>JAIUCT010000012.1:4508988-4528454 GCA_021307375.1 Tetraneura akinire | reverse complement strand
TAATAATAATAATAATAATAATAATAATAATAATAATAATAATAATATAATGAGGTACGAATAATGATATTGTACAGGTTTTCTGCCTTGAGACGTGAATGAATTGTACGACTTGTGCGCCGTATTATTATTGTCATCTGTATTATAGTAGCTGTTTGTTATATAATATTATGCGATCGAAAAGCCGGTCGATAAATTTTGAAAAATAAAAAAAAAGTACCATAATAATAATACAATATTACGAAAATATATTATTATTATTATTGTGTGCGGGCATTTGTGATCTGTGATACTCGATGCTGGAACGAGCGAGCTGCAGCAAGTCTTTATTATGAAGTACGAGTTAGATTCGTCGTTGTACGATACGAATATGAATTTAGTCATAACTCATAAGTCATAAATGTATAATATGAGTATATAATTTCCGTTTTTGTACTTAAAAAAAATAATATTTAATAATTATTTTAATTATTTAATTATTATTTATATATAATATTTTGAAAGATGTTCGTTTTCATTTCTGATCGAATTATGATATCATTATTTAAGGCATGTTCGTGTATTATCATTATCATTTTCATGATTATTATCATTATTATTATTTATTATCATTATTCATTAGAGTTTTTAAGGTGTATAACATTTAATACTATACGTAGACGTATAATTAAGATTATTTAACGCTAAAGTTTGAATTTATATTTTGAATAAATTTTTTTTGTTTGGTATATGAAAAGACAAAGGGCTGAGTCTGATTGTGCATGTGAGAAACTATACAGAAGCAAATAAAAATAACACAATGAAAACTACGAAATTACATTTTATACCTCTTTATAATATAATATACATTGTTTTGAATTTTTTATTCGTCGACAATTTAAAAGACATAATATAATATTTTTTCTGAGCGAAAATTATTTCACGATTTAAAATATTATATAATCGTGTTTTCCGTAATGTGATTATTATTTTTTTCTGTATACATATAACTCTATTATTGTTTTCGAATGAGAAAATTAATTAAATGTTAACTAATTATCCTCGTTATAAACGTGCGTTCTAACCGTTAATCGAACCGTAAGTGTTTGAATTAAAAATTAATTTAACACGCTTGTAAACATAAGAGGGTAAATATTAGAATTTTAACATGCTGTTTTTTTATACGTTTTTTTACAAAAAATATATTTTTTAAATTTAATTTAGCGAAGACAGAGATAGATGGAGAGGAGTGGTTGAGGCGGCAATAGTCCTGAATGGACTGTAAAAGACTAAAAGCTGAGGAGGAAGAAAAAGATTATATTTATTCGTTGTTTCAGTTAAATTGGTTTTATTTCGTTTTACAATAAGTATATTTTATATATCTATAATAGTATTTTTATTATTTCTTAAAAGACTTAACCGTAAAAATTTAAAATTATAATAAAATTGTACATTTCTTAGACACGTCGTAGGTACCTATGCGTTTAAGTTCAAGCCGGTACAAATTATAATAAAAAGTGTTATTTTTAATAATATATTTATTTTTTTGATTTTGATTTTATACAATAATAAACGAGACTGATATTATATTATTAATTTGACTGAGGGAATGCATAAAGATTATTTTTTTTATATTATTATGATTAATCAGTGCAAGTGATTATATGGGAATATTTTTAATTAGGTATACCTAGGTATATAGGTAATAACCTATATATTATATCGTTTACATAAACACATTAAATACGAAATTTCTCCACTGACATGAATGAATTATAATAAAACCGAAAAATACGTTATATTATAGAATATAATAAAGATGAAAAATATATGTTATCGTGAAATATATTCATCTCGATTTATACGGTCGGCCGAAATTGTTTACGTGCGTGCAAGCCGCGGAATGATCGATATTCAAAAATTCATTTCACGCGCCATTATATATTATTATAATACGTATATACATTACACATACCTATATAATATACAATTTACACGAAACTTGGCGTCTATTTATAGACTATTTTGTGGCAGGGTACAGTACTTTAGAGTATATTATAATAATAATAAGATCTATAACCTAACCTTATACAATTACAGGTTAGGTTTTTTTTATCGAAAAAAATAAATAAATAACGTGTAAATTATATTATACGTATCTACATGATGTAATAAAACTTGGTGAAGTTTTATACTTGAATTGTAATAGATGCAGGTTTGGATTTTTTCCCCAGTACTACAGGTATAGCCGTATAGGTATTTTTATGAATTCTACCGACTAAACTTCGAGAGTATATATTAATATTTAATTATATTATTGCATCTCGAAGAGTACGATTTTATGAAATTTTATGCGTTTTGTACGTTAAATTAGACAGAGAACGACCGACTCGATAATAAAAAATACGAGCATTTGTTTTTTTTTTTTTTTTACAAATAACTCATTTATCGTTTTCTCCAAAATTTTCCATTTTGGCTGCAGCATTTATTTTAATCAGAAAATATTTTACACATATTATACGTTAATGTATAAAATTATAAACAGTCAATATTAGATTTAATTAAAATTTGTATCGAAACTTTAATTACAAAATAATTAAGCAAGATTAAACAATAAATGATATTATTAATTAACGGTATTCTTGCTTAATTATATATAGTAATAAACTAATAACATTATAGAAATTAAACATTTTTTTTTTTTACAAAATAGTAATTAGTAATTACTAAATAAGTAAATACTAAATACTGTTCAGTATATAAATAAAATATAAATACTCATTAAAAGTCCAACGTACAATATACAATTTTTTTTAACAACCTAGGTAGGTATATGTTTAAAAACTATAGATGACCAATTTATGATTTTTACGTCATGTATAAAAATGTATATGAAATATTATGATACATTTTGACGTATAAAAATTGTATACATGATTTTTCCCAACCCTGCTTATAAGTAGTGATAAGGTCGACAGGTCTATTTGTCAGTGTGATTGTATTTATCATTATAAGTTGATTTGAAGCACACGTGTGCAAGTATTTTCTAAATTTTATTTACACATTAAAGTTATTGATTATTGTTATTATCGTACTCATAATGATATATCTAAAATTATTACGTAATTTATATTTTATAATTTGTGTCAAACTATCGTAATCGAACGTGTCAACGTCAAAATTAAATTGCTACAGGCGTGCATAAAAGCCATCAATAATATTATTATTGAAAATAATTAATTGTATTGTTTGCACATGTGACGCGATAATATTGTATTTGTATACAATAATTTATCTTTAATAAATCCACAGGGCCAATTCAGTTTTCGTATTAGACATTATTTATTTTATCATAATGTGTGTTTTATTATTATTTTGGATTTTTACCATATAATATTGTTAGAAAAAAGAAAATTAATATTTCTCTAATGCGATAAAATTTACATATTATTTATATGTAGAGAAATGACCACATTTATTTCAAAACAAAAAAAATTTAACTTATAACACAATAATTATAATATTAATTATTTTAAATTTAATTTAAAATATTCAAAAGCAAGGGAAGGAAATAGGTGATGTGTGGAAGGGATACAAGTGTATTAGGTGTAAATAGGATAGTGTTGAATTTTGATTAAAAAATTAATGCAATGATAAATTATTACATTAGGAAATACGATTTTCAGCGAAGTTCATCAGATAACTTATATAATATTATGTATTGATTAAAATTTTTATATTTATCAAAATTGTTTGTCTTTTTAATTAATCATTACTGTAAAAGTATTGAGAAATATTAAGAAAAATACTCATATTATATATTCTTAGATTTTTCGATTACACTAAAAATTTGAAATTTAAACAGATGTAAAAAAAATAAAAAATTGAGACTTGGGATTTTTCTAATATTTTGGTATCATGTTAAGTAATATGTGACATATGTGAGTATAGTTTAGTAAAATGTTCACTCCTTGAAACCTAAAATTGTTTAAATTAAATCAAAAATTTTTATATACATAAAAACGACAATTTTAGATAATAATCAAAGTTCTAATTCGAGAAATGACCTAAATAAAGTACTAACTACATCCACTTTCCAACCGGAAACATATGGTATTCGATGAAAATCTGAGCAGTATTTCGGGTAGAAAAAGTGTCTTTATACGTAAATAAAAACAAAAGTACACAAATCATCGTAAAACCGATAGATTTAAAAGTATTCAAATCTAAAAGTCAAAAAAAGGACTACGCTAAAAGTCTCAAAATCTAAAAGTATTCGTTTACGTAGATTATATTAAAACAGGACAACGTTAACATTAATAGAAAAACAAATTCTTAGTTGCTTAAATTTTATTTATTTATAATATATTAAGTTGTAAGTGTATAAGTGATCAAATAAATTAATATTTTGTTTGTATAACAGGTTGATTTTTCCATTTTATTTTTTCTTACAATACGTATAACAATGTATTATTATGATACCGGATGAAGGGTTCAAAACGGGACAATAACATGTGTTCATCCCGTTATATAGAATAATTTGTACTTTGTTAGGAAAAAGGAGACAATAAAATATGTTACTTCAAACGGGTCGTAGGAACGGTGTAAAATGTGCTTTCTAACATAATATTAACAATATTATTATAATATTATATAAATTATATCAATATTATCGTTATAATTATTGAAAAAAATTGTTTTTATAGTCATTCCATCACGCCATAATAATAAGAGACCCGCGTTTTTGTGTTGTTGTACGAGTTTACCCGATGACGTGCCGCCGATTTGTATTTTAGAACGTCGATATTAGGAAAATTTTGTTTTCTGTCCGACGAGCAATAATCATCGTCAATATTAGGCCGGGCACACACTGCAGAAGACTTTTTGTCACGCGACTATTTCGCTTTCGTTGCTCTACGATTTTTTAAGTTTTGAAGAGTCCGCAGTCCGCACACATGAACAGCAACTGTTTCCTGACAAAACTCATTTTCATGGGTTTTTATGATAGGTACAATTGTTGTGTATTGGAACTTTGTAAGTAACGATGGATTTTTTTAGAAACAATCAGTCATTTGCACATTTGGTCACAGACCACTGATGAAAACGGCAACTAAAATGTCGTCTGTTGTTCGTGTGCGCACTTCGTACTCAATTATGGAAAGGGAGACAACAGACAATACAGAAACAATTTCGACGATCTACTGTCGACGACCAGAGAAACTGAAAAGTTGCGTCGATGTCGTGCCGCTTTGTGTGCGCACTTATATAATATGATTTACATATGAATCTCTAACTGCAGAAAGGGGACAAGTCCATTTTTATCAATTTTGATTTTATTATCATTTTTCATTAAGCACGCGTAAATATATCGTTTACTGCAGATAGGAGTCAAATCCGATTATCGTCGAAACAATAAATATACTGTTTGGAAATTCTTGTTTACTGCAGAAGGGTACATGTCCATCATATTTGGTTTTTTGTCACTCCTGAAAAATTAGGAAAAGTGACTTGTCCCCTTTCTGCAGTTAGCGATTCATATAGACTTCGGGAAAAAGACGAAATAGTTGCGCAACAAAAGTCTCCCGTGCCATCTATTTACACGATTTAAAATAATACAATTGGTTGTATGCAAAAAATCGTATACGACTAAACTACTCGAGTCCTGCAACCTTATAAGCGATGCTGTGGCAACTGAAATGGGTATAAGTTGGTTTCACAAGAAATGCGACTCGATGCTATCGCTCCGGATGCCGTTTTTCACTGAAACCGGGGGCTGGCAAATATTTTTTGTATACAAACACTTCACTGAAACCGGGGGCTGGCAAAAAATTTTTGTATACAAAACAAACACGTATTAAATATTAAAGTTCCCGTCTTATTTACGCGAAACTTTATGTAACCCTGATGAAAAGAAGACACCCGAGCGCTAGCATCGAGTCGCATTTTTTGTGAAACCAACTTTAATATTCGCAAACGTCACGTACGGGTGTATGGACTTCGGGAGACTTAGCGGCAACTTTTTACCGTTCGATCGACAAAACTATATTATAGTCGTCCGCGATTAGTCTGTGTCGCGTCGTCAGCGGGAAAACTCTGATTTATCGATCCGCGCGTTTGGATAATTTTTTTTTTTTTAAATCGCGTCGCGTTGTCCTACAGCTTGGATCAGGACGAGACTTTTTCTAGTAAAAGACAAAAAAAAAGAATTTATTTTTATAAAATATGTCGTATAGAATTAATAATATTATACGTTCAATATTGTCCGTTCGGGGGATTTTTTTTTCGTATATTTATTACAATATTTTTTTTTTTTTTTTTTTTTTTTTTATCCCGGGAAAAAAAAAAAAAAAAAAAAAATAATTCCGATGATAAATCAAACGAATTTTTTCATAAAATTATAAAAAAAAATATTATTTAAACTGAGGGGGGAATGAAAATTAATAATAATAATAAAAAAAAAAAAAAACCGCGGATAATATTCTCGTGTATAATATTATTATTATTATTATTATTATTATTATTATTATTATTATTATTATATTGTCGGGAGCGTAATGAGTGTGCGGCGGCGATATTTATCTGCTCTATCGCCGCCGCATAAAAATGTGTGGAAACCGGCTCGGCGTCGTCGTCGGCACTATAATGCTCACAAGTCACAATAATGTAATAATATTATACCAGTCGGACGTTGGCGCGCGCGTGCGTGTTACCGGCCCGAGAGGACCACACACGACGTTCGCCCGTATAATATGCGCGTACACACTACACATACATTACGCGAGTTCGGTGCGTGCGAGAAACGTCCTTTCGGTCTTTATTCGCTCCTCGTTTCCACCGACCCTCCATGTCATTTATTATTATTATTATTATTATTATCCTTACCGCGGTATAACGCGCGGGACATTTTTATATACCGCGGTCCGGCGTATTATAATATTATTATTATAAATACGTCTTTTTACGGTTATTGTTATTAAAATAGTATTTTTTTTTAAATTTTTTATACATTTTATGTATCTACATTCTACATAATATTATACTATGGCAATACCCAATATTAATAATAATATTAATTATTATATTGTATTATACAATAGGTACGTCAAATCGTATTATTATACTAATACCGAGGTCGTGGTGGTCGTCGGGCGTTTATAATATGTATTACGTAGGTATATCGTAAGTACCGAATATATTTTGAACGTCGCGATACGAGATTTGATAATAATTACTATATTATGTGTATTATTTTATTGTTATCAGTAAAACAAAAAAAATGTATTAAATTATGATATGTAATATTTAATTTTGTTATTCAAAGTCGTAAACCTAATTTTTTTTTTCTTTACTTATGGGTACACGTCGAACGAAACGCGGTGTAGGTGTATGAATTTCGTCGATATATAGCGATATCATGATGTATTACCAAAATGGTTTTCAACGATATACAGTTCTCCTTGATTTTTGTAAAAAAAAAAAAAAAATTATTTCCTGTTTCATTGCTATTGCAATAAAGACAATGTTGAGTAATTTGATAGAATTTCGATTTTTATGTACGCACAGTGTAATAATTGATTATACTTCACAATTGTACATAAACTTATTCTAGGTGACACAAAGTGTGACGAACTTTATTAATACTTGTACGCTATTTAAAATAATAATTATATTAATTTGTAAGAAGACTAAGAAGCGATTTTGATAATAATTGAACACCGCGTGCACTACAAAATTTTGTCTGGAAACGCGAAACAAATACGTAATGAATAATGAATAATCCATAAGACAATAACATATTATAATTTATAATAGTAAAAATTATATGAATAAAATCTCTAAAGTTTGTCTTAGAGACGAAATTTTGAGAACTTATAGTATTGATTTTATTTGGAAGTTAAAATTGAATAATTATACTTGATATCAAAACTAAATATAAATAAAAATTATATTCACTAAGTACACGTTCATCAGTCGTTCTATTTTTTAACTATATTACTTAACCTTAACCAAACACCATCAAATTGTCTGATATGCACGTGAGTTTTAAAAATCAAAGTATAAATAATAATATGTACCTAATAATTTATACTGAAACGATTTCCAAACAACAATTTTGTGACTTATTGTGTCTTGTCTATTGTATTTGGAAACGAAATATGCATTCCATTTGTAATCTTCGATTTTATATTCGAATGAAATTGGTCCAATCATTTCTAATCACAAACGCAGTCTGTGGTCTGTGATTTACTACGACTAAACGAAAGCACATTAAATTATTTATAATAATTTTAAATTTCATATATTTATATTACAGTTTAAATGCGTTTTGTATTTGATCATTCAAAATGGTTACATACGAGTACATAAATATAATATTATACTTATACGCGTACCTAAGTAACCTATACGCCGTTTGGACCAGATTAACGTAAACGTTCCAAGGCATTTTTATTACCTAGGTATAATATTATATAAGTATACGGTATACTCGTATAATATACGTTGTACGACCATTTTTGTTTCGGTTTTTCGATAATCGTCGTGGCGCGGTCGGAAAAAAAACCTCGACTGCTGCTGCGGTATGCGGTCGGGCAAAAATAATGTCAATATAATTACGGGTCGTTATATTATATTTTATATTATGTATAAGAAGAAAAAAAAAAAGAAAAAAAAGGAACAATTTTTATCGTTCTACTATATCGCAGGCTAATACGGCCGACGAAAGACAATAGTATAATTTATACGCTCGGAGACATGATATAATATTATACAGACTGTCCGAAGAGTATATGGGCCATTGCGTTTTTCTCGTCCGACCGGTGGATAATATTTTTTATTTGTCATTTTCGTTCCAACCGATGACGAAAATCTAATGACGAGTTGTCACAATTTTTATAAAACATTATTATCAGAATAATAATAATATTTCAATATTGATAACATGTAATAATATCATACTTTATGTTATAATATTATATAAATTAGGTAATTAAAATTAATTTAAATACGATTTTCACACTTACATAATAATATTATCGTGTTTGTCATCATACGAGTATGTTAAGTTAATCATTTGTAAGTAATATCGATTTGATATTATAATAATATGATTATAATATTTTAAGTATTATTTGAATCAAACTATAAAAGCGAAAAAATATATTAGCTCATTTACGTATTACGAGTATATTGATTGATTTTCTATATACGCTGAATCGATTAACAAATTTTTAAACGTTTATATTGGATTTTATATACTTTTAAGCATTACCGAAACCAAAATGTTTTTTTGGAAGTATGAAGAATTTTATTACGAGAAATTTGAAATTATTCATTTAAGTCCATTATACATTTTGCTATTTGTTAAAAAAAAAAAAAAAAAAAAAAAAAAACTGATACCTACCTACTGTAATTTATTAACTATTATTTATTCAAATTTAAAATTTAAAATTAAATTATTTATATAACGTGTTTTTTTTTTATTTAATTAAGCAATAATATTTAAAAATAATGATAACTATTTCGTGTGTCGCTATAAATATTATATATATATTCTAATTTTCCTACCAAATTTATTACCTAATATTATTATTGCCGTTATACTGGAAAATTGCAAAAAAATTGTAAAATAAAAGACTTGGAACAAATGAATAAAATGATTATTTTAAAGATAATATAATATTATGAGATAATACTTAAGATAATATTATGTAAATACGTATAATAAAAATACTAAATAGTAAAGATTAACAATCGTTTAAAATTAAAATATGTATTTAATTTTTTTTTAAAAAATAATAATAATAATAATAATAATAATAATAAAAATAATAATATAAACGGATATTATGGATATTATATTATATACGTACAAATATATACATTTCTTGAGAATTTCTCTGGTATTTTCATAAATGGCATGAACATACACAAACCTGTTTATCGTTGCTTGATAGATTCAACACAATATTTTTTATATCGCATATTAAGTTGTATTTATAATTTATCTTTTATACTGTATTATTTAATTTCCCTTACATTAATATAGGTATTTATAATTTTTTTTTATTTTTTTTGTACCACATGATGGTTAATATACCCACTCTGGTATAACAAACCCGCAATAATAATAATAATAATAATAATAATAATAATAATAATAATAATAATAATAATAATAATAATAATAATAATAATAATAATAATAATAATATGGAACCGCATAATATAAGCTCATATTATATACTTTAGTTCATGAATAGTTGACATAACGTTTAATCATAATATTATCGTGTGTAAGTATATAATATGAATCGTGGAGAAATTTAATATGATGTCAACACTTCCGTTTTATTGTACACATTATAAATATATAATTTATAATATTATATATTATGTTATTATTGAATTACCGAAGAAGCATATATAAATATCCTGAAAAATGGTATGAAAATAATACGTTATAAAATTAATTTAAATCCTAACCTGTAATGGCCCATCCTTCCTTTAAACACCGTTAAACTGCAGGGGTAAAAACGGACTTACAAATTATTCTAAAAGTGGACTTTCAATTACTTGCAAATTATAACACGTCGATGACACCATTTTCAGATTTATAAGACAAGTTGGGTGGGCTATACCTGAAGTTTGTCCACACATCCCTTTAATCCTGTAAAATGGCGGTAAATATGGACTTGCAAATTTTGATACCGGACTTGCAAATACTTGCAAATTAATTGCAAAATACTGGCACATATTTTGAGAAGTTTGGTTAAAGAGTAGAGGTAGGCCTGTCATTCGTGATGATGGTTTATACGGCGTTAAGACGACTATATTATAACGTATAATTTTATAATGTACCGATTTATATCTATACAATTTATTTTTATATTATTTTTATTACCTATAACCTATAAGTATAATATTATAACAATAATAAACAATAACTATCTATCATAAAATAATGGTAAATATGAACGTCATCAATAATTATTATCAAACGTGACTTTATCGAATAATATAATATTATGTGTTATACCAAGTCGGGAGCTTGAGGTGGCAAGATTCTGATCCCGTCGGGGTCGGGGTGAAACTATTTGAACGGACGATTTGTCTTGTTGCGGTGAAAAGGTCGCGCGTGAATCACGCCGTATATATTATTATATTTACACGATAATATTATAATATTATGTAGGTACGTATAGTTTCGTCATAGGCGGAGATTTGATTAAATTTTAGGGGGGGCTGATAATTACTTATGTGGTCCATAAAAACTTTAATCCCCCCTACCCACTGCACTATAACATATCGAAATAATAACAATTTGTAAATTATATTTTATAATACTTTTATTTAATAAAATTTAAAATATAACATATTATTTTAATTTTATATATCTATTTTTAGATGCAAATTGATGAATTATTACATCTATATCAATATCAATATCTTTTTCTATGTATAAAATAGATGTATTATTAAATCTATTTTGTAGCATACTAGTTCTTAGCCATGTCTTTACTTTTCGCATAGCTGAAAAGCTTCTTTCGCAAGTCGCTGAGCTAATTGGTAAAGACATGGCTAATTGAAGCAATTTATACAAATTAGGAAACACATTTTGTGTTATGCATTTTTTTAGTGTATCATAGTTAATTTCCTCACTCTTTGATTGTAAGATACAGTTCTTGGCCACATTCATCTCTGCTTGTATATTGAATTTTGATAAATTAAATAAACCCTAAGTTAATTAAAATTATGAATCTCTTATATACAATATACTTACATTAATATGAAAACTTACTTGATAATGATCAATGAAATATAAACTTTCTTCATAGTTTAATTTGAAAAAATTATCCACAGACAAACCCATTGACAAACTTTCAGTAGAAAATCGTTCTCTTAACCTTGTAATTAAAGTGTCTACAATAACATTGTATGCATTTATTCTATAATAGTCTTCAGTTTTTTGCTTTATCTCTATATTATTATCATCATCCATAGGTACTGTATATTGTGCGCTTGTGCTTGCAGTAACTATGAAATTTTTAAGTTTATTTGGTTCTTTCCTTCTTCTTTTTTCTCCTAAATTTTTAATTTAAATACATTTTTTACATAAATTATTATAAATATGTAGTTTTATAATCATATACCTTGAAATGGGTTATCAATAGAAATTGTATTAGTTATTGCAAATTCATTAATATCTGACCAAATTTTAGAAAAACACTCTGATGTTTTAGAATCCTCTAAAGATTTGACTACAGCTTCAATAATATTTGATGAAGATCCAAGAGTAGATGACTTTTCTTGTAATTTACATGTTAAAATATTAATTATTGTTAAAAATTTATTTAAGAAAAATAAATGAACAATAAATTTTCCTTTCTTAATATTAGTTAATAATCCTGTAAAATAATAAAAAATAAATACAAAATAATTTCAAATTCAAATAAAGTAAATATTAAAAAACCCAGTTCACATAATAAAAATGTATATATTGGCAATTAACAACATATTTATATTTACCTAATGCTTCATTAGTGTCTTTATCAGATTCATTTTCAATTTCATTGGTTAATGTATATATTATTGCTTTATAATTAGATATTACAGCAATACAATTTCTATAACGACAATTCCATCTAGTGTCACTTAACCTTATAATTGATGTTTTTTTTATATTCAATTTATTTTGAATTTCTATTAATTTTTTATTATTTGTTGGGTATGAAAAGTGTATATAAAGTGCCTCTAATGTATTAAGAACACTTCTAGTTTCCTAAAATATATTATTTGAATTATTATTAAGTAAATAATACATTAAGTAAAATTATTTTACTAATAATTAATGAATACATTTTCAAAAAATTGATACCTTCACTATTTTAAACATATCCAGAACAACAAGATTCACTTTATGTGCCATGCAATGTGTATATATTGCATATGGGTATTTTGATTTAATTTTTGCTTGGACGCCATTAAACTGACCTGACATAACGCTTGCCCCATCATATGACTGAGCTATAATTGCCACTTTAGAATTTAAATTACATTGTTTGAGATAACCCAATATGAGTTGACTCAGAGTCTCTGCGTCTTGTTTATAAGAACAATCGATGAAACCAATAAATCTTTCCTTGATTTCCAGACCTTTACAATATCTTATACACAGGGCCATCTGCTCTTCTTTAAAACACCTGAAAAATTAATTTTATATTTATTAAATTTCTAAAAGTAATTATTGAATATTTTACCTGGCTTCATCACACATTATTCCGAATATACCCACTTCTTCCACTTCTTTTATGATTGAGTCTCTTAATATATTAGCACTAATATTTATAAGTTCATCTTGAACTCCGTGACTCGTATAATTTGTTGTTTCTTTATACTTCTGTGCAAATTCAGGATAAAATTTTGATAATAGATTACAGGTTTCTTTGAAATTACCTAAAAAAAATGTATATTAATTTTTTTATTACTTTTAATTTATTTTCTATATACCTTGATTTGTGGAATTTACAGTTTCATCGTGCCCTCTGAACGCCAAGCCTTGGCGACACAAAAACAGTGTTATTTCACTCAGAGTTCTTATATACATTCGGTTACTTTCTACTAATAATTTATGTTGAGAAGAAATCTGAGTCAATATATTACCAGATTTTTCAGTGGTTTTATGAGACTGCCATTTTTCCATACAAGTAAGATGATATTTTGTTGCTGCATGAGATTCAAGTTTACTTTTGTGGCCTTTCTTTGATCCTCTTGAACCAGATAACTAATAAATTTAAATAATAATTAATACAATATAATATATTTTGTAGTAAAGTCTTTGATTTCTACTTTATTCCATTTTCTAAAACCAATTTTGGTAAATATTTCTTCATTATTACTGCCACATCCATAATTACGGCATGCATAACAGTATAAAGCATCATTTAAAATACTGTATTCAAGCCATTCAAAGCAATAATAAGATGCATTGAAACTACGGTTTTGTTTATTAAATTTAGTCATTGGATAAGCCTGGAACATTATAATATAAGAGATGCAATTACCAGTAATAAATATAGTATAGTCAATTATTTTAACTATGAAATAAAAATCGCTACGACGCATTATAACTAATATTTATATACATATATATATTATATACCTACCTTTAAAATTGGACGTGATGGGCCACAGTTTATATCGCCCAAATCCGCGACATCATTAGTAACATAATTACTGTTATAAACATTGGCATATTCTTTAGTAATATTATTAACGTTGGTGATTTTATCAATATTAATATCAACATTAACATTAACATTCGCATCTTGTTCACATTTGTCTTTTATTTTAAAAATATTAAAATACTTGGATATTGACATTTTAATAAAAGTAATAAGACAAAATTAAAATGTAAAATTTACAGCACAGGTTACACGTGAACACAGAATACAGATAATAATTAATACAAAATTAAAATAAAGGATAAACATAATACACCAGTAACTATAAACATTAAACATAAAACGTGGAAGGTTAGGTAGGTAAACCTTCAAAAATACATATAGGTATTATCTAACACATTAGAAACATGGCTAAATTTAGCGCAATGTATAAAACGATAATTATTATACAAATATTTATGTGCAACGTGCCCGAGCCATGAGATATACTCCACAACACAGTTAAATATAACCACGGTTAAAACTAACCCATATTATGTAAAAACACAAATATTTTCATGGAATCAATAATATTATGTCTCGGCCGTTTAACGGCGGTACGAACACATTATCAGTTATCAAAAAAAAAATTTATTGTTATCTTATATTCGTATAATTCTAAAATTTTAATAATAGTATAATACATTTTTATTTATGAAATTTTATAATTTTTAAAAGTAAATAATAATTTTGGGGGGACTAAGCCCCCCCAAGCACCCCCCAATCTCCGCCTATGAGTTTCGTGCGTTAAATTCTCTTGACTTTGTCAACGTTATATTACGAGTTATGTATACAGCGACAGAATAACGCAACGCAATCGTATACGCACGACATTATAGAACAAAATGTATAGAATATATTTATTGAAGTATAAAAGTATAAAATTCACAACGGGAATTTCGAATTTTAATAACGCGCAGATGTGTAGCAATAAAAAAAAATACACTTAAAACGGTTAAAATTGTTATTTTTAATACAAATTTAATAAATTAATTTAAAAATTCCGCGTGCGTTATATGGAATATATACGTAAGTATACGAATAAACGATTTGAGCGTAATATTTTTTTATAATATTCGTATATGTAAAGATTTAAAATTAAAACTATCAATTTTTTCAATTTTTTTTTTTTTTTTTTTTTGGAATTCGACGGAATTTAACTATTGTAGTATAATATTATACAATTTATAGTCGTTTATCTGAATTTTGAAATATACGTTCGGACGATTTTATCAAAACTATAATTGGGAAATGAGATAATATGTTATAGGTTTTTAAATATAACTCATTTTATTTCGCGCCCTCCTTTCGCATAATCGTGCGTCGATTTATGTGTCCAATAATCCGAAATTATTATTAATCCTTTTCGAATGGAGCACGCCGGAAATACGATATTTATTATTATTATGTTTGTTTAGATAACAATATAATAACAATATAAAATGATAACAATAATAATAGAATTGCATCAATTGTACTTAGCATCACACGCGCGTATAGATGAATATACGTGCCCTTACATAAATTATAATATAAGTACGTATAGCGTTCGTTTTGCCCACACGCAAAATCACAGACGTCTCGGTAAATAACAAATTTCACATAATATATTAATATATTATTTGTGTTTGGTTTGTGAAAATAAAATATGCGCTTCGCACTACATAATTTTAAATTTTAATAAATAATTTAAACAACAACCATTATAATATTCTTCACGTGATACCTAAAAATATAATATAATATTATAGGTAAATTTTCAGATTTTTTTCAAATTATTTATTATATATTTTTTTTTTTTTTTTTTGATAAATATTAACTTCAGATTATGAAAATTTGATTTTATAAATAATTTATTAAAAAGAAAAAAAAATGCGTTTAATAAATCGTAGGTTTCTAATTTAATTAATTTATAATATTATATTATAAATTTATAAATACGAGATTAAAAAATATGTAAAATAACGATGTTACATGTCAACCAATTAGATATTTCTAACTCGTATATATTATATTGTATAATTTATAGACACTATTTTATTTTCTAATGATTTTTTTAATAGCCAGGAGCATAATAATATTAATATAATATTATATGCATAAATAATAATGTTTTCAAAGATATAATAATATAACAATCGCATTATTCACGTGAATGACAATACTACAACTATCATTTTATAAAAGACAAAAAAAAAAAAAAAAAAGAAATCAAAATCAACACGATAAAAAATAGGGCAAAATCAATTCGTATTATTAATGAAAGAAAGAATGAAAGAAAAACTAAAATAACGATATATGATTTGATCGGGTATAGTTTTATTTTCTAATTGTTTATTACAATCGTTTAAGATAATGACGTTTTTGTTAAAATTATAATAATGATAACAAAAATTAATAAATCGTGGTATAATAATATACCTACTTCATGTTACTTGACAACGTTTTACTTCGAAATCGATTACGCATATTTTACGAATAAAAAATATTATGAAACTGCAAAATATTGAAATAACGATCGATTAAAAAATAGTGAATATATTTTAATATCATATATCTGTACAATATAATATTATAATATATTATAGTGGGTGTGAAAAGTATACGGCCCACATTATTTCAAATTTGGCATTTTAAATTATGCGGTCGAATATACGAAAATAACATATAAATATATTACATAATATATGGATTCAATAATTTACATTTAACACTAAAAGTGTATTAATCGCGTATAATCGTGCGAAGTGAGTTATTGGTGCGTGTTACAAAAAAAAAAAAAAAAAAAAAAAATATATATAATATTATACCAAGAGCGATAATAAATAAATAAAAATATAAAAATAAAGTACAAAAAATTATACTTTAAGAGAAAAAATATTAAATTTATCGCCCCGAATATTCGATCGTGACACATTGACACCGATTTCGAGCTTCGATTTTGCGAAGTAATAAATATATTTTATATTTTAAATGATATTATTATCACGATGTATACCTATTAATTTTTAAATTCGTTCGTTCTCAATGTTATTGCGTAATATTGTAATACCTCATAATATAATATTTTACATTTAAAAAAAAAAAAACATATCAAAAACGTATTTAAATCCGCGAAATACTTACGATTGTAAGTATAATAAATAATAAAGTCTATATATATATATAATAAAAAAAAAACAAATAGTCAGACTTAACCACGTATTTTTTTATGTCTTTAAACGTTATTTATAATATTTTTAATAGATATCATATCCAATGAGAGAATCGACGTTATAGGGGATATCATATCATATTAGGTATTAGATAATAGATAATGCGCATGCGTGGTTCTTACGATAATCACTATAAAACACGTATAATAAATTAAACGTATATTTAAAGTATATTATTTATTAAAAATATTATTATATACATGAAAAAAAAACTGCAAAATAATATTATATTAACTAACGAGCGACACCTTATTTAACGGGATTAATCATATCGAATATTGATAATATTATCGCGGGAAAATTATAATATTATACGTATCGAGATTCAAAAATAATTACACACCTATAGGATCCACACCTATTTACGAGTATAATTTGACGGTAATTTAAACATTAAACGTAAAATGTTTATTAAATATTACATTATACGATGGAATGCGACGATATATACCTACCTAGGTAATAAAAATATTGTTGAATATCTTTGAAGCTCAGAACCGGCTGTACGATCGATGTGTGCGTATAATAATTATTATCACGATGAGTTAATTTGGAATATCGATTAAAATAACGACGGAGGGCGTTCTCTCGCCACGTTCGTAATAATAATAATAATAATATATTATGCTTCTAAAATTTTTTTTTCGCAATTAATTCATTTAACGCATATTATACACATTATTTGATAACAGACACCTAATATTTATTAATATCTTGTTTAAATATTAAATTGAATGTACAAAATATTTTTAAAATGTTAATATATATTAACATAGTTAATTTACATTATTAACATAATTAATATATTAATTAAGGATATTATTATATTCTTCACATATTTAAACTAAATAACAGATGGTAAAATACAAAATTGACAATTTTATCAAATTGCCTATAGACAAAAGTGAATGAGACTTTTAGCTAATTTTTAAAATACTATTTTTTTACGAAAAATTAACGCGACCTTTCCAAAATTCTATCACATATATACAATAACCTGAGTGAACAAAGAACAACCAACAAAATTTTCAAGTCCCTGTAATCAATATTACCCAGAGTTGCCGTATAATGTATAATAATATTATATTAAAAACTATTTCGTCAAAATTTCGTTAAAGTCTCCGTTTATATTTTCGAATTTTCGTCATTTTTTGATAGTTTTTCATGCTGCGTAAGTTCAATTTTGATAAATTCGAAAAACTTAAATAAAGTACTAACTATACATTCACTTTTCTAACGGAATCAATCATAATATATATGTTATTCTTGAAAATCGGAGGATTATTTCTATAGTCAAAAAAGTGTCTATGAAAAAAAAAAGACACACTTATAATTCACCTCGCTCAAAATCTAAAATACAGGATAATTTTATAATAAAAAATATTCTACACTTTCGATCATAATTTTAATTTAATATTATACACCTAATACATCTGTATATATTAATATTATATTACTTAATTATTAACATAATTATATTTAAATTATTACAATATAATAACTTATGTACAAGTTAATTATTATAATATATAGGTACGATATTTTTATTATTTAGTCAACGTAATAAAATGATTATATAACCGTAGATATAATTATTGTATTTTATAGAAAGAGACTATATTATATATATTATGTATTGTATATAATTACGTAGTTTGAATGGAATATTACAATTTTAATTAAACTTATAAACATTTAACTTCAACCATTAAGTATATAATATTATTATCTATATATATGCCTACGCAGGAGATGTAAAGATATATAGTTTAAAGTATATTATGGTATTAATAATGCCCACTTTTGTCATTATTATTATTATTATTATTATTATTATTATTATTATTATTATTATATTATACGCGTTTTATATCGTTGAGTCGACGTTAGGTTATTGTGGTAGCGTCGCAGCCGCGTGTTGTAGCGTATTATAGGTATAGTAACTGGTTAATACCACGAACTACCAGGCAACGAGAGCATAACCATGCTTATATAACTAGGTAATTTGTATATAATATAATATATTCGTACGATTTGTATAATTCGGGGG
>JAIUCT010000012.1:4488765-4508978 GCA_021307375.1 Tetraneura akinire | reverse complement strand
TTTTTTTTTTTTATATCTGTTTAAAATATAAAAAAGAAAGAGAAGGGATACTATTATAGTGTGGATGGGATACAGGTGTAAATTGGATAGTGTTGAATTTTGATTAACATTTGAATGCAATGATAGATCATTACATTCGAAAAAGCAAAGTACTGTCAGATTTGGGTATTTTGGTGACTCATTTAGGGGTTTTATGATAAATTATTTATACGAGTATTGAACGTAGAGACTGACAAATGTAAAAATTTTAATGGGTACATATATTATCTGATGAACTTCGCTCAAAATCGTTTTTACGAATGTAATGATTTATCATTGCATTAAAACACTACTATCCTCTTTACACCATGATCCCTTCCACACCAGTACCTCTTCCCTTGCATTTTGACATTATAAGAGTGCAAAGATAACTAATTATTATGCTGTCGATGCTCGTGTTTATAGAACATTATATGAAATTAGTCGATGATTACAGTGATTGCCAAATTGATTAATATAATATAATTTTAACACATTTCAGTCTTTTTGTAAACATATTTTTATAATATTATTCTGTATTATTCTTTTAGATTCTGAGCGAAGCGAAGAATGTATTGGTTTTACAATGATGTGTGATTATTTTTTGTGTTTTTTTTTTATGTCTGTGTACAAAAATACTACCCGAAATAATGCTCCGATTTTCACGAATAGGGTATGTTTCCGGTAGCAAAGTGGACGTACTTGGTACTTTACTTAGGTTATTTTTTTGAATTTCTCAAAATTGACGCTATGCGGTAGAAAAAACGGCGAAAAAATGACGAAAAAACTGCATTTTTCGCGAAAAATGAAATTTCGACGAATTCGATTTCTATATTTCACGATAACTCAGGCAATTTTTAAGATAGAGACCTGAAATTTTTTTTGAGTGTTCACATAGCTACTATATATATGTAGTATAATTTTGGAACCGTTACATTAATTTTTCTCCAAAATATAGGACTTTGAATATTTCGTAAAATTCACGTTTTTACGTATATAATGTGTGATAAAATTGTTAATTTTGGGTATTTTGGTCTGAAAATTTTACTGAAGTATACTTACATATTACTTAACATCATACTAAAATATTAGAAAAATCCATTGTCTCAATTTTTTTTTATAGCTGTTTAAAGTTGATATTTTTAGGAAAACGAAAATCTTAGAATCCATAAGTATAAATACTCTGAAAACACTTTCACTACCCGAAATAACGCTCCGATTTTCACCAATAGCGAGTTTCAGATGTAAAAGTGGATGTAGATGGTACTTTATTTGCAAGCCCGTATCCAGGGGGGTTTTAGGGGTTCAACCCCCACCCCCCCTCGAAATTTTTAAAGTAGTTTTATATTTATAATATAACAGACTAACTACATATATAACTACGTATAATATAATCATTTATTTTTACTTCATATATTAAAAATTTTTAACCCCCCCCCCCTCCCCGAAAATTGATCCTGAATACGTGCTTGTTTATTTGGGTCATTTTTCGAATTTCTCAAAATTGACTATAAGCGGTAGAAAAAACGAAATTTTGACGAATTCAATTTCTATATTTCACGATAACTCGAGTAATTTTTAAGTTAGAGACTTGACAATTTTTTGGGGTATTCACATAGCTATTATATATATGTGGTACAATTTTGGAACCGTTTTTAAATTTTTTTACTAAATATAGGACTTCGATTATTTCGTAAATTTCTCGTTTTTACGTATATAATGTTTGATAAAATTAGCAATTTTTGGTATTAGGGTCTGAAAATTTTACTGATGTATACTTACATATTACTTAACATCATACTAAAATATTAGAAAAATCCCTAATCTCAATTTTTTTTTATAGCTGTTTTAAGTTGATATTTTTAGTTCAAACGAAAATTATAATCTGACTGAACTTCGCTTAGAATCGTTTTTTCGAATGCAATGGTTTATCATTGCATTCAAATTCTAAGTAGAATTAAACGCTATGAATCGCACACCTGTATCCTGTGCGGCTGCGGCAGGAGTATCAGCTCTTTTTAAATTAATAAATAATAAAAATAATATGTACAATATTATGGTATTAATTATCTATATATTTTATTTATAAAAATTATAGTATTCTAATAAGATTGTAAACATATTTTGAAATAATAAATAAACATTTATATATCAAATTATACAATAACTCTCTTTTAAAAAATAATAATGTTAAGAAATTAAAATGAAACAATTTTATTTACATAATTTTAATTAAAAAAAGGACATATTACCTACTCTTTATCTTTTTTATTCTTAAATATAATTTCCACCATAGTATTGAGCTTGAAGCTTAATTTGGAATCAACTAAAACAAATGACAAAATAAAAATTACAATCATAATTTACTTTATAAATATACTAAAAACTAAAATAAGGATTTATAGTATCAATATTAAATTATAACATGGCTATATCTGAATGACCTATATTTTATTATTATTATTTTGTAAATTTTACTTACAACGTATAATATCGTAAAAAATATACTAATGTTTAAATCTATTATATTGGACGTTAGTCCGTTAAAATACAATACGTATTATTGCGGATATTTGAAAAGGGGGGAAAAAATATGTATTTTGATTTTTTGCGAAAATCGTAAAGAAAAACATTTATATTCCAAACTCGTTCGACCAAAATACGTACCTACGCCTGTGTGTATAGTATAATATAATATTATTATTATTATTATTATTATTATTATTATTATTATTATTATTATTATTATTATTATTATTATTATGGCAGTGCTTAGCGGTGGCACAATAAAAGATTTTGATTTTGCGGACCGCAAACGACATCGCGGTTTAATAAAACAATACGACGACGAGGAAAATAACAACGACAAGAGAATAGTAATGATAATAATACGCGTGCAAAAACGACGTTTCCGCTACCGAAACGCATCACGCAGAAAACAATATTACACAACGTATGTAATATAATATAATGTATCGCGCGTTATTGCGGTATGATAATATAATAATAATATTACCGTGGTCGTATTCGGACCGGGCTCTGTCAGGGGGGGACGGGAGCACGTGGTACAATAATATTATTATTATCGTCTCCGAGCAGTCTGGCGAAGACGATCTCGACGTAACGTTATATTATATCTAATAATGGTCCCTTCGCTTAGCGATGGCCCCGTTATATGTGCCCGTGTTATGGCGCTCATATTATACAGGGTGGCGTTTGCGGAACGATGATGGTCGTCCGTCGTTTCTGACGATTTTTTTCCCCTTAGCTTTACGCCGTCACCCTGTACGGTTTTGTGTATACGACGGAGAGTCCGTGATTTCAGATTTCCCGACGAATCGTCAAATCGGCCGCAGAGAAAATAGAAAAAAAATAAAATAAAAAGGAAACGGACGAAGAAAAAATACCGCGTTTCCGTCGGCGAATAAACCGCATCTGTCGATCGTTCGTTGCGTTATTGTTTTCGAAAAACGCGAACGTTTTATCGTATATAATAATATAACGTACAATATTACATTACATCGTATTATTGTTTCGGTCGAACAAGCGAAAATATTAATTTAACGATCGTGATGCACAATACACATCACATTTATATTGTAATATCGTTACCGCGGTCTGTAAACGATTTATACGAGTACCTACGTGTATATTGACAAAATCGTATTCTAGAATATAATATGTATAGTGGTTACGAACATCATCGTTATATACCGCGGTTACAGCGATATTATATTTCCGTGTATAATTTTGGTTACAGTGATTTTTATGGCAATAAAATGTGAAAATGTGAAAATATCTCAGCGTTTTTTAATATCGCAGATATTTTGATCCGAATTCTAGTATGTGATAGGAAAAAAACAATGACGCGATAAGTGTAATGTGCATAATAAGTGTATAGGTAGTTATATGATTTAATTAACATATAACTGAATTTTTTTTTATTTTATTAATATTTTTAATTTAGATTTATAATCGTAATTATTGTAAATATTTACAAAATATAGGTAATTGGTGATTAATTTTACTTTTATATAAATTATATTTGAATTAAATATTATTATATTACATTATAGTATGTAAAATAATTTAATTTAATTTAATTAAAATAAATAATAAATAATTGGGTAATACGCTGCAGAATCACATCACGATGATCCTGAAGGCGTGTCATATAATATACGACAAAAATCGTAACCGCGGTTCCAATCATACCAGATAATTTTTGTTGCATAATATAATCAAAATATTTAACAGCATCATGATTATATAGTGTGTAATATTTAATTTCATTGTAGGAAATGTCTTTTTCTCCAAAGATTTTCAGACGAAATATAAAAATAAATTAAAATACAGACAAGTCAAATTCCACAAAAACCATAATTAATATTAATAATATAACGAAATTAGATAAATCGAAAATTATCTATTTCGTATTAATTTTTATTCTATTCTTTATTATTTTTTACATTTTAGTTTATTTATATTTTTATTTATTCTTATCAAACACGCAATGATAATCGTAATATTATCCAGAATTAACCGTTTTCACCATGTCAAAATAAAAAAATAAATTATTTGGATTATGACTATTATGGTTTTGTTTAAATTTCGTGACTATGATATTAGCATATTTAAATATTATTATTATTATTATTATATTGTGAAAGATAGCAAACGTAAACGCGTAGAATATTATTATGAATAGTATTACGATATTAACGTTTGTAGGCAACAAACTTTACATGACAGCCTCGTTAAAAAACTAGAAATTAATTTGATTCGGAAATTGTTAAAACAAAATGATATAATATATCTGTATAATATTTTATCTATGGCGTTTAACTTATACAATTATTATTAAACTTGATTGTAGTATTAATATTATATTATATTATTATTTTATATTTGTCCATTCAAAAAAAAAAAATATATTTATAAAGAGAAAATCGTGAATTACAATAGGTACTTATATATCTAAAGAAATATTATATTACTCGTTTATTAAAAAACAATATAAAATCTAAAATTTAATAATAAAAATTAATAAATTGCGTTGTATGTAGGTATAGGCAAGGGTGCAATTTTAGGTAAAATTATTGGGGATACCGGAACTCCCAAAAAATTATATTTACCACATAAAATTGCATGTATGCCTATATTGGTATCAAAATAGGTCTTTATTAACACGTATTACTTTTTAGTTTTTAATTAAAATTCGATTTAAATGCAATAAAATAATATTATATTATTTTTATTTTGTATAAATAAGAAATACAGACATTGTAAAATCATTGTACAAGTTATGAGGTATACCATTATAATAATATAATTTAATTATTAATCGTGAAAATTATTTCTTATACGTTTATTTTATATATAATTAAAATCGGAATTTTGATTTTGTAATATTAAAATATTGAAAATTTTACCATTTTTTCATGATTATTTTCAACTCTATATATTATTATAATTACAATATTTACAAAAATTTTGAAATGTTTATTATACCTAAGCGTATAATAATAATATTGTACAGGTAGGCAGGTCATGGGGATATTAAATTATTTTCAAACTAGTTAATTATTATAATTCGCTCTTAATTATAAAATCCGTTTCCACCGTTGCACTTAATAGCTTCGGGTAGGTTTGTATACCCGTGATATTTAAAAATTTAGTTTATTTTACTAATCGAAAAACCGGTACTATTAATCGTGTAACGGCCATCTTGTAGGTTTATATTATTACAATATAATATATTAAATGTAATATAATAATAATAATAATAATAATAATGATAATATTATAATATGTAAGAACACGCGGGATACATGCGGCGAGTCGCGAGAGAATACGATTATAACAATAATAATATAATATATTATAATAATTCTCTCGGACATCTCGCGTTTCGATTTATTAACGTCGTCAAAACGTTTCTGTTCTCGCCAGCAGACGTTTTAACGAAGTCTATTTTCTCGAAAAATTACTTCTCAATTGGAATCATCGCTGGGGATAGAACTGTACGTCGTTATATAATAATAAATAATAATAAGATAATAATAATAATAATAATAATAATAATAATAATAATAATAATAATAAATAATAATAATAATAATAATAATATAACACGGTGTGTGTGTGCCCGGGAAATGCGTGTGTTGTAGAGGCATATATATATATATATATATTAGTATTATTATTATAATCTCACTGCGGGCAACAGCGGTGTTACGCGCGTCTCCGAGGAGATATTATATTATAATATACGTTTTCCATCACTCATTAACAACGTATATTATACGTACAGGTATGAGTTTATTATAACGTACAAGAATCTGGCGTTGTGCGGTCGGAGGGTGCTGGGTCGAAGGGAATACGTTGTGACAGAGAGAAATGTATACGCCGGTACCGGGTATATAGTAGGTATATATATATTACCTATACCGCGGTTATGGCTGATGTTTTACGGTGTGGGAG
Source organism: Tetraneura akinire (assembly GCA_021307375.1). Classification (NCBI taxonomy): domain Eukaryota; kingdom Metazoa; phylum Arthropoda; class Insecta; order Hemiptera; family Aphididae; genus Tetraneura; species Tetraneura akinire. Next base: position 4,502,477 of record JAIUCT010000012.1, on the reverse strand, counting down.
GAAAAAAAGTAACCGTACAAACGAATCGTGTACAGCTATACAACATAAATGAACGCGGGTATACTCGCGTGTACGTACTCGTATAATAATAATATTATTATTATAAATGTTGCTCGGCTATATGATGCGATGTTGTGTATTTGTGACGGCGAGGGCTCGGTAGAACTATTAACGACGGTCGGTGCGTGACGAATGTACACATATATATATATATATCGTTCTGTTATTCGAAAATACATATAGAGAAGATGGGAAAAAAAGAGAAAAAGTGAAAAAGAGAAAGAGGGAACGAGAGATAGAGAGAGGGAACGAGAGAGTGAGAGGGATATAGGAGAGAAAAAATAATACCATCTGGTTGGGAATGTAACGATCGAGGGGATGTTCTCTAACCGAAAAAATATAATATAATGATGATAGAAATATACAAAACTAAATAAAAAAAAAAAAATAAGTAAGTAAAAAAAAATAAAAAAACAGGTAGACGATGGCCATTATACATTATATTATATATTATAAGATGGGTTCAGCCGGCATTCGCGTCGTAAATGGGAAACTGTGCGGTGTGTATGTTATATTATATTATTCTCTTATCTTAATAAAATATTACGTGAGAGTGCGTCTTCGTTGTACGATTTATGTGGACGTGAACAGCTTTTCGTGTTTTTTTCGTGTTTTTTTTTATACAATATATTTTATTTTATTTATTTATTTATTTATTTTATATGCGATATTACCAGTTTTATAAAAATAAATTATTACAAATAATATAATATTATATTATGGTTTTCGGTGTTTATATTAAAAAAAAAGAGAAAAAAAAAAGGAAAACAGAAGGATTACGTATATAATATAAAGTATAACGTGTGATACGACGTATAATAATAACAATAATATTGTTATCATAAACGTTGATCTAAATCGTTGGTCTTATCTAGGATATATTACAATATATTGATACTGTTGAGTATATTATAATATTGTGCAGAGAAACACGTCTACGATCAATTTTATTTATTGTTATTAAAATATATAATAATATAATATAATAAATTTTTACAATAATAATATATGATATTATGACGCGTATCATATTATTCGTTCTTTCGTTATTTCCAAGATTATTAATTATTATTATTATTATTTTTTTTTTTTCGTTTAATATGATCGCATTAAAGTCACTCGGATTAGAAATGAAATTATAATAATATTATTATCTTGGGCGTCTATATAAAATATATATTTTATACGATTATGACGGCGTCCGTGATATTATTATTATATAATAGGTACGTATTTTTGTAACTACTGAACCGATTAGACGGGAAATTATTGTTGAAATACTATTAGGCGGAACCCAAGTAATATACTAATATATAATCGTATATTATATATTATAAATATAGGTACGAGTCTATTATATTGTTATTATGGTGTTGTTTTCTTGCAGCGTGTGTATAATATTATGATGAGTAAGGCTAGGATTTATATTATGTGTAATAATTTTTTAATTTCGATTTAACTCCATTCGGAAAATCGATTCATTTCGGTCCATTTATAAATCGATCGATATTTTAATTTCCAAAAATAAGAAATTTAAAAATATTGAATAATTTACATTTTTTTTAATTATTATTATTTTTTTTTTTTTATAGCTGTTTTAAGTTGATATTTTTAGTTTAAACGAAAATCTTAAAATTCATACTAGTATTCTTCTTATTATTTCACAATATACTTATACAATAAAAAAGGAAAACTAAAAAATTTGGAAAATTTTCGAAATTTTTATTGAAATATACTTATATAGTGATATGAAGTGGCGTAGTTACGCGGGGGATGTAAGGGGTTTCCACCCCTCCCAGAATTTTTTTTTATGATATTTAATTATTACGTACCCAACATATCATAGTAAAATGATACTTTTCATTTTACTATGGTTAGGTATATAACAAAAATTGATTAATAAAATAATTTTCGTTAAAGGTACCAGCTTATTTATTAAGGAGTGAAATTCAGTAAATTTCTTAACATAGTGATCGGCGGCGGTCGATTTGATGTTGTTGTGTTAGTGTGTGAATGATAATTAGTGTGTGTTTCCTGTTTTAATAATATATAACCAAAATAATAAAATACACAAGTAAATGAGTTTATCGTACGATCATAATTTTTATGACAAAACCATCTTTACTGGAAAAACTCTCACGCCTTACAGAATAATCCGATTTTATTTATTTTTTTTTTTATTTGAAAGAGGAAAACTTCTTACAGGACTGATTGAATTCTGATTTTTTTTTTTAATAATATTTTCAACACGAAATTATTTTAGTTTTGAACGCATTTTGAAGAATATAATTTTTTATTCGATTTGCATGGTTATTTTAAATTTAATATTGATTAAAGGAAGATGTTTCGTGATTAGTTAACAATTAAATTAAATTAACATTTTTCTAATATTTTATGTTATACAGTTTACGATAAATTCTGTGTATACAGACAGAACCGTTCTTCCGCCTAGACAACCTAGTCAGCTGCCTAGGGGCCCTTGTCTTTTTGGGGCCTTTTTCAGCTCTTAAAAGAATTAAAAATTATTTTAGATCTAATATAGAAGATAAAAGACTTAATTGCTAATTAACTTTTTAGTTGCTGCCTTGGGGCCCTGAGACTCTTAAGTTCGGCCTTCGGCCCTATATACAGGACATAGCATCATGTATATTACGTATTTTTTTGAAAACCGTATTTTATTCATCTTTTAAATAGGTTACAAATAGATTGCTACAACATTACATGACAAATAATAATATCTAGGTATTATACATGTCATGTATTTTACACTAGATACTAATGTACTATTATATTTATGTGTTTGGCTTCAATAATATATTTCTCTTTTAGCAACAATATTTTTTAATAAAACTGTTACCTATAACAATGTATTATTTATTATTTTAAGGATCATAATATTCGTTTTTATTGTTTTAAATATAATAATAAAAAATTAATGTCAATTTAAATTGTTATAAAACATTATTGATTACATTTTTATTATATAATTTGTGTGTATTATTTTTAATTATGGCTAACAATCCAGAAAATATTAACAAACAAAATACAGATGATCCAAAAGACGATGATGATATTACATTTTACTTTTTTTACAATATAGTCAAAAAAATGATTTTAAATCGCCGCGATGTTGGAGGTAATAATGATGATTAATGCACTTATGAATTTTATAATTTATAAATATTAAATAATGCAATTTTCTATAATTCTATATAGTTTTAAAACGTTTATAATTTTATATACGATATAGGCAGATTAAAATGTGTGTAATTATAGTAAGTTATTATATAGTTTGATATACAGAGTGATTACGTATAGTATAATATTGCTTGGATAAATATGATACGTGTGATGAACAAGCAGAGTAGTTATTATTACATTATAAATTTATAATAAATATAATTAGATATTACGTTTACTCCTATAAATATTCGCAATAATTGTCATTCAAACCGCATCGCGATGTTCTATAGATGTCTGCACATTGTCGGCTTGGATAAAATCACTGGAGGATAACAAGAACAAAAGCATTCGAAACGACTATATAAAACTCATGTTGTTGTTATTAAAATATCCAAAACTGGTGTGTCCGTTCAAAGACGCCCCGCCGGAAACGATCGATCCCTTGGAGAACGGTGTAATATAAATATTCGCGAACTATCGGCATTATTATAATATTATTATAGACCGTATACGCGGTACACGGTGTGTATTGAAAGTATACCTATATGAAATTGTTCGTATTAGGTGGTCGAAATGTCCAGGAAATTTTTAAACAACGAGGGCACAGCAACCTGTCCCGGGGGAATCAATTACGATGACCCCGATCCGTCGATAAGCGTAGCCGTATCCAACGATAAACGTCAATACGCTTCTTCCCAGGTCATACCAAACGTGGGAGTCCAGGGTTATTTTGCATATTCCGACGACCATATTTACAATTGGGATATACCGCCTCAAGTCAACGTCCCTCACGGTGGCCCTCACGCCACACACGTGGATTGGGAAAGATACATGGCTGGCATTATATCCGAAACTTACACACCAAGCGCAGACAATTTGGTACCTCGTAATGCCAAAGAGTAAGTGCTAATAAGTTAATTTTACATATTTCGTTAAAAATCACTATATACTAATTCCGTATGAAAAAAAAATAAAAAAAATAGCGATGAAGCGACGTCAAATTCCATTTCTGGCAGCGCGTTCTCCAAACGAAGGTATGCAAATGGATTATTTAAATCATTACATATTTATAATATTAATATTTTACATAATACGGATATTAATTTTAAAACTAAATAGTATACCTTATACCTAGGTATATGATATTCGCTGATAATGTAATATAAATATCCCTGTAATATTATTATAAGCATTTCGTACCTATACCTATACTTAATAATAATAATAATGTATAGGTATTTATTTTATTTTATAATTTGCCATTCATTTTGTATTACACTTAATTAATTAATTAGGTATTGTAATGAAGTCAAAATAAGAGGTAAAATTATAATAAAAAAAAATGTTATTTAATTATTACTAAATACACTAAATACAGTATTATTTAGTAGAGGTATATACTATATGTATATTTTTTAATATATATATCATAACTTCCTGACATATACTGCTACTATATTAACTACTTAAGTCCTATAGAGGTTTAATATTTGTATAAATACCCTTTTAGAAGTTTACTCCGAGAATTAATATTTGATCGTTTAATGGTGACCCCGTTTTTTTTTTCGGTGTAATTTAACTGATGTGACAGTGTAACATAATACCTATTATAATCATTTTATACACTTATTATCATCTATTTTGATAATTTTAAATGTATTATTTTAATTTATATAATTTTTAGATCATAAATCACAATATAAAATATAATATAATATAATATAATATACAAAAAATAATTAATAAATAAAATTATATAATATGAATTAAAATTCGCTTATTAAAAATAATTTTTATTTTCATTTTTGTCAAGCTTACGAATAGATTAAAACATACTGAATGATCAAAATGTAATAATACTTAAATACATATATAAATATAATAAAGTTGTAATATTACGTTCATTTATAAAACAGAACTAGACCTAATTGCATACGTTTATTAATCCGTTAAAGTAATAGAAAATTAACAAAACTAAAGAAACGTATAAGTAGGTATACCATACCTAAAATCACAATAGATGGAAAACGACAAAAATTAATTTAGAGAAAAATCGTGTATTATATATTTTGTAAAATAAGGAAATTATTTTATAAACACCAATATGGATGTTTTTGAAACATAATTCATTTACTTGCATCTGAGTTTTTAAATTTCAATAATATCGATATCTAATATGAATAATATTGCCATATTGAAATAACAGAAAATAATTAATTTTAAACGTTTTAAAATATTAATATACTTATTATATATATACATCCTATATTTAGATCAGGTAGAAGCAGATTAAGAATAAATGAGGATTCAAATGTTTGTCAAGTAATGCATATAGAACAACAAAATCGTAATATAAACGAAGATTTCGTGTGGAACGATTCTAGTCTGTTAACTGGAGAAATTATACTTGGTGCCGAAATGTGTTCCGACCGAAAAGTCGATGCTCAAGTTAAATCACAGGTAGAATTAGACGAAGAAGTGATGAGTTATTACGATAAACTTTATCCTGGTGATTTTAAAACGTATGTGGATTCGTCAGTGGTCCAAGAAATCATTTCCACGAAACACATTGCAATGGATAGCGGTGATAAAAGTAAATATAATTAAATGTACAATTATTACATATTACTGTAATGATAACAATTGATGATTGATAACAATTAAGCCATTAAATACTTATTGTATTATAAGTTATAACAATAGAGAATTAGAGAATTGTGCAGGTTCAATTAATTATTATTGATTGATTTTAGACATAGAACAGTGTACGACAAAGGACGAAAAATGTACGAAAAAACGAACGGATTATGATTGTGGACTAAAAACGCAACATAATAATAACCGCGGAAAGATGTTCAATGATTCGAAAAACTACTCAAATAGTAATCGTCAGTATGCAGGCCAAGAAACTGAAATCGTCCATCAATGCGATCCTATTAAGAAAATAAACAATCAACAATACTCGTTGAATGATGTTTCTGAATTATCACCTGAAACGGCCATTACTAAAAATTTTAAAACCCGTAATTATGTTGAACGAAAGTATTCGAAGACCGTTGATGATTCCTCTACGGATGATTTGGTACATTTTAAAAGACCCGTGAACAGTCGTGAACGACTGAAACAAAGAGACACATCAACAACGGCATTAGAAAGAGACATGATGGTCTATAAACAGCAAATTAATAAGGCTGATAAATGTGCGAAATTTATTGTGCAAAATTTTGAACAAGAATCTAAAAGTATTGATACAAACCCCAATCACCATGATTTAGACAATCCGTCAGATACATAAAATGTTTTAAATTATTATATTTTTATATATATTCAATTCAACGTGTATGTACATCGAAAAATAAAAACATAGAATGCGTTTTTAATTTTTAGTTGAGAACAAAAAAAAAAAATTCTACCTAGAAAATATATACGAGTAGGTATTGGTGGAGATAGAAAAAATTGAATTTTTTATATATTACATTAAAAGTACTGGTAAATATCGTATATAAAAAATTCAAAGTGTTTTATTTCGAATAAAATTTGCGCAGGGGTCCCCCTATAAAATGCGTTTTTAATTTTTAGCTAAGAACAAACGCTGAAAATACGTGAAATAATTAAAATTGATTTTTATACAATTAGACAAATAAATAAATTATAAATACAAACAGATATATAATATCTTTACGTATTTCCAAATTTATTGGAAAAATCTCAAGATCCAATTTTTTTTTTTTTATACCTATGTGTTTAAAGTTGAATTTTCAGTAAAATCAATATTTAAAGTATTTATATGCATTTTTTTTTTTATTATATTACAATATTTTATAATAATGTTAAATAAAATTGACAAAAATTTTATTGAAGCATAAATACGTTTTATTTAAATCAGTTTCTGTTAATTGTGAATTATTACATTTACAATTTTTTTTTTTTTTTGTAGTTTTTTAAAGTATAAAAATTCAAGGGAAGGGATACGATTTACGGTTTGGAAGGAATACGTAATGCAATTTTATATAATAACCACTATCATTATTTTCACTTTCCTCCGCATTTATCCCATTTTTCTTTGTTTTTTTTTTTTTTTTACTATATTGTTTTATATGATTATGGCCCTATGGGTACATTGTATTGGCTGCAATTTTGTAGTTATAATACAATTGAAAATAAATAAATCGTTTCTATGGTATATAACTGAAGTAATATTTATTGACAAATTAATTTTAACTCTATCCTAAAAGTGAATTGTGCGCGGTATTACTATTTTTTTTTTTTATATTTGATATTTACATACGAGTATAATAGGAAAAAATGACGATTTAGAAGTTCGTAGAATATAATATTTAGACTCAGGGGCGGACTGGGCCGGCGGGATACCGGGAAAATTCCCTGGTGGACCGCTGTTCGTATTATTATATTGAAAAATATCAATTTTTAATTATGGAATTACAATATTTTGTTTTTATACTTTTGAAATATTATATTACATAATATACCTCCTAGTGTACGATACGTAAAAAAAATTATCTAGAAAACCAGAATTGTAAATAGGTACTTATAGTAATGATTATTATTTATTATTATATTAATATTTTTGTGTGCTATCGCTATGTCCTATGTGATTATAATTTAATATAGATAATTGATAATAAAATAGAATATAGAATGCGGGTTTTAAGATGTGGACAAGTAATCATATGATATATATCAGTATATCATTGTCTATTGAATACTTGCCATTTTAACTTACTGGGCATAGTATGTCTATATCGTCTGCCACAACTAAATTTGTCCCCACGTCTTCATTTTCTGTTGGTTCATCAATATCTGAATAGTCTTCATGGACATAACTTAAACCAGGTGCAACGTTTAATTTCTTTCTTTTTTGTTTATTTGTTTGAGTAGTTTCAGACCTTTTAATATTAAAATTAAACTCAAACAACAAGATTTATTAGGTAATTAAGTAGGTAATTTATTCTGTAGGTGTATACAAATAATATTGCCAATAGTTAACTTTAATAACAACATTAGCAAAAATCTTGTTATATATAATATACATTATATATAAAAAAATATTCTAAACACTTGTCAACTCAAATACATTTTAATAAAAAGAAATATTAAAAAATATCATGAATAAAATTAAATAAATTTTATAAAAGTTTGTTTGATCAAGAATTAATACAGAGTAGCCATTGTGCGGATTCATTATTCAATCTGTTACGGTGTTTACGAATAACTAAATATGCTTTAGAAAATAGTCGTTCTACAGGAACTGAGGTGGCTGAAATAGATAAAATATCTTTTGCCATCTTAGCTAATATAGGAAACTGCACTTGATTAAGTTTCCACCACTGTAAAATATCTTTATTTCTTGTACCCCTAGGTTGACTTAGGTAAGTCTCCAGTTCTCGCTTTGAGTTCTGAGAATTTATGACACTGGATGGATTTGAATAAAGTGTGTTAAAATTGATGATGTCTTCATCACTATCAATACTATCAGCACAATCCACAGTTGATAATTCTACTCTTGTAGGCTCTAGGTTAACATATTCTTCATAGATATTTTCAAATGTTTTTAGATTCTTTTCTTTAATCTCTACTCCCCAAGGTGTTAAATTAAAAGTTTTTGCTTTGTGTCTTGGATCTAATACTAGTGACATGCAGTAAATCCAGTTAGTTTTTTATAATGTTTTAGCATTTTATTACAAGCTGCTTGAAAAATTAAAATAAGTTGCTCATCTATGTCAGATCTTATGATTTTGTCATCTAATTGTTTTATGGTAGTTTCTATTTTATCAAGTAAAAGATTAAATGAAACAATAACATGGGGAAGAGTAACATACGAGTATTTTTCACCTCCAAGCCTTGTAGTGAGAATTTTAAAATTTATTAAAAATTTGTATAGGTACTTTCTCAAATATTAACCATTCGTTCTCGGTGATTTGGAAATCTGTTAATTCACATAAAATATTGCAAAATGTAATGATGCCTTTTTTCAGTTTCAATGCTATTCCATATCATGAGTAGAGTTCCATCTTGTTGGGCAGTCAAATATATGACTAACTGTTGTTGGTACATTCATTGTTTCACATACTGACCGAAACTTATTTTTCAGCTTCTCACTTCTTTTTATTTTACTGAAAATAGAGCGAAGTTTCTTAATAGCGGTACTTGAGTTATGTATTTGTAATACAAAGTCTTCAGTATTTTCCTGGTCTATTTCCATTCAACATAATATCATTAAAATTAAAAATTAATATACATAACAATTTCTTATTAGTTATTTGGTATTTTTTTTATAAACTTTTTATTTTAATCACTTTCAAACTAATTAATTTATTTCGTTTCGCAAATTTGTAATAATAATAATTTATTTAATAATAATAATTATATTATTAGAATATGATAATTGTTCTCACTTTTGTTATCGCTCTCACACATCATTATACTTTACTAAAACAACTAAAACTGAAAACGCACGTGTTCGTTAGACTTCAAGCTACAAACTGATACTAAAATCAGCTGATAATATTGACGGCCCCAACGAAGAAGGAAGTAACACACTTTTTATCATTTTTCAGGAGAGCAGTTTAAAGTTTTCTAAATTAAATTCTTATTCTGGATTTCAACTTTTTAATATTTAGCTTTTTTCAATATTTGTATTTTTTAGTGCTAAATGGGAAATTACAATTTTTTTTTAGTATCTTTCTGTAACTGGCCTAAAGTCATAATTTGGATATTTTATTTGACTTACTCGAGTTACGTCCTTTTTCGACGGAAAAATATTAATTTAATAAAACATAACTCGAGTTACGTCCTTTTTCGACGGAAAAATTTTAATTTTATAAAACGTAACTTGAGTTACGTCCTTTTTTGCCGGAAAAATATTAATTTTATAAAACGTAACTCAAGATACGTCTTTTTACGCGGGAAAACATAAATTCTGATGAAAGAAAAAAAATTATAATTATATTGTTAAAAACTAACTATAGTTTTTTAAACTTTTTTTAATGCATAATATTCTAAATTGCAATGGGAAATCAATAAAAAAAAATCTCTTAGTAATTATATTAGTAATAATAATATGAATACTTTAATTATTTTAATTTAGTTATATTACAATAGTTTATAAAGATTTATAAAAGTAATGATACATTGAAAGGATAAGTCCTTTATCACACAGGGATACAAGATCTTTTTTTTTAAGGTATTCAATTGACATTTTTTTTTCATAAGCTTGTATTGGGTTAGTTCTTTTTTGGTTTCTTCCCTTGTTTCTTGATTTAATTATGTCAATGGTAATAAAATCTGTTTCACAGTATTCATATTTTATTTTTAGAATAAAAGGATTTTTGTATGATACCATTATTTCTTTTATATTGTTCCATTTTATAATTTCTTTAGTAGTTGATGTTTTCCAATTTAAATCTTTATTTTCAACTTTTATTAGGTTTTTTATTATTAGGAATTATTTATTGTAAATTACCAAAGACATAGTTTAATGATTTAACAATCCGTTTCATTAAATTAAAACACTAATAACATTTTTCAAGAAATTTGTATTTCAAATGAATACAAAATAATAAAATTTTGAAATTTACTATAAACATATTTTAAAGTTCATTACTACAAATATATAATGTTATGATTAAAAATGTTAATAATAAAAATAATAGTTAAAAAGAAGAGCAAATGATCAAAAACCAAATATGGACATGTTCCCTTTATATAGTAAACAAGAATTTCCAATCAGTATATTTATTGTTTTGATAATTGGATTTGACTCCTATCTGCAGTAAACGCTGTATTTACGCATGCTAAATGAAAAATGATAAAAAAAAAAATCAAAATTGATAAAAATGGACTTGTCCCCTTTCTGCAGTTAGCGATTCTTATAATAAACATATTAAATATGTTTTAATTATAACTCTATATGTCTTTTGGTTGGTGTGTTGATTTTGAAATATTCAATAACTTCATCCACATCTTAATTTATAAGCCATATCTTGTTCGATGAACATAGTGGACTTCCTACCATCTAACAGATCCTGTGCTTCGTAATTTTATTTTACAATACCAAGCTTTGAGAAGGAACGCTCACATGAGAAACTTTTCACTGGTATAGTGGTATAACTCTACAAATGATTTAATAGCTTAGAAAAATGATTAAATATAGCTGTTCTATCAGAATTAAAATTTATCAACCATTGTAACCATTCTTTACATGCATTTGGGTTACTTCCTTTAGGTATATTTTCCATTTTTTTCAGCAAAATAATTTTTGATTCTAACTCATGCAAATGCATGGGGCATTTTGTATTCATATTGTTTAGAAAAATTACAGTTTCTTGTTAGGTATATAACTACATAATTAAATAAATTGATTTCCTTATCCAATTTCTGTAAATTTTTATACCGTTTTATTGCAAATTATATTTTTACTAGCCGACCCGTCACGGCTTTGCCCCTGATTGGTTGTTTCTTTGCCTTCGGACCATGATATATTGATATGTAGAATTTATTATTCAAATATTATTGTTTATTGTTTATTGTTTGATTCTTCATATATAATATACGAAATAGTTCAAATAATTACAAATATTTAAATCTTTATCTTGAAATATTTAAATTTAAAAATTTAAATTTAAAAATTTAAATTTAAAACCCTATAAATAATACTTAACATATATATTTAATCATTTATAAATATGATTACTGATTTAAGACATTCTCCTCCATTGTATTGTACTATGTACACAGTATGTATACTGTACCAGATACTTCCACCACCTTCACTGCTTGGTATTGTCTTCTAGCTTCTGAGTACTGAGCAGGACTTACATGATAATGATGTTCTGCAGTAGACTCAGTATGCCGCAATGCTACTGAAACGCTCGCCGTCAGACATGAATTCTTACTTCCAACCATTGACTTTACAATAAGAAGACTAATATATTTTTTATCTCGATGCAATGATTTATTGTATTCTTTCACAATACACTTAGCGGATTCCATTTCAGGTTTTTTTAAGATATTTTTCATGACAATTTATCAAATGCCGTCGAAATTTACATTGTAAAATTGTTGTACAAAATGGGCAGTGCTTTAGTGCCTAAAAAATTGAAATATAGTTGAATAAGATAAATATGTTATACTAACCAACCTACCTTTACTGGGCTTGCTTATATAAAGTCTAAAAATCGAGCACAATTGGACGTGGTCACGTGGACTGTGGACAGTGATCACAGATGTCGTTAAACGTTCTAAAATTGATTAAAACTAAACAGCGCCAACTCTTTCATTAATTTAATATTTAATAATTCCTAGTTAATTTTAATTATAAATTATTAAAGTATTTTTTTTCTTATACAAATAAATAAATTTTATTATTGTTTAGATATTAGGTATGTATAATGTCTTGTATTTCTTATTATTTGTGTTTTCGTGCTGATACGTTGTGGCAGGGATGGTCGATTCACGTCGGTGAATCGATTTTTCGAATCGATTTAAATCGAAATTAACAAATTATTGCATATAAGTCCTAACGATGTGCGTCTAATGCACAAAAAATAGACGCAGGGCGTTCGTTTTTGTGAAACGATACACGAGTATTATTTATGAGAAATAATATTTTTATACTACCGGTCTTACCATTCAATTCTTATTGTATACTCGTATAATACTCGCGGACCAGTAAAATTTTAATCGATTTTATCTATAATACGTACCTACCTTAGTACCTTGTATAAACTGTATTATACCATATACACGGTATCAAATTAATATGCATATCGGTTCAAAATTTATTATTTCAATATATACGCGTATTGATGTGGTAACAAACGTGTAAGTAATTAAAATACATTTATAATACGTATATTTACATTTTGGTATGCATATAATATAAACTAGGTAATAAATAATGCAATTGAAATAAACTCGCATCGAGTTGTTTTATTCATTTGTATGTATATTATAATTATACAAAATGTAGTTTTAAAATTTTATTATTTTTTTTTATTAAAATAAAATTATTATAATTTCACTGCTAAACATGAAATTAATATTTATACTACTTACGTACCTATTACAGTTTATTGGAAGTAAAATGTGTGTATTATTTAATTATTAATAAATTAATATTATTTTACTATTATTATTTAATTAGTTATCTAATTAATAATTTAATTATTTAATCTACTTTTTAAATATTATTGTATACAAGCAATCGTATAAAATAATAAATTATACATGGTAATAAGGTATGTATTTGTTATGTTATAATGGATAACTAATAATAATTATTATTTTAATATTATACGAATCTTTAATTAATGTACATATAAAATATTATTATATACGTATAATAATTAACAAAAAATTATAATATGGAGTATAATATAATATTATACGATAACTATGTTGTATTATTATTATTATTATTATTATTATTATTATTATTATTATTATTA
>JAIUCT010000012.1:4348283-4470556 GCA_021307375.1 Tetraneura akinire | reverse complement strand
ATTATTATTATTATTATTATTATTATTATTATTATTATTATTATTATATTGTTGTGTCGCCGGAGACGACGACGCCGCTGCCAGAATTATTCGAAAATAAACCATTGTGCGTTATTATAATAATAATATAATATTATTGCCGGGCGACGCGATATGGGTGTAGTAGTAAGTAGTCATAGGTGGTAGCTACCGCCGAACGCGTCTTCTTCTCTCCCGTTCTTTTCATAATACATAATAATAATAATAATAATAATAATATATGGGTTACCTATACCGTGTTATGCGCGAACAATACGATTATATATTACATTACGCGCATTGTAAATATTATAGTTGAAACGCGGTTATACCTTCCAACTTATTATTATTATTATTATTATTGTACCTACGTCGAGATTTCGAACCCCGCGGGTGCGAAAAAAAAATACTAGGAGGCACTGTGTTATTGTGATGTGATATACAACATATTATTATTATTACAAAATAAGAGTACCTATACGTATAAAATGTACAAAAACATAATATTATTATATTTATTAAATACGAAAAGCGATGGTCGAGACTCGATAGAGAGAGAGAGAGACTGACGGATCTTTATACCATAATGATAATACATACCGGTATATACCATAATGATATGACGTATAGTCGACTTTTATACGCACTGCTAACCATGTATACCTCATGTGTTGCAGGCGTTTTACTTAATCTTCTCCGACGTGCACGTATACATATAAATACATTATAACGTCGTTATTATTATCGTGTATCAATTGTCCATTTTTACAATTGAATTAATAATATTATACGAGTACATCCAATACAGATCGATTTTGGTAGGTATTTTTTTTTTTTTTTTTTTTTTTTGAAATATTTCAATTATTTGCTTATCCCATCATATTTTTTTTGATTTTTTTCACTTATCTCTTCTCTCTTAATTCATTTTGGCTGCAATATACGAGTATGTATATAGCCATAGGTCATAATAATAATATTATACCTCTACATTCTAAGGGAATACAATTTTTATTTTTTTTTTAAATTCACCCTTCCTTTTATGACTTTTAGATCCGCCACTGTTTTTAAAAGAGAACATATTATAAGTTTTTATTCGACACACGCTACTCTCGATTTGAGTGCAGGTAGATGACCGTTCGCGATCTATATATATATAGACATTTTTAATTATTTTATTATGACGTGATCGATAACGGATCGTTTCACAACAAAATGAAACGATTATCTACGACGATTACAATACGTATACAATGCCAGTTCAATTTATTCGTATATACATTTCATATTGTACACGGGCACCAAATAATTAATAAATGTATTGTTAGAAACAATT
Organism: Tetraneura akinire; assembly: GCA_021307375.1. Classification (NCBI taxonomy): domain Eukaryota; kingdom Metazoa; phylum Arthropoda; class Insecta; order Hemiptera; family Aphididae; genus Tetraneura; species Tetraneura akinire. The sequence continues at coordinate 4,469,205 of JAIUCT010000012.1, read as the reverse complement.
ATTTATATAAAATAGTTTATTGTTATTAGTTACTGTTGTATGTGAAACACACACAAAATATAACAATATAATAATTAATATAAATACATTAATTAATCTTTAAAAATATTTAAAAAAAACACAAAAACAAATCACTAACATATAACGCAAATACAAATCAAACGGGAGGAGACTAAACACAGGACACCGTCTTCGTGTGTCTCCTTCGTCTCCTTGTTCTTTTTCAAACCCCTATATTTAAATCATTTTAAAACTAGGACACCACAAAACTGATGTCATCACAAATTCTTAAATTTTAAATAACATTATTTTTTTTTTTCTTTAATCTAGGTTAAATATACATAACCCTTACATAGCATTAATAATGAAATAATTAAAAATTGCTACCTAATATAAAAATTGTTTATATTATTATACTAATACTACATTACGCATACGAGTATGTCGCGTAATGTATATCGTTTTAGGTATACGTTTTTGTAAAAATCTATTTAAAATTTGATACATAAAAATTAAAAAAAAAAATTCCATTATAATTACTTGTACCATTACTTGTACGTTATTATGTATTAGTACATAATATTACATATTATTGTATAACAAAATAATGCGACATCAATTATTTTAAGTATATACTATGCCTGTCTAACAAATTTCTTTTTAACGGTTTATGATTTTTTTTTTCTATATTATATGAAATATGATGAATTATTTTTTCTTAGTAGACTCATTTTGATATTTATTTCACATTTTTTATACTTCTAACGTATTACGTTCTATTGACCATTACAATATGTTTGCCATCGATGAAATTCATCTCTCGCCAAATTTACAAAATATAAAAATGTAATATATATATAAAAAAAAAAAAAAAAAAAATTAGATAAATACACCAGAAATATATTTTTTACTACACGAGTGCAATTTAAAATCGTGTTCAGTTTAGAGAATTAATTGCCTATAAAATTTTATCAAAGTTTTATTCGAAATTTCTGTACAGCTATAATAGGCACATAAATGTTGGTAATACGAATTATACATGTTATATATTATTATGTGTTATGTCATCCGACGGCACACAAATTTATAAAATGTAATTTGATTTTCCACAAAATTTTGAAGTGAAACCTTTATGGTTTATGTACAACGTGTAAAAATAATATTATTACTTATTCGTATTATTACTTATTTTTAAGTTACAAAGACAAAGAAGATAAATTTAGAATAATATTTTACTCGTATTATGTGCGTTAAATATTATAATATTATACTCGTATATATTATATAAAACAATTAATAATGTTTAAATCGAGAGAAGGCGATTATATAGATTGTATTAACAATATGCGCCCCGTGTTTATTTTATTTGACACTTCTCTTTTTAATGTGAATTATTTCGCGGTTGGTCCCGAATTTGCCCGGATTGCCGAAGATCGCAGGATGGTAATCCTTTGGGCGACGCAACGTGCACGTCTATATACAAGCCACAATACCGACGCAAAGGATTAACTCAACACAATAGAGCTTAAGCAAATTATTATGAGACGCGTGAGTTTTTCACACCGCCAATTGACGGATAAAGGAAATCCGGTCTTTCAAACGTTATACTCGCGTTGATATTGTGCGTTTGTATTATATAATAAAATAATATATATAAAGGTACTATAAAATATGATCATTGGAGATATGGTATTTTCCCTCTCCATTGTACGCCAGTGTGATAAAACACATTTTATTATATTATAATATATATATAGGATGACAAATTGACAAATATATTTCCACATTTATAGTCTGCCTATTAAGTGCCTATAATAATTAATAATGTTCATGATTATATAATATCATCGACTCAATTTGAATGCCTAAAAATGTAGAAATATAATATTTGGTTATAATTATTCATTGTTGAAACCATAAAAAAATATGGATTTTTTTAACTTTAATTTTTGAAAATAAATTTATAAATTTTGTCTGTTGTTTAAATGTAGGTATTATAGTATACATTATCATTATTATAGTATGAAATTAAAATTGATAATATTAGAATATTAGGTATGATATTTGTATTAGATTATTATTTTTATTTAATTATGACACAAAGAAACCTCATAGGTAATAAAATATGTAGTCGTTTTATTTTTCTATATATAGAAACATTAGAAACTTGTATGTATATTATAACTGAAATTTAAGGGCAATATATCGCCCTTAAGTTTCCACTATATTACAATAAAAATAAAAATGTATTTAAAAGTAAAAATATTATATGGAAAAATAATTTGAAAAAAGAAATAATGTTTTGAATAAAATCCGATTTACGTGCACTGTTAAAAGTAATATATTCATATTATGAGAGTAAAACAAAGAAATATTGTTTTATTTCTCGCTGTCGTACTACACCCCATGGCGTGTAAACAAAAATAAAATGAAATAATAAAAGGTGTGGTCGGGCGATAAATCAACTAATTTTTAGTTGTCCGCAAAATAACAGGACAAAATAAGCAATCAAGACAGCATTGTGAAATATAAACATGGCCAATTTTTCCCCCCGTAGATAGGGAGAAGAACGTCCATAATCACCCTTGGTACACGCCCTTATTATAAATTTATTACCAAAACCCGCAACAATTGTATTTTCAAACTTTGCCCGACGCGAAAATGTCTAACGGTTGGTTCAAAAGAAAAATAATTGATATTATTATTAACCGACACTACCTCTCCCTAAATTATTATGCTAGTCTGTGGTCTAAATAAATCTATTTTTCAATTCACCCTTATGTAATATTTCATTATTATATTTTTCATACGTAGTAATCATAATTTTATACGAACAATTCGAATTCGACCAAATAGATATATAGGTAATGTTTTAATTTTATTAATGATCACGAAACCATTTTACCTTATTTTTTAATGATAATATTCAAAATTAATATTAATTTGTTAAGTAGTACAAATAAGTATAGTACCTAGGTAATAAATTAACTGTTTCGAAATTACACGAAAATGACTTTAATAGTTGTGAAAATTAATTTTATGAAAAATTATTTACTTAATATAATTGAATGTTACACGTCATTAGATTATTAAATTTAATAGATACAAGAATTATATTAATAATATTATAATATTATACATTACTGTTTAACTAATATTAAAGCATTATAATATTCTAAAATCCATAAAGTGTAAACATTTTTTATTTATTATTTTAATCTCAATTCAATTATCTTGGTTGATCAATATTATTATAAATACTTGGGCTTTAAGTACTATAGAGGTATACTTATGAGTTATGAACTTACGACTATTAAATTTATTTCGGTAATATTTCAACGACTAAAATGTCAACATTTAAAATTTAAAATTTAAAATAATTATAATACACACATGTAAAAGGTTAGTTAACAGAAATAATCGAACTCGAGTCCTCGCCGTATATAAATTACATACGTTGTTTAATCAATTATTCCGAATAACGCTTTTTCGAAAATCATCGCGTAACAATAATACAAAATATACTTTCGTTTAATGACACGCACGCGTAATTTTTGATCAAACTCCTGAAATTAATTAATTTGTTTTTTCCCCGCGGTTTTATAAAATAATTATCATAATATGTAGGTAATATGTAAACGCGATTATGATATAAAATAATTACATCGCATATCGTATCAATATTATTTTAAATTCATTTCGTTAATTTCTCCAAAAATTGTGATTGGTCCGCATAAATATACTTATAGTAATAATAATCGTACCTATAGGTTAGGTCAGAGGTTCTCAAACTTTTAGTTAACCCCAGACCTGAGCCCCTCCCCTCATAAAAATAATTTTAATAGCCATGTTTAGAGTAAAAAAATGTTAAAAACAAACAACAAATATTGATAAATATTAATATTACAAATTTATTTTAAAATACTTAAAATTTATTTTTTATAAAATATTTTAATTAATAGGCCAATTTTAATGTGATTGTTTTTTTTCATCACAAAGTTTGGTGAAAAACGGTACTTAGACTTCATTGATGCTAGGGCAGAAAATCCTGTTTCGCACAAATACGTAGTTGCAAATGGGACTAATATTCTCATGTACATACAATGCAAAACGCGATTATTATTACGGACATTTCACAATTTTTTTTTATTTTTTCTACCAATGCAATGTTGAATTTGAAAATTGTCTTGCGCCCCCCTATAAAGTTTTTGCGCCCCCTGGAGGGTCGCCCCCCCACACTTTGAGAACCTCTGGGTTAGGTTATATATTTAATATACGATATACTGTCATAACGGGTAAAACGCGAGTTCGGCCGATGACGTGGACGCGATTCGTTCTGAATTTCTGATCGATTCCCATTTTAAAACACCCTGGCGTGTGTACGAGGCGGCAACACATTATTCAATCCGTGTTATTACTGCAGGCGCCGTGGCGGGTGGCGAGGCGAACGAGTAACACGCCGCCGGTATACAACGCGCGATGGAACCCCCTAAAACGGTCATTATCTCTATACGCGCGTGTGTATACAGAGCGAACGGAATGTCACGCAACGAAAACGACGAGGATAATATAATATTATAATATTATCCCTCTAACGTTGAGAAATTCCGGCAACACTCCGTAAGATTCGCGGTATTGCGTTTATATTTATATATAATATAATACAATAATATGAGATCGCACCTTTCGCCACTTTACGCCGACGAGTGTAATTGAAAACTCGTCCGTCATTCCTATACATTATTTTATAATACTTATTTATATCCCTAAAATACGTCCGACTCGTAAGATAATAATAATAGTAATAATAATAAAGGGGCTTGGGGGGTTAACCATCCTAAGTTCAATTTCAACCTTAAATTGTATACCAAATTTAATCGAAATTATTTATATAATTTTAGATTATAATTTCACATTACGAGCATTACGAGTATATGGCGACGGAAGTTTGTTGTTTTATATAAATTTTCCATTATATTATTATCAGAAATACCATTACCGCGTTATAAAACTGACGTATTATACTTGTATATTACGGCGTGTATGCTACAGATGTATTAGGTATCATTAAATAACTACGGATAGTCGACTCCAGCGCAAGACGCAGGAGAGATCTGAGATACCTACCATATACGATATACGTAGTGTGCAAACGTGACAACGCGTTTATATACCGCGTGATCGCTGCATTTCTAATGACAATACAAGTTACTAATTTAATTTTAAATATTACATTTTATGTAAGTCTGTGCGTTATTCTTTATCATTTTTTTGTTATCATTTTGTGTAACTCGCTAAGTATTCAATAGGAAGTCGGCCCTCTACATGGAGGTGATTTTATAAATCTCTGAACTGCAGTATTGTATCCGGACGGGGCGCTTATAGTGCGACGACTATTTTTTTTTTTTTTTAAGGAATAAAATACAGGCAATTTTTAAATCGTATCAAGACGAAAGAACTATATAATATGAATATCCTATCAATAAAATCAAAACATAAAAAATTAATTAATTTAATTAAATAAACGACGGACGAGTGTTTATATTATAATAGAGATAACATAATATTATATAGGTATATATATTATAAAACAAGAGTATATTATGTAAAATTCTTCGCCGAAATCGGATAATCGCACGTGGCTCACGAAAATTATTAATTTATTATATTATAATATATTATATATTTATATATATACTGTAGTATACAGGGTGATGCAGTAATGGTGAAGGGATGAACTTCTATGAAGTATATAGTATATAGCTGATACGCTAATACGCTGATTCCACGCGGATGCAGTCATTCCGACGACGACGAATCGATAAGTCAAGTCCGGGTTACGATACGCGTGTGCGCCGTATCCGTGTTATCATTATATAACTGCGCGGTCCTATAGGTGTATAAGATTAGATAAATATAATATTATACGTAATATATAGGTTGTCAAAAGTCACAATAATCAATGTTAATATCCACAATTATACATATAATGTAATAACTATATTATATACCTACCTATTAAATCTGCAATTATTATTCGGGAGTGGTAGATATTAATGTTATAAAAAATTGACTCTTAAAATTTTTCTAATATTTTTGAAAAACATTAATATATATATATATATATATCAGTATGCTTCAATAAAATTTTCAAAAATTTTCCAAATTTTTTTGATTTTTCTATTAATTTTTATTGTAAAAATATTGAGAAATAATGAAAAGAATATTCGTATGGATTCTAGTTCGTTTAAACTAAAAAAGTAAAAATATCAACTTTAAATAGCTATAAAAAAAATTTGAGACTAGGGATTTTTCTAATATTTTGATATGATATTAAGTGATATGTAAATATATATCAGTAAAATTTTCAGACCTTTTGCAAATAATTGCCAATTTCATCAAACATCATATACATAAAAACGAGAATTTTACAAAATATTCAAAGTCCTAAATTTTGTAGAAAAATTAACGTAACGGTTCCAAATTTTTACCAGATATATAATATAATACCTATGTGAATGCACAATAAAATTTTCAAGTCTCTAACTTCAAAATTTCCCGTGTTATCGTCAAATTTTCTAATTCGTCGAAATTTCAGTTTTCGTGAAAAATACCGTTTTTCCGTCGTTTTTTCTACCGATTAGGGTCAATTTTATGAAATTCGAAATATGACCTAAATAAAGTACCAACTAGGTATATCTACTTTACAACTGGAGACATATGCTATTCGTGAAAATCAGAGCATTATTTCTGGTAGTAAAAGTGTCTTCAGATATAAAATAAAAAAAAAAAAGACACACATCATGATCATTGTAAAACCAATCGCTTCGCTCAGCATCTAAAATTCTATACGATACAGTCTAGTAATTACTAATTATCCTATAGATTAATTATTACGTATTTGAATCAATTATAAATATTACTAGTTTAAAAATATTATGCACTAAATATCATTATAAATAAATATCCTGCTGCCATCTAGCGTAGGTATGATGTAATTAAATCTTACGTCGGATGATTTTTTACTTTACGGTAAAGTAAGAAAAATATTATAAATTTAATAAAAATACAAAGTATGATATTATTATTATTATTAGGTAATTATTATACTCGAATGTTTCAATAGAAAATTTAATTAAAAAAAAATTATTTTTAAATCAATATACAATATAAATATATTAATTAATTAATTTAAATTTATTAATTGCCTACTATCAAATAGGTAGCTCAATCAATAATCCGCTAGTATAGTGGTAAATCTTAGGGCAAAAATTGATGACTTGTTCTTTTTGTTAAAGAAAGTAATAAAAAAAAAATGGAGACTTCATTAAGCGTTTAAATTTTCGTTATCTGTCATCCATTTAAAAATTGTAAAATTCACCCAGAATCATCTTATTAATTGTGAAAATCTGATCACGTAAAAAATCATCACTAAGGACTTCTCTTGCCAGTAGGTAATAGGTTGAATTTTATATTTGACAATTAATACAGATTTGATGGATTTCATTACAATGTGTTATTATTTAAACATAAAATAAACAAATACGACAAATACAATTATGTAAGTTATAATTTTATGAAACAATTTGGAAAAAAATTGAGACTTTGAATTTTTATAATATTTTGGTAACACACTTGATACACACTAACACGTCAAACATTATATGAGAATGATTTAATAAAATTTTCAGACATAAAATCTCATAATTGTCTAATTTATCACACATTACAATATTACGAGTACATACCTACCTAGTTGAAACCGAGAATTTTAGGAAATATTCAAAGTTCTATATTTTGTAGAAAAATTAACAAAACTGTTCCAAAATTTGATCACGTATATATAGTACCTATGTAAATACTCAATACAAATTTCAAGTCTGTACGTTAAATATTGCCTGAGTTGAAATATTGATATCGATTTCGTCAAAATTTCAGTTTCCGTGAAAAGTGCAGTATTTTTGTTATTATTTTTTTTTTTTCGTAGTTTGACATACAGGATAAGTTCAATTTTGAGAAAATCGAAAAATGACCTAAATAAAGTATAGGTACAAATTAGAGACTATTCTCTACCGGAAATATGCTAATCGCGGTAATCGGACCACTTTTTCTGATAATAAAAATGTTTTCTTACCAAACTAAATAAAAAAAGTAAAGACACATATTGCAAAAACAATTCATTCTTTTCTAAAATATAAATTATATTATTTAGATTTCCATTAAATAGCATATTTCAGATGTTTCGATAACAATTATTTAATTTTAAATATAATTTACTTGCATATTTTGTAAACAAATTGTTATTATTTGAAATTTATTAAATTTACTGAAGTATCTTATAGTTATAATATATTATATTATGCAAGTCTTATGAAATTTTTTATACGTATACATATTATAGTATACAAATACAATTTGATAAGTTTTTGTTGATTTGAGAAGTGAGAATAGCAATTAAAAAAAAGAATCTTCTAATAATTGTCAATATTATTATAATATGTAATGGAATATTTATATTTTACTATTGTAATTGTAACCATTCGTCGTGGTCTCGTGGCCAATCGGTTGACGCGTCAATCACGCGTCCGAGGATCTCGAGTTAGTCTCAACTATCCATAAAACTTGTCGCATTATTTCCCTACGTTGGCTAAGTCCAAACAGAACTCGTGGTGGCGTACTTGTTACAAGTATGTACAATATTATAGGTAAAACTATGCAAATCGTGAATTGAATAAAAGAAAAATGTATTATATAATTTAGTATCCAATGTTATTTATTTAATTGTTTTAATATTATACATTGTGTGTTATCAAATTAATATTTATAATATATTAATGCTAGATAGGTACATTAATAAATTCTATAAATATACTTTATAATGCTATTATTAATAAATAATAATTAATAATACAAACAAATCTAATCCATAAATATTACAAATGTAAATATTGTCATATATGATTACATATAGGTATTAGTTATATTATTTTTATTTTTTTCGGATTATGATGAATATTCTTAATGTTCTCATTAACGGTTCTTCTTATTATTTTTTATTTTTCTTGAACAAATCAAAGTTACACAGGAATTTATTAATTTAATATAAAACATTATCAAGTTAAATATATAAAAAATTATAATAATTATAGTTTAAGTTAATTGATTTCAACGAGAAAATTCTATATTTGCATTTCTAACGTACCTACATATTTATATACTTAGGTATATTGCTTATTATCTATAATAAATATTATTCTATAAAATTATAAACACCTTGGTACAGAAAAATCGTGTTTAAATTAGGTATTCTATTTTATATAGATTATGTGTTACTGGGTCCCTATACAGCTAAGAAGACTTATCGAGTTTCAGATATTTAATAATAATATTATAAATATTATAATAGGTACATTAATAACTATTCCAATGTTTTAGTTCCAAACATGGGCGTATTTAGAGTTACAATACAGGGGGGACTAAAGCCCGAAAAAAATTTTTTTTACTATAACTTTTAATGATAATAATATTGTATAATGTAAAAAATTTCAAATAATAAAATAATTATAGGTAGGTAGGTACAATAAAAAAATTAATTATAAAATATAATATGGTATAATTCACAGTTTTCAAATCAAAAACTAAATTACATTGTAATTGAAAATATAAAACATTTATATAGAATCACATTTATTTTAACGAAGGGGGCTTAAACAACACACTGGGGGGGGCTAAGCCTCCCTCCTAGCCACCCCTTAAATACGCCCATGTTTCCAAAATTAAATTTATTATAACAATAACTACATAACGTATAAATTGTTAATTTTTCTTTCAATTCCCTCTAAATTCTAGTGATAGGTAGGAATATACCTAAATGTGCATAATATTTTATTGAATTTATTAACGCTTTAATATTGAAATCGGTACCTATTATAATATTGGGTATATTATATTTATATATGCATATATGTAGTTTTAAAATAACTTAATAATATTATTAGAAATGTAACAGAACAATTAATACCTTGACCAATCTATTATTTTCTTCCAATAAAAACATACTTAATAATTCGTGTGCTTCTTTGTTTCTATAAAGATCCTATAAAATATAATAATTATTTATTTAATGTTATAATATTATACTCGTAATATTATAACTTATTAGAAATGTGTTATGAAATGATCACAGATTCACAGATTTAAAACATATACAAACTCCTATACGTATTATATAAAAAAATAAAATAAAATACAATAGTTGGTTATAAATTTATAATATTATAATAAAACACGTTTAACGTTCGAATTAATACTTGTAAATTTATAATATATTATTATTGTTTCACAATCGTGGATTCGATTACCCAAATTTAAACTAACACCTATACATATTATACGATATATGCCCATATATAAAACACACGATTCAAATTCGTAAATTAACCGGTCACAAGTTGAAAACTTGTACTATAAATAATTATCATTAATCAGAGTGAATTTAATTACATATTTTTTTTAATGATTGGACTGAACATAATAAGTGTTAATATAAAATATAATAAATTGTTTGAATAAATATGATGTTACTCGTATTAAAAAATATTATGTAGTATGTACCTTGTACCTACGTATAATAATATAATATAAATTTGAATTTATTAAAACGTACTGCACAATTTTTATTATTTACTCATTTTATATTTGTTACTTATATAATAGTTATATATTATACAAATGAAAAAAAAAATACCGTATTTTTGCGTCTTTATATGTACCTATAATATATTGCTTTTTACATAACATTATTACATTGATTAATTTGGCACAACTATTGAAGTATAATTACTAATTATATATAAAAAGTATTTAAAATAAAAATAGTACAAGTTTTGTTATTTCATTAATTTTTTTTTTAAAGATATCCAATTTATGTTATATAATATGTTATTTATGTTAATAAGTCTTATGATTTTCTAAAAATATTAAAATTGAATTGAAAAAAATTATTTTAAAGTACAAACTTAATATTAAGGAATATACCTATTTCTAATTATGTGAAACTATTTTTACTTAATACCTATAATAAATAATTAGCTAAATTAGCCTAAATAAATAGCTTAAATTAAAATAATTGAAATACAATAAATTAAAGGTAATATTAACTGTAATGGCACTGTATATTAACCGACTAAATGTCTCGTTGATTATAATAGCAGCAAGGTAATTTATGTAAGTGCGCGAAATTGCACAACATAAAAATTATTAGTTTATGTTCAGAAGGTAGCAAGGTACGAAAATACTATAAAATACACTAGCAAAACAAGAAGAAATTGATTCGATTTTAATTATAATATAATCAACGAGTAAAAAAACAACACTCGCAATACGTTCACGTTCAGCTAATACAATTCAGTTCATAAACACAATTGAAATAATTGTAATTAGATGTCATTATATTGTACTTTGAATGATTGTGATAAACCAATAATATTAAATAAATTCGAATCGACTCGAATTTACATTTTACATATTATTTAGTCATGATTGAATAGAAAATAAAGACTCTTATTATTGGAATGATAAATATTATTTAATTGTATAATATTCGTTGATGATTATTACTATTAACGAATAGAGAAAACAATATTGGAGACAAGTAATTCTTTGGAGGAACTTAAAAATAATTTATAATAATAATATACACGTTTGTGTAGTAATTCCTACTTCGTTTTATTGTTCATTTATTGTGTTTGATTTGGAGAAAAAGAAGAATGGGGACTATCAGACTTTCAAAAAAATTAGCGTCCCCCCTAATATGCTTAAGTACATGTAATATCATAGGGGATTTAATAATTAGTAGGGGTACGCTTTAAAAAAATAAAAAATAGAAGAGGTACTCCGTCCCCCCGCGCACCCCCCCCCAAATCGAGCACTGCATTTATATAAATGTTTTCATTATTTACCTATTATTTTATTTTATATTATATCCATTATAAAAATATATAATATGCGTTAAAATATAATATACATATATAGACCTACCTCAGAATTAATTACTGGTTTATTTATAACAGTTTTTATATGGAATAAGGCATTAGCATATTCTTTTTTAATATTATATAGTCGAAATAAATATGTGGATACTTCCGACTGATTAACATATTGATTTGTTGAGAATCTCATAAAGTGCATATGATCAATACATTTTTGTATATTGTTCAATGGAAAATATTTTTTTATATTTATTGCCTTGAGCGGCTCCGTCAAATTCCAACCATCAACTTTGTTTTTAATTTCCCATGATTGATATAACTGTGAAAACTAAATCATAGCAAACGATTCAAATTTATATTAATATAATTAAATTTATTTCAAGGACCTGATAGTTATTATTAATATTCGAGGAGTAAGAATAAGCAAATTTGCAAATTCAAAAACATATTGGATGGCATCCATAAAATTAAAATAATAGCGAATATAATATTATAGTACATACTCGAGAAATTAAAACCATCATTAAAATGAAATTACCAAGAAAAATTTTCAATAGCCTAAGCCTAATAGAATAACCCGATTTGGATGTACATTTTTGTATGAAAGTTAAGTACTTGATTACAATATTAATTAAGTATTATTAATTAGTCTTAATGGTTATGCATTATATTATGTAAAACATTAAACGTAATAATTTAGATATTCTATAAATTTGAAATATTTTATAACATAGAATTAATATATGACGTGCACATTTTTATGGTTCTATAGACATTTTTAAACATAAAATAATTAAAATATTTAATATTATAATTATATTTACCTAATTGAAATTAATAAGGTTATTAATTCATAAATAGATAAAGCATATATTATAATATACAATGCAGGTTTTGTTTTTTTAAATTTAATATTACTTTTAGATTCTGAGCAAAGCGAAGAATGTATTGGTTTTACAATGTGTCTTTTTTTTTTTTTTTTTTCACTTTTTTTTTTTTATGTCTGAAAACACATTTACGACCCGAAATAATGCTCCGATTATCACGAATAGCATATGTTTCCGGTAGGAAAAAGGATGTAGTTGGTACTTTATTTAGGTCATTTTTCGAATTTCTCAAAATTGACCTTAAGCAGTAGATAAAACGACGAAAAAATGACGAAAAAACGGCATTTTTCACGAAAACTGAAATTTCGACGAATTCGATTTAAATATTTCACGATAACTCAAGCAATTTAATAAAATATTGGACTCTGAATATTTCGAAAAATTCTCGTTTTTACGTATATAATGTTTGATAAAATTGGCAATTTTTGGTATTTAGGTCTGAAAATTTTACTGAAGTATACTTACATATTACTTAACATCATCCTAAAATATTAGAAAAATCCCTAATCTCAATTTTTTTTTATAGCTGTTTTAAGTTGATATTTTTAGTTCAAACGAAAATTATAATCTGACTGAACTCCGCTCAGAATCGTTTTTTGAATGCAATGGTTTATCATTGCATTCAAATTCTGATTAAAATTAAACGCTATGATTCGCACACCTGTATCCTTTGCGGCAGGAGTATCAGCTCATCTTTTTTTTAATACTCGTATTTATAGTAATTTTAGAAAAATATAAATCTCAATATGTACAATGTACCCACATACGTATACGTTATACGGGTTTCAAGATATTAATAATACTAATTTAATAAGTTAAATAAAATATACGATTTAAAAATGATGTTACGTCATAATATCTACTAATAATTTTGTAATTATTTTTTATTTTAAATTTGTTTATAATTATGAAAATATCTATATTAATGTAGCAAAATTAATATAATTCATTACTTTGCAATCTATTTTGTACATTAAAAATTTTAAATGATCATCATCTGGAAATATTCGAACGCGATTTGAATTATATGCATATCCTAATTTCTCTGCTTCTTTTAGATTAATTTTTATCTGTTTTTGACATTTGAGCAATTCATCATCTTTTAATTTATCAGTACAAAGTATTGCATTTAATTCGGTTAACCATTTATAGGCATTATAAATATTTGAGTTTTGTGGACTTATATCATTTAAATCTAATAATGAATTATAGTTTCCATTGTTATTATATATCTTCAATTGGGTTTCTTTTTGTGTAGAAATATAATCTTCTAGTAATCCAATTGCTTAAACATTAAAGTTAAATTTATTATTTAGTTTATAAATTACAAGATATAATAATTATATTATGGTGTAAACATTGATATAATATTATTTTACGTGAATGATAATACGTGTTAATACGTGTTGATGTATTTATAATAAATTATGTAAAAATAATATAGTGTAATATAATGTATTAATTGTTATTTATAGAAAACGTAATGATACAATTTATAGTTTCACTATATTATTATGTATTTGCTTAGTTCAATATAAATTGATTAAATAATTAAATTGTAAATTAAGTAATTAAATTGGATAGAATAGAGTTAAAGATTATATTATAATGATATAGGTAATAAAAATAATATATTGAATTATAATGATTAAGATATGTTAAGCGTATAAACGACTATAACCTTTGAATGTGAAAAAAAATCGATTTTGATTAAAACGGCTTTCATAATATTATAAATTTGCAGTCATCTAAATTAAATTAGGTAGAGTATTATATTAAAATTTTATAGGATAGGAGTATTATCAAATAATTATTACAATTTGTATAGTTATATTACGAATAACTTAATTTTTTTCCAAATTTGTGTCTATAATAAATCGAACATTTTATTGAACATTAAACATCAATTTAAGTCCAACGTTTTAAATTTTTATATGTATCTAATACAATTAAAATCAATTGATAATGGTCCAATTACCATAATTAGCACATGTTTCTGATAAACAATCATTTCTAGTCGAAACTTTATTTAGGTTTTTTTTTTTAATTTCTTAAAATTTAACTTAGCGAAAATACGGCAATGTTAATGAAATTGTAATTTTGACGAATGTACCTATTTTTAATTTTTTTAAGATAACTAAGAAAATATTGGATGTTAACATAGGTAATGTGATAAAAATTTCGAACGTTGATATTTAAATTTAAATACGTTTGCATTTTAACAAATATGTGACAATTGTAATCAATAATAATTTATTTTCAGTATTTAATACCTATATCTAATATTGAACTTTGCTCTAAATCAATTTTTTAAAAACGAATTTTCATAAAAATACAAAACTATCCTTTTAACATCACCATTTTCCAATAATTAATTAATAATTATTATATAATAAATAATAATAAATATATTAATAATAATTAATTAATTTTACATTAATTTTCCATTAATATATAGAAATATTTGAAAATATCCTAAAAATCTCTATAAAGTTTGGAAAATTTTTTTTTATTTGTTTTAAGCACACAATTTTTAATACCTACCTTGTGTTAAAATTCATTAAATATCCATGAAATTTTTCAAAAGTCTAGATACTATTTATGTTACATCACAAATAAATTATAGAGATTTGAAAAATGTATCAAGTACTCACATAAATATTTTACATGCATTACAAAATTTTGGAACATTTATTTTGATATTTAAATTTAAATAAATACATGAAAATTTTAATGTGTAAATTAAAACGCTACTCTATACTATATTCATTAATATAATATATATATATATATATATATATATATATAAATATAATACCATTCCCACAAATGTATGATGTACGAGTATTTCATCTTTTTTTTTTAACCTTATTATCTAAATTTTAAATAGGCCATTATAAAATTTACCTTCTTTTACAATATTAATTTTTTCTTCATAATCTGTCATATTCAAATCTATTACTGAAGATACAATTGCATGTACTATATTCCAATTAAAGTTATCATATTCTATTGCAATATACTGAAATTCGAAATTCGAAATATGTATTATAAATTGATAAATTATTTTGAGTTTTAGCTTATAATAAATTATTACAATATCATCATACAATATAATTCATACACCTATTCTCTAATAAAATCCTATTAATTAGTAATTTTAATTATATAATTATGTACCTACTATATGTATAAATTATATTTATATTTCAAATGATCTCGAAATGTACTCATAAATATTACACGAGTAAAATGTATTATCATTATTATTTAAGTATTTCTTGATAGTATATTTTTGTATGCTATAAATTTCGTAGTCTTTGGACTTATATATAAAGTTATCTGCAGTTTATCACATTGCACGATCGATTTATGGGCTCTATTGATGCTATTATACCCGTAATTTGTGTTTTTATTATTGAAAATATACTACTTAGTACCTATATATCTGTTAGTGATAAACTGTTTGTGACAGTTTTCACCTGAGTGTTCTTTTTGTTTCATTTAATATAATATTATTATATATATATCAGTGGTGTAGTCGTAAAAAAAGTTTTGAGTATACGCCAAAAAATTTGCCATAGGGCATTGATCATATAAAAATGTAAACCACCTTCAGTGATGTATTTACGGGGGTGGGGGGAACAGATCCCCTAAACCGTTTTTTTAAAGTGATATTTTTTTTATCCCATTTTATGTTAATATATTTGTCGATACATATCCCCTCCCCTCATGAGATAATCAAAAATATTCCACTGCCCCCTTCCATTCTCAAGATATATGATTTTTTTTAAAAAAATAATGTTGTTATAGTAATAAGTAATAACAAATTATATAAAATTATAAAATAAAATTTTACGCACACTAAATTACTAAAACTTAACAAAATATACCGCAAGACACTACACAGTACTTATACTACACTAACTAAACTAATACTGACTGCTGAGTTGCTGACACTCCAATCTCGAATCTCGATGGTAAAATTTCCCATATAAAGTAAATCTGAACTAACAATAACATGAAATTATTCTATTTTTATTTATACCTAGAATATTTAACAAATATCACATCGGTAATATTGACAACTGATTATACATATTATATTTTGTCGTGCTAAAACTATGCAGGTTATATCAGTTCATCAAAAATAACTTAGAAGTAAACATTTGTAATCCATCAGTGGGATTTACTTTTTCTATTAATAAACTATATGCCGTATGTTTCTACAATCAATAAATTTATTAAATTTATTATCAATTGATTGTTATTCGTTTATAACGTATTTCCAGGTAATCTTAGAAACAAAATCTAATATAGGTAATCGTAATAGATACACTAATACTGCCGTACTAGTATAAATTAGTAATATAAATTATAAATTATTGTATTTTAAATTTATAATAATTTGAAATATATAAATAGGTCGTAATTATAATTTTTTATTTTTTAAATATTTTATAATTAGGAGTTTTCAACTTACAAAAAAAAACTAATTTGATAAATTAAAAAAATAGTATTCGTATACCTGCGTAACACAAATTATTTTATAAGTATACGCACTAGAGTAAAAATCGAGAAGTTGTTATACGCCGTATACCCCCGTATACGCTCCACTACACCACTGATATATATTATATATATTATATATTTATGAATTCTTATTTTAATTTAGCTTAATTATAAGTTTAATATATTGTAATTGGTGCTCATTTATACGTCTCGTCAATGTATTTCAAGTTTTTGTGTGAGTATTCTAAATTACTTTTCTTCAACATAATATATCAAATATCGTATACAGTAACGTTTTCATCTCTTACCATGTTATTGATGTCTAATCGGCTGATCCATTAAAATTCGTATAGAAGATTTTCCTAAAAATTGTCTATGTTGTTTTATATTGCTTATGTGTTGTTGATAAAGTACTAACTTGCCTCTAAAATTTGTTACTCCCGTTAAACCTTCTAAACATTTTTCTAATCGCACTGATAATAAGCATAATATTCCTACTCCTCTTATTATTTAAAATGAATTTATTTAATGACTGTTCTATTTCCTTTTAATGTGGTAGTCTTGTCTTTCAATAAGACATTATCGGAATTGCAAACTATACAACATAAAAACTTGATTGTCTTGAGTTCTGAGTCAAATATTATTTTTTTAAATGGTTATTTGCATGATTGTAAAGTAAAAGTTTTATAAAGCATTTTCGGTCGATCATATCAATGTTCTGATACAAACTTTTGTACGAGTAAATGGGTAATATTCTAAATGAATTTATTATTAGATGAAATCCTAGTAACATAAGTTTATTTAATTCCATTTTTTACAAGACTAAATGCAACTTACGTTATTAAGTTCTTCTATTGCATATGGATATAAGTTCCTTAGTTGAATATTGTATACTATTCTTTGAAAATCTAAAATGTGAGGAGAAGATAATATCATATTATGATTATGTTGTTTACAAAAAATGTATAAACGCGATAAAAGTAATATTATTTTATCGAATAAAATATAGTAAATTTTAATTTTATTTAATATTAAAATTGAAAAAGATTTAAGTTTATTTCAAATTTTTCCCATATTAGTAAGTATTCTAAATTAAAGAAATAATTTATCGTTGACAAATTAATATTTTATATTAGAGCTTAATTCCGTTAAGAATTATGACGATTTTGTTTTAGATATGTACCTACTTGTTTTCAATTAATTTATATTTTCATATTCCTTATTATGAAAAAAAAAATTTAATTATAATTACATTTGTTGCGTGCCAACCACGTTCGGGCCATTGTAAATTGCGCCCACGGACTGAGCAGGTAGTAAAATAAATATAGTAAATTGCGCCCGGGACTTTTTGGGTAGTGAAATAAATATAGTAAATTGCGCCCAGCATATTTTCAGGTAAAATTTATGTATAGTAAATTGCGCCCATAGTATCTAAATGACCTTTTAATCATTATTTCCGATTTTACACATTATATTGACATAAAAACCGAACGTTTAAGGCTAATAATTTATTTTATAAGTTCAATATATATTTAACACGTTTACAGAATAAGTTTAATAAACACGTAAATGACGACGTATCGACTAGATGTTGTTTGCCGTTGATCTTCTGTGGTCGTCTCTGCTGGGTCGTCTGGTCTGTGCGAGTCCCGGGAGCTCCTTTATAACCTCTCGTCTTCCTGTTGTTGATGCGATTGACGTCGGACGACGGACGTCTAGCCTATCTAATTTTGTTTTAATCGTTATTTTATTTAGGCTATCATGACATCCCGTCACTCATTATAATTTCAGTAATATTTATAACTAATCTAAGTACAAAATAATCAAGTACTTTGTCCAGGGTCAAGCCAGACTATCATACATCCCGTGAGTCATTATAATTCCAATAATATTTGTATCTATTTAATATAACATTATATACTTAATCTAACAATATATAACTGTAATCATATTATATCCGTAGTAATATACCGGATCGCAACACGTTTATTATGTAATTTATATTATTTACTATTTTATAAAAAAAAAAATTAATACAATTGCATATTATAGTCAATGAATTATTTCTAGTTATTTATGACACTCATACATAATATATTATTTACCTTGATCATTATGAAAATATGTGTATATTGATTGACAAAATTCTTCGTTATTTTCAAAGGTCCACAAATTATTTTGTAAACAAATTTCAATGCGATCCATTATTAATTGAATAGTTATATAATTTAATAATCTGTCCTACATAAATATACATATGAAATACATATATTTATAATAGTTTTACAATTATTAGTATTTATAACGAGATATTTTAGATAATTACTTTTACTTATATAAAAAAATCAAATTTAAATTTAAAATAATTATACGAAATCATATTATAATCAATATAATGATGAATAATATATTTATGTTAATAAATAAATAAAAACCCAACTCCACAAAAAATTAACTTTATTATTTTAGTAAATACTGATCAGTCTGTGTTTAGTACTGAAGATGATTGTCGAAATACGTATTTATTAAAGTAATGAAGTAAATTTTTTGTGGACTTGGGTTTTTATTTATTTATTAATATATAATATCCACAAGAACACTTCTTATAAAATTAATAGGGATATTTATGTGTACTTATTTTCGATTCTGAGCGAAGCGAAGAATGTATTGGTTTTACAATGATGTGTGATTTTTTTTTTTTATGTCTGTGTACAAAAATACTACCCGAAATAATGCACTGATCTTCACAAATAGGGTATGTTTCCGGTAGCAAAGTGGATGTAGTTGGTACTTTATTTAGGTCATTTTTCGAATTTCTTAAAATTGACCCTATGCGGTAGAAAAAACGGCGAAAAAATGACGAAAAAACGGTATTTTTCGCGAAAAATGAAATTTCAACGAATTCGATTTCAATGTTTCACGATAACACAGGCAATTTTTAAGATAGAGACCTGAAATTTTTTTTGGGTGTTCACATAGCTACTATATATATGTGGTAAAATTTTGGAACCGTTATGTTAATTTTTCTACAAAATATTGGAATTTGAATATTTCGTAAAATTCTCGTTTTTACGTATATAATGTTTGATAAAATTGGCAATTTTTAGTATTTAGGTCTGAAAATTTTACTGAAGTATACTTACATATTACTTAACAACATACTAAAATATTATAAAAATCCCAAGTCACAATTTTTTTTTATAGCTATTTTAAGTTGATATTTTTAGTAAAACGAAAATCTTAGAATCCATACGTATAAATAAATATTCTGAAAACACATTTACTACCCGAAATAACGCTTCGATTTTCACGAATAGTGAGTTTCAGATGTAAAAGAGGATGTAGATGGTACTTTATTTAGGTCATTTTTCGAATTTCTCAAAATTGACTATAAGTCTTCAAAAAAATGACGAAAAAACGGCATTTTTCACGAAAAATGAAATTTTGACGAATTCAATTTCTATATTTCACGATATATCGGGCATTTTTTAAGATAAAGACTTGAAAATTTTTTTGGGAGTTCAAATAGCTATCATATATATGTGCTAAATTATTAGTGCTAAGTATTAGAGTCTGAAAATTTTACTGAAGTATACTTACATATTACTTAACATTATACTAAAATATTAGAAAAATCCCTAATCTCAATTTTTTTTTTATAGCTGTTTTAAGTTGATATTTTTAGTTCAAACGAAAGTTATAATCTGACTGAACTTCACTCAGAATCGTTTTTTCGAATGCAATGGTTAACCTAACCTAACCTCGTATATATTGTATAATGTTTGATTAAATAATTTATAATTGGTAATTTTGGGTTTTCAAGTCTGAAAATTTTACTGAAGTTTACGCAACATATACTTAACATGATATAAAAATAGAAAATTCCCGTCTCAATTTTTTTTTTTTTGTAACTGTTTAAAATTGATATTTTTAGTTAAATCGAAAAGCATAGAATTCATACAAGTATTCTTCTTATTATTTCTCAATATTATTATAATAAAAATTAATAGAAAAACTAAAAAATTTGGAAAAATTTTTGAAAATTTTATTGAAGCATTACGTATATTTAAGTCTTTCCCGAATATTAGAAAAATGTTAATTTTGTGGCGAGCGCCGGGAACATTCTGGGATGCTCGCGCCGCGCGGCAGGTAGCTATAATTGCCGCGCGTCGGGTGGAGCGTTCTAGAATGTTCGTGCGCCGTCTCTCGCTACCCCGAGAACATTCTACGGCCTATATAAAGCGCCACAACCAGACCGAGTTAGTCAGTACCGAGTCAGTACCTTACCGCGACGTCTCTAGTTTCATTTGTCATTTTGTTATATTACAATATACAGTTTAAATTATTATATTGGTTTAGTGTTCTTGTATTTTACTTTACCCACACACTTACCATAATTTAAAATTTTTTTATAGGTGTTTAAATTTGTAATTTGTGTAAAATTAACATTTAAAGTATTTATATGGGTTCTTCTTAATATATTTCTGTTTTTACATTAATGTTAAATTAAATCGACATAAATTTTTTTTAAAAATGTTTAAAATAATTGACTGATTATAATAATTTTAAATTTTAAATTGTATGAATATTACATTAAATTCACAAATATTCTCGTCTTCTTCCTGCCATTTGTACTGCAATCTCCTGTTACACATTTCGTATGAATTTGGCATAACATAAAAGACACCGTTAGATAACGTATTAGATGACCATAACATTGTAGTACTGAATATTATTTAACCGTGTTATAAGTGTTCTTAAAAATGTCGACGTTAAAATAAATTAAAGGTAAAAGGAAATCATTAAATTAATGAATTTTTAATAAAATTGGGTTACATTATACACGACAAATTTTAACGTATGCACCACACTCGTAGTATTATAAACATATAAACATATTACAATTTAATTTCACAACATGATATACAAAATGGATGTTGCCATTTTTTTTTTTTTTTTTTTTTTTTTTAATATGAAATTAAACCATATTTTTTTCGATATACAATATATTATAATTATTTACTTCAATAGATAAAATTGGCCTTTTAATTGCATCCATTAATTTTGAAAAAGCTTTTGTTTCATTTTCAGAGTGAACAAATCTTGATAATACTAAATCTTGATAAATACAAAATAACTTATAATCTGGATCATTATCTTCAAATGCAATTAAATTGTTTTGGATTATGTAGTTTAAATACAAATTTAGATTATCATTAACATCCTAATAATGAAAATAAAACATATACCATATTATTAATAATAATCGATTTAAATAAAATACAATTTGAAATTTAAAATTATAATAAATAGTTATATAAAAATATGAGTTACCTATTTATGATATATACATTTTAGATCTAAATGGGTACCAAACATTCCATATGCGTGTAGTGTATGAATACACTATATACATACATATTATTATAAACAATGTTTTCAACCACTCCTATACTAATTCACTTAGCTTTCTACTCTATTTTTATTAATAATTTACTCTAGTCTTTAATACTCGTATTTTAGATTCTGAGCGAAGAGAATAATATATTGGTTTTACAATGATGTGTGTCTTTTTTTTTCTTTTTTTCTTTTTTTTATTCTGTAGACACTTTTACTACCCGAAATAATGTTCCGACTATCACAAATAGCACATGTTTCCGGTAGGAAAGTGAATGTAGTTGGTACATTATTTAGGTTATTTTTCGAATTTCTCAAAATTGACCCTAAGCGGTAGAAAAAACGACGAAAAAATGACAAAAAAACGGCATTTTTCACGAAAACTGAAATTTCAACGAATTCGATTTCAATATTTCACGATAACTCAAGCAATTTTTAAGTTAGAGACTTTTTGGGTGTTCACATAGCTATTATATATATGTGGTAAAATTTTGGAACCGTTACGTTAAGTTTTCTACAAAATATAGGACTTTGAATATTCCGTAAAATTCTCGTTTTTACGTATATAATGTTTGATAAAAATGACAATTTTTGGTATTAAGGTCTGAAAATTTTACTGAAGTATACTTACATATTACTTAACATCATACTAAAATATTAAAAAAATCCCTAGTCTCAGTTTTTTTTTTTATAGTTGTTTTAAGTTGATATTTTTAGTTAAAACGAAAATTAGCTCAGAATCGTTTTTTCGAATGCAATGGTTTATCATTGCATTCAAATTCTAATTAAAATTAAACGCTATGATTCTCACACCTGTATCCCATGCGGCAGGAGTATCCGTTCTTTTTTTCTTATTGCTTTCATTTTTTATTTTCAAATAATAAAATTTAATTTTTTCACTATATTTTTCACTTGGTTATATTATTGTTTTATAATTTTATGGTCATTGCATAATATAATGTAATTTTAAATTGACGATAATTATTTAATTTACAGTAGGTACCCATCTTACTATATTATATTAAATTGTATAATAATATACATATAATTATACCAAGGCTTTGCAGTTTTGCACCCGAATTAACCAGAACCCGTAACACCACTATTAAAAACAAACACCTGAAACCCTTATTAACCTGAATAGTATTTATTTAAATAACCCGAATTAACCCATAACCTAAATAAAAAATTCTGGTTAACCTAAAACCCGAATGAATTTTCAAATTAAGAATTACTCCAATACGTTATTATTTGTATATATATTTGATATAACTTTACATTAAATAATTTTAATATACTAATTCTTAACTATTGTGAATATGTATACTCTAAAAAAAAAAAAAAACATATAAAAATTATAATTATTTATAATTATTATATTTTAAACTATTATCCTAATATCTATTACTGTCAAATACTGATGACAAATTGACATATTTGGGTAAAAATAATATCTTAATTCTTATATAAAATACAATTAATTAAAAGTACAAAAGGAATTTAAACATGTTTATTATTGTCTATTTATGTATTTTATTTATTATTATTTATGTATTTACTTAACACCCAAATTAACCATTATTAATCCGAATAATAACGGTTATGAGTATTCTAATAGGTATGTACTATTCAATGTGGTGTTTAAAAACCCGAATACCATCAACAACTGAAACCCATAACCCGAATAAATAATTCGGCTGCAAAGCTTTGAATTATTCCTATAATATATTAAATAAAATAGTTGTCTAAAAATAAAATAATTCATTTAATGAATTTAGGTTCAGTCAATGATTTTCGTATTTAATATTATACGAGGCGTGTCCAGAAAGTAAGTGTACTCAATTTTTGTAGGCTTCAAAAAAATTTATTAAAAAAAAAAAATAACATGGTTACATTAATATACTTGTGTGCTATTTTTCTACATAGTCACCATTTCTTTCAATGCAGGTTGTGAGACGGCAGATTAATTTTTTTATGCCTGCCTCGTAGAACTCTGCCGCCATCTCCTTTGTCCACTTATCGACCGCTCCCTTCACTTCCTCGTCAGTTGAAAATTTTTTTCCACCCATGTGCTTCTTTAGGGAAGTGAACAAATGGTAATCTGAAGGCGCCAGGTCGGGAGAATACGGAGGGTGGTTCAAAACATCCCATCCAAATGAGTCCAACAATTGCTTCGTGACATTGGCCGTGTGGGATCTGGCGTTGTCGTGCAGCAGGCAGACTCCGCTCGTTAGTAGACCCCTCCTTTTATTTTGAATAGCTCTCCTCAATTTTTTTAGGGTCTCACAATATCTTGCTGCGTTGATGGTCTCCCCCTGAGGTAAATATTCAATCAAAATTATGCC
This sequence comes from Tetraneura akinire, assembly GCA_021307375.1. Classification (NCBI taxonomy): domain Eukaryota; kingdom Metazoa; phylum Arthropoda; class Insecta; order Hemiptera; family Aphididae; genus Tetraneura; species Tetraneura akinire. The sequence goes on along the minus strand of JAIUCT010000012.1, from coordinate 4,444,074 downwards.
TTTGTGGTCCCAAAACACTGATGCCATGATTTTTTTGGCTGAAATAGTGGTTTTGAACTTTTTGGTCGAGGGTGAAGTGGTGTGACGCCACTGTTCGGACTGTCTCTTGGTTTCAGGTGTATAGTGTGCAACCCAAGTTTCATCTCCAGTAACAATAGACTTGAGAAAATTATCACCGTCCAGTTCATAGCGTTCCAAAAACTCTCTGGAGGCTTGCACTCGATTCAACATGTGTTGTTCAGTAAGCTGTTTTGGGACCCATCTTGCGCATAGTTTATGAAATCCAAGTGTTTCTGTGATTGTTTCGTGGAGCAAAGACCTTGATAGTTGCGGAAACATTGCAGAAATTTCATCCAGAGTCAATCTGCGATCGTCACGGACCACATTCTCGACTTTTTTCACAATGTTGTCAGTCAAAATCGACGGTCGCCCACTCCTCATATCGTCATGTACATTCGTACGGCCGTTTTTAAACTCCCTACACCACTTGTATACACTGGTACAATTCATATGGCCTTCACCATAAACGGTTCGTACCTCATTAAAAATCTCATGTGGAGATTTTTCCTTTGCAACAAGGTAACGGATAACGGCGCGGATTTCGCATTTGGCGGCAGACTCGATCGACATGTTTAACAAGAAAAATTCGTGCGACCACAGTTTTCAACGTACTAAATTCGTTCTGGTCTTGTTTTAAAGGTTAGGAGTAAAGCTATACGGCAATGTAGCCAACATAATAAAAAAATATTCCCTATGGCCGTGAGAGCCTCAGTACACTTACTTTCTGGACATGCCTCGTATTATAAATTATAATGATTTGATATTACAGATTTCTTCCTTATTGGCCTTCCATATAATTTATACCGTTGAGCTTCATTATAATATTAATTACGTCTTATCATATTATTATTATTATTATATTTTGATTATATTATTTTATATTATACTTAGTGAAGTTAATATAAAATATGGATTAAAATAAAATTATAAAAATATATGACGTAAAATATATAATTATAATACGAGTATTATTTAAAAAAAATACTAAAAATTAATATTACCGTATTTAAAAAATATCCCCGAAATAATAATATGTAGGCAGATGGATATTTCTTATCACTGCTGGTTTGTACCAAATTGTCTAATTCAAGTCTATCTTCATTCAAAACATTTATTATTCGATCCAAACCATTATATGTTGGTGAATATTCACTTTCCAATATATTTATTTCTAATGTATGATAAAGGATTAACCATACTATCACTTCTTTCATATCTACCTCTGAATTATCTTTTGCAAATTTTATTATTTCCTGTCCTAAAAGAAATATAAAATAATATAAAAATTAAAGTAGGTAAATCATTTTTTTTTTTTAAATAATTTCTATTTATATTCATTTCATTATACGTTGTTAAAATAACGATTTAAATTTAGATTATTAATTTGTAGAGTCAAATAAATCATATTTTTTATTTGGTATGGTATGTAGATATTATATATAGGTTTATTATTTTATTATGTTTCTATATATTCTTATGAAAAAACTCAACCGATAACTTGATAATATGGGGCTTATGTGATAATATTCACATTTAATAACAACAATAAAAATAATAATAATTTATTAATAATAAATAAATAAGAACATTACACCCTATGGGGTAAGAGTATAGTTATTAGATAACATTTAAAGATTATAATAGTACACAAATAATAAGATAAAAAAAAAGATAAGAAAAGAAAAGTTCAACTAATTATGCTTAATATTTAAATATACCTAGTATAATAAATATCAAAAATAAAAAAAGAGGACATTAATTATATAAACAATAAATATGTGATTTAAATAGAGAACAAGGATAAAAAAAAAAATCAAAATTATTAATCTGGTTAAATGAGATAGGAAATCGACACACTGGACTATTAGAGAAATAATTACTAGTGGAGCGAGGTATTGCAAAAGGAGGATTATGCCTTAAATTATAAGAAGGTATTTTCAATCCAATTTTTTGTAAAAGCTCAGGACAATCAATATTACCATTTAAAAGTTTATAAAAGAAAGTAACATCAAATACTAATCTTCTGTTTTTAATGATTTTAAACCTACATATAAAGAAATCTCTTTAAAATTTGACTAAAAAAAATTAGTCTTATATGCATAAAAACGAAGAAACCTCTCTGAACCTTTTCGACCTTATTATTTAAGTATAATTGAATAGGATTCCATAAAACTGAACCATATTCTAATGATGGTCTAACAAGTGCACAATACAATACTTTTAAACATAAGGGATCATTAAATTCTTGACAAGTACGCTTATGAATCCTAGAACACAGAGACTTTTATCATAAATTAAATCTATATTTGCATGAAACGATAAGTCTGCCGATAAGGTTTTACCAAGATCTCGTATATGATTGACAGAATTCAATAGTATATCATTTATTATAAATTGAGAAGTAATACGGTTTCTAGCGCGTTTTAATGAAATAAATACACATTTAGATGTACTTAAGGATATGCCATTTAAATTGCACCAATTGGAATATATATTTAAATCGAGTTGTAAGAAGATAACATTATTATTAGAAAGGATAGGCATAAACAATTTCATGCCATCCGCAAATAATAAGAATTTACAATAATGGAAGCATTTATCTATATCATTAATAAAAATTAAGAAAAGTAATGGAGATAGATGACCACCCTGAGGAACTCTAGAAGTTACTTAAATTTACTTGAAATAAAATTGTTGATTTTTACCAGTTGTGAACGATCACTTAAATAAGAAGAGAACCAAGATAATAATGGGTCTTTGAGTCCTTTTTTTGTAATTTAGCTAAAAGTAATTGATGGTCAACTTTGTCAAAGGCTTTATGAAGATCAGTATAAATAGCATTTATTTGACCACCTGATTTAACAATTTCAACTGAAAAGGTATAAAATAACATAGTGTTAGTGATTGCAGATTTAGCCCGACGAATACCATGTTGTTCATTAACTAATATCTGAGAAAATGAACTAGTTAATTTCGGTTCAAGAATTTTTTCAAATAATTTTGGAATGGTATTTAATTTAGATATAGGTCTGTAATTAGTGACTGAAGATCTATCGTTCGACTTCCAAACTGGAGTGATAAACCAAGTTTTTCAAGCTGATGGAAAATTTCCCAAATTTAAAGAAAGTAAAAATAAATGACTATCAATTGCTTATTAATTTAGTCCGGAGGCCTCTCACATTTTGATACATTCCAGAAAAAGTTTTAACATAATTAAAATAGGACAAATTAGAATTATTATTTACAATTTTAAACAATTTGTATGAGTCATTAAATTTAGAGGAGTGAATTAGTTTTTTTGAATTAACTTCGGTATACCAGAGATATATTTAATGAACCAGCTTGTATCACCTAAATCCCATTTAGCCTTCAATTTAAAACGGAGAGACTTTATATTATTCCTTTGGATTTCTGTCATATCCATACTGATGGAGATATTCTTCAAACGGATACCACTACGAATTTTGGATTCATTACGTAGGATAGAATGTACCTCATAACGTGAGTTGAGTTGAATCAGTATAGTTGACGATTTCCAGGAGTGCCTATACGCTATCGTCTAGATACTAAAATTGGACTTCATAATTCTTGAAAAATCTCATTTCTTAAATTTATAGTATCACAAGTTTCGTCTGATATATTGTCCGATACATTAAATATAATGCGATTATTTTACCGTAATAAATGTAATTCCGAAGTCAAATTTTCGTTTTCTTTTTTTACTTGAGTTAAATCAAGAGAAATATTATTAAAAGATTTTTTAATACCATTAACAGCAGAATCATGGTTTGATAACTTATTATTAATGTCTTTTAAACCAGAGTCATAATATGTATTTACCTTTAAATCAATACTTCATAATATTGACCATATGTTATCTAATGTGACAGTTTTATTAGTAGAGCTATTCGAAGATTTCTTCACCGGCGTATCGGATTTGGGTTTTTGGAGACTATTCATTATAATTTATAATAAATTGCGATAAGGTAATATAAACTATACTAAACTGGGTTATTCACTAATTTTTGAGAATGAAATATTAATTTAAGATTGTATTTAAAAGCAAATTAATAGATAAGCGAGCGGTACGAAATAAACACGCGTGGTTCTTGTTCGACGTTTTGAACTGTACTATAGGTATTTATTTTAACAAGACCTTCTTAAAATAATAATAAACATTTCTTGAATTATTAGAAATTAATTAATTTTTTGTACAATAAAAAAAAATTAAAAAGTAGGTATAATAGATTGCCAAAAATCATATTATATAATGACAATTATTATTATTTATAGTTTAGATAATACTACAATAGGCATCAGTAGTGAGTTTACGGGGGTTATGGGGATAAATTCTTCCATAACGTTTTTTTAGTGATATTTATTGATAGATAATATTGTTTTTTACCTAGCTCTATACTCTCTAGAGGTCAAAATCCTAAATACGCCATTGATGAGCATTGATGTTTAGCATAGAACTATAATCTAATAGACCGCGCATTCCACACTGCCCACCCATAAATTTGTCGGGGTCGAAATGGAGTGAGAGAGAAAATATATAGTTTGGGCTAAATCATGTAAGATGAAATATTTTATTTTTTCATCCATTCATTGTTATCAAAAATATAGATAATAATCATAATATTACCCATGAAGACTAGAGATATCTAGTCTTCATGATGTCACCACAGAATTATGATTAAAGGATCATATCATATAATAGTTTATACACGGATATATTACAATTTTGCAACTTTATTTTAACATTATTTTTTTATTTTTTCTTGGGTACACTACTACACTGTGTTAACTCATACGATGTTTTTTCTCCCTCACTCAATATCGTCCTCAGACTTCTCTCTCTACGAGCCGTCCATTAGTTTATATGTCTATGATGTTTAGAATATGCATAACTAGGAATTTGTCAGTAACCATTATTGAGCAATAATATATATATATAAAAAAAAAAAATTGGTAAAGAAATATACCTGTCAAATAATGTATGTATAACACTCTTATTTTAAATTTAAGTATATTGGGGCTGGGGGGCCCACAAAAACTGAGCCCCTGTGAATTGCACACCCAACATTCACATAAATTTCACCACTGACCGTAGCCTTATTATTTTAATATGTTTTAATCCATGAAGACCATAATGTAAACTCATAAAATACAAATTTGTTATTTTGAACTACAAGGATTAGTTATACTTGTAAATTTATAATATATTATAATGTAATATAACATTATTTGAGTTTCACATAAATTAAAAATATATTAAAATAGGTTATTCAATACTTATAAACCATGTTTGGTGGTAAAATTAAATAAATTAAATTGACTTACCCTCTCTAATAACTTTTAATGCAATTTCAGTTTTTTTTATGAAATAATACGTGCTTGCTGCATTATAACATGATTTTATAAAAACCATCATATTTTCATAGGACATAGGATAAGAATCCTAAATTAAATAAATTTATTAGTCTATAATATAAACAAATATATTACCTATATATAATATATGTTACCAGCGATGTATTGAATATAGGCATTAGGCATCCTATAGAATGATTAGTACTTATATTTGATAATGTATTTAATTTTAATGTTATTTTGTATTATGTATAGGCAATATTTACAATTCCTGTTAATAAAATGCTAATGCAATATTAGGCAAAGTACGAAATTTTGAATGGTGGTTAATCAAAATACATTTATTAATTTAATTTAGATATTATCTATATAGGTAGTGTTAATAGTTATATTTAATATAATTATGTTTATATTATAAATAATATTTTTATAAATGTGACTTATTTATATTTAAAGAGATTACTAATTTTAATTTTTTTTTAAATATTTCGTAGAATAAAAGTAATTTATAGGGATATACTTGGTGTGGGATATCTTATATAATATTATAATTATTAATATATTATTTATGTTTATTATACATTTTTAGTTTACGACAAAATAAAAGGATAATTATTATCTAAATAATATTTACGAGTACATAAATATATTATTACCAAGTAGGTAAATAATATTATTTTATGGAATTCGATGATATGATCTAAATCTAAATAATATATATTTTCACAATTCCACAAGTGATATCGTTAAGTATTTATTATTAGGGCAGTGAAGTTATTGCATTAAAAAACACACTAAATTGATTGCATTATTGCATTAAAATATATTAAAAATTGTATTGAAAAAATTAAAAATATTTAATTATAATCAATAAAATTAAATATATTAATACATAATATTAATACAAATTAAATATTAATATTGCTTACATTATTGCATTGCACTACAAATTATTTTTTTAAGTTTTCAAAATCGAATGATTGTCTGTTATCGCACAACAAATTTGTATCGGGAGAAACTTCTTTCTACGTCAGTGTCACAAATCACAATATATCGTCTATACATACTTGCACTTCACACATTTTACAAAGGAGAATACTGCCATCAGAAGAAAATATAGCGTCACCAAATTCTGATACGTAATTTTTTTTAAATGGCTGATTTAATCGGTTTGACTTTTGGCATTTTAACGGACGAAACGCGACAAAGTATAACGAACGACTACAGTACGTGCCACAAAAACGTGCGGATGATTCTTGCAACCCCACTGTTAGGAATTTGGTATTTTTAAATATAACTGAATGCTGATAGACGATAAAATATGTTATTGAGGAACAAGTTTTTATCTTAACGACCAAAATGCGATAATCGCTCTATAAAAATAATAAGTAGGTATTACAACAAATATAGAAATTTGTTCACTGCTACGTTTAGTTACTTTTATTTTATATATTAAGTTATATAATCTTAAATGTAAACGAAAATTATGAAAAATAGTTAAAATTGCAGTAAAAATAAAAAAAATCGCCAAAATTACATTTATTGCAATATAATTTTTTTTTGTTTATAATTAAGAGTTTAACAAAACATATTTTAAGCTCACTCAGCAATAAATATAACCATTTAAAAAAAACATGCAAATGCAACAACTTCACTGCCCTATTTATTATAATAATATTATACTCTTATTTTCAACTTAAGTATATTGGGGGGCCCACAAAAACTGGGCCCCTATGAATTGCACACCCAACATTCACGTAAATTTCGCCACTGACCGTAGCCTTATTATTTGAATATGTTTTAATCCATGAAGACCATAATGTAAACTCATAAAATACAACACTGTTATTTTGAAATACAAGGATTCTATGATATCGTTCAGTATTTATTATAATAATATTATACTCTTATATTAAACTTAAGTATATTGGGGGGCCCACAAAAACTGGGCCCCTGTGAATTGCACACCCAACATTCACGTATATCACTTGTGGAATTGTGAAAATACATATTAATTTGATTTAGATCATATCATAGAATCCTTGTATTTCAAAATAACAATTTTGTATTTTATGAGTTTACATTATGGTCTTCATGGATTAAAACATATTCAAATAATAAGGCTACGGTCAGTGGCAAAATTTACGTGAACGTTGGGTATACAATTCACAGGGGCCCAGTTTTTGTGGGCCCTCCAATATACTTAAGTTTAAAATAAGAGTATAATATTATTATTTAATGAGATATTATATTATATGTCAATTGAAATGTTTAAAAATATATAGTTACATTATACAACATATTTGCCAATTTATTATGAAATTTAATTCTATGTAGGTCTGTTCCTGTAGAAAGAACATCTTCCCAATATGCGGCTATAGCTGAAATAAATATGAGTATAATAATATGATATACAGGGTGATCCAAATAACTTACTACACTCATTTTCTCGGTCAATTTTAATGTTTTTCAATTTTTTTTTTTTACAAAATATATAGAACTTATAACACTACATTTTTATATAAAAATACAATTTTTTACAATTTTTTTTCTTGCTGATTTTTGAATTTTTATACTTTTTTTAAATGGCATGCTATATATCTATTTACACCAAAAAATAGGTAAAAAAATTATAAGAATTATATTCCTTTGTCATTTTTAATTTTGTTAACTTTTCAATGAACTACAGTGATTTTCATTAAGCTGTTAAATGGATATTTATTAAATAGTGAAAGTACTTTTTCGGAGACGCCAATTCATTGACGTTTGTATTGTTTACAAACACTTTCAATAATAGGTATTTTATTATAAATCATAATATATTAATATACCTACAAAATATAACGAGTGTGTATTTCCAATTTAGTATCCAATTATGATGATAAACACAATTAATTAAATACCTATATCATACAATCGTATGGAAAAGTGAAAGTGAACCGTAGTAACAGTGACGTAAAAACTGACAAACGCTCCTCCTATGAATGAAAAATAAATAAATTTCAAAGACGTATATTATGAAAACAAATTGAAAAAAATTAAAAATTTCTTCACAAAAATTATTTTTAAATTATTACCCATGTCATAGAATAAAAACAAATATAGCATGCCATTTAAAAAAAGTATAAAACCTAAAAATTTAATAGGAAAAAAAATTATAAAAAATTATATGTTTATGTAAAAATATAGTGTAATGTACACCAAATATTTTGTAAAAAAAAAAAATTGAAAAACTTCAAAATTGACCGAGAAAATGAGTGTAGTAAGTTATTTGGATCACCCTGTACTAGCTGAATTACCCGTTGTTGCCGGGTTTAAGTATTAAGATAAAGATGTATGTAACTGAATATACTATATAAATATATATCATATTACTATATATTATAGTATTTATAGTAATGATAATAGTATGTATTTAATGTATTATAGACAATGTTTAAAATCACCAAGTTACAGAGTGAGCTTACGCGTGAGCAAGCTACGTAGAACTGCCCGTGTGAAAAACAGTTATCTCGCAACTCTATTCCTGCAAATTTCAGATTCTAGTCTTGAGACTTGTTTATAGTCATTGCAAAGCAGACTTTGAGGGGAAACTATAAACGTTTTAATTCGAACGGAAGGGTAGGCTAGGTTAGGAATTAAAAGAATTCGTGGTACAAACACAGTTTCCCCTTTCCCACATCTAGTTAAAATTGTGGTTTCCACTATATTGCGATGTAAAGATTTGACTTTAAGCCTGGTCCCATTGCACAGTTTAGGTGATTTTAAATTTTACAACATAAAAGATGTGCCCACACGCAGAATAACCCTATATAGTACTCGCGAGAGTAACCCGTGTCTACGCACATTAAGGTTGAGTTCTAATACTAAGGTTCCGGCTTGGCGTTATTTTATATTTTAACTAATAAAGTTTATAGACAATGTTTATATGTTTTACTTAGTATGTATACTTAATAGAAAATCTATATAGATATTATTATATCTAAGATCTAAATTGATCTGTGATCTATTCGATTGGATTTTTTAAACAAATCTAGAGTAATTTTTTTATTAGCGAATGGAAATAGAGGCACTGAATCAAGGATTATAGAATTTACAGAATATAGAGAATATTGTTCCTACATAACAATGAAAATAAACAAATTTCCTATGCACCGTACCATATCTAATGACGTCATACAAAAAATTTGTTGTGATATTTCCGCAGTGGCCACTGAATGGTATATTATTATTTATTAATAGAATAATATACATATTTGATATTTTAGTACTTGATTGTTACTATAGTTGCGGCAACGAAAAGTGGCCGGTGACCGTCGCGACTCTAGCGGCCATTTCCACTCAGGGGTTCGTCATACTTCCAAAACTAATAACGTACGCGTTTTTTTTAATTAATTTATTAACATGGTATATTATATTGCGCCTATTGTGTAAACATCTCGGCGGCGCGGTGCAGTTTGAAAACCCACGGCTAACCACCGGTTTATGGCAGGCGAGTCTCGGGGGTCACCGGCCACTTTTCGTTGCCGCGACTACAGTTCGTATTCATGTACACGAAACGAAGGAAATATATCGACGAAGAACCAACGACAATTACAAATGATAAGATAAATGTCAAAGGACCAGTTTCTTTGTAGTACAAGTGGTAGACCACCTATTACCTAATGCGTCTCCGATAATTGGATAGGCAACCCAACGGACTTATTAGTTATGGACACACAAAAGATATAATGGAACAATTAAACATGAAAGGAAGGAGTTTATATTATATATATATGGGAACGAGGAAATACATTTATACAGTGGGAAATTGAGGGACCGATTGTGCAATGGTACACAGTTTTACAAACCTACGAAGTATAATGAAATAAAAGCTAAACGATTAATATAAAAATAAATAAATATTAAATTAAATATAAACATTTTATTATTATTATATTTTATTTAATATAAAATAATATATAATCATTATAATGTACATATTTTCTTGGACAAGACCATTGTCCATGTACTTTGGAGAGTGTGATTAAATTGAAAATGTATGATAGTTTAAATATTATGCACATAACTAGATATTATAATACATAATATAGTACATATTATTATTATAATATAATATAAAGTTTTACTTACAAATATTTGGTTTCATATAAAAAAGGCGCACTGTAATCATATAGCATTATATTTATATGGTAAGTTATTTTTATTTATATTGTATAGAATGTAAAGTAGCGTAAAATAAAACATTTCAATACTTGTGATAACATTTTATATATTGTGTTTATCTGTATTACTGTATATTATTTACAGATAAAAGAATATCATTATAATCATATTCACAGGGACGTATTTGCCCATGGGCTAACTAGGGCTATAGTCCTGAGCGGCAAATTTTATTACAAATTATTATGAATTTTATAGATTTTTTTTTATAATATATAATATAATAACTAGGTAATAAAATTATATTTTTATCGAAAACACAATTTGAATGGAAATAATACCTATTAAATGATATTCGAACAAAAATAATAAACATTTTATGTAATAGAAGTTTCAACTGTTTTTTTTTTTTTTTTTTTTTTTTTATTATTAAAGTTTTCCTGACAAACATCATCTAAACTTAGGTGTAAAGAAATTAAATTTTTGACATTTAGTAAATTTGATAAACTATAGACTAGTTAAAACTATGGATTTAAAATGTACATCAGAATAAAATTTTTACATTACGAAACAAATAGATAATTAAACAAGGTATTATAAAATAAATATATACATAATAACAATAATAGATATTACTGATTTAAGACGTCATGAGGACGGCCACGTTGAAGTCTACGATTGTTTGGACGGGTATTTAACCTAAAATGCTGTGGGCCACTTGCTTTTGGTAATTGGCTGAAGAAGCTTCCCGATAGTTCCTTAATGTATTTTTTGATGGTTGGTATTCTGAAGTCCACGTGCAATGCATCATTTCGAACGAACCAAGGGGCATTTGATATTGTGCGCAGGACTTTGGATTGTAGAACCTGAATTCTGTTGATGTGCGTTGTAGCACATTGGCCCCAGACCGGGACTGCATATAAAATTAGTGGACGAATGATTTGTTTGTATAACAATACTGAGCATTTCCAGCTCAAGGAAGTTTGACGATTTATAAGTGGGTACAGTATTTTTAATCGTTGATATCCTTGTTGTAACTTGGAAGATATGTGGGGGTTCCAAGTGAGTCTCCTATCCAGTATTACACCAAGATATTTAATATTGTGATACCAAGCTATATTTTGTCCGTTGAACTTTAAAGTATTATAGTTTTTGGGTCTACGTAAAGTAAAAAGAACGGCTGAGATTTTTAAAGGGTTGAGGGCAATTTTCCAAGAAGTTTCAACTGTAACTACTGTAAGTGCACAATAATAAAAATAATCGTAGTATAGTGTATAGGTACGTATTATAAACCACTATCCACGAAAAAGGTCGAGTTTTTACACGAAATTTTTCACGAAAACTGAAATTTCGATAAATTCGATTTCAATATTTCACGATATCTCGGGCAATTTTGAAGTTAGAGACTTGAAAATTTTTTTGGGTGTTCACATAGCTACGATATATATGTGGTAAAATTTTGGAACCGTGACGTTTTTCTACGAAATATTAGACTTTGAATATTTCGTAAAATTCTCGTTTTTACGTATATAATGTTTGATAAAATTGGCAATTTTTGGTATTTAGGTCTGAAAATTTTACTGAAGTAAATATTATTAGATTTTCTCCGTTGACATAAAATATAAGTATTCTGAAATATAATTCCTTTTATTTTATAATATAACATTTAATAATAATAATAAAACTACTATTGGGATAGTAAATTTTTAATAATTTATTTAATATTAAAAAATATAGATTTTGGAAAAATTTTGGGAGGGGTCCGGACCCCTGCCCCCCCTCAGTTACGGCCTTGACTCTTGTGGATCGACAGCGGCGCGAGCCGAGCACTCGCGAATGTTACAGTAACACCGTACACATTTGAGCATTACAGGTACATTACGACGTTACATTACACCGAAATGCTCCAGTGTGTACCACCCGGCTTTATGTTAGTTTTAAATTACTATTTTTTTTTAAAAAATAATTATAGTTACAAATTCATAAACTCTATATTTACATGTTTTTAATTAAATAAAAATAATAAAAAGTACTTTATTAATCTACATATATTATTTTTTCAATACCTATATTATATTTAATAAAAGTATAATTTACACTTACCGTATTTGTGCAAAGACTTTTCAGAATTAATAACTATTAAAACAATTATAAATTTCAGTAAATAAAAAAGGATTGTAAAATTATATTTCATTTAAATATAAATGTTCATGCTAGGTAAATCTTGTAGAAAAATAAAAAAAATAAAGATTGGGATCGTAAAATGAATTTTTTTAAGATTCTTCAAATTTTCAGTAAATTTAATTAATGCAAAATGGAATATTACAGGCTTTAGTACATTTTATATTTCCTCACAATACAATAGAGAATAGACCATAGAGAGTTTTAAATAATATTTAGTTATTGTTATAAAATAATGTCAAATTAATACAATATTTGGGTATTTTTTCAAATAAATACACAGTTATAAATAAGCTATAATTATACCGGTTTATCTATACGTATAACCGTTGTTAAATATAATTTTTGGTAAATGCAAAATTAATATTTTTTTGTTTTTATGTCTGACTCTATAAGAAAGAAAAAACGACCAAATAATGATGAAAAAACGTCATTTTTCACGAAAACTGAAATTTCGACATATTCGATTTCAATATGTCACGATAACTAGTAGGTACAATTTCAAAATTAAAGACTTCAAATTTATGTTTTATGGTCACATAAGTACTTCAAAATTGTAGATTGTGAATTGTAAATCGTACAATAATATTATATGTGATACAATTTTCAAATTTTGAAACCGTTACGTTAGTTTTTTACAAATTATAGTACTTTTAATATTTCCTAAAACTTTCATTTTTATTTATATAATGTTAGATAAAATGGGAAATATTGTGTTTTAAGATCTGAAAATTTTACTTAAGTATACTAATTAAATACTTAACGTGGTATAAAATTTTTAGAAGAATCCCAAGTCTAAATCTTGTTTCCTAGTTTTTTAAACTTGATATTTTTAGTATAATCGAAAATTTTAGAATCCATATAAAAATATATTTTTCTCATTTTATTATTTATTGTTAAGGTGGTTCCAGTCGGTTAAAAAAATATCTTTTTTAGACCTTCCGCTGTGACAAAATTGTGAGAGTTTGGCTGATCCGATTTTAATTCTGTAAAAACCTCAAGATAACTTAACAACTCCTTTAGGGAATAATCGAGGGGTTTTCAAAATACAAATTTTTTAGTTAGATATAATAAACCAAAATTTTTAACATTTTATACTTGCGTATATCTAATGCGGAAATGCATGTAATGAAAAACGCCTCGATTATTCCTTAAAGGAGATGTTAAGCTATCTTGAGGTTTTTACAGAATTTAAGTCGGATCAGCCAAACTCTCACAATTTTGTCACAGCGTTTTTGTCCATATTTGATTTTTTAAGCGGCCGTATTTTGTAATCATTGACATGTGCATGCGCGTACGAGAACGTTGTGGTTGAAGAGAACACCCTACCTAAATACGCGCACTCACACACATATAGAGTAAAGACACATTTTTATGTAGCAGGTAGACTAGGAAACCAATATTATTATAGACTTTATTTTATTGTAACATCTGTCATTAGAAGGTATATTATATTGCAGCATTTTATAATCAATGATGATATTGTTATACCACTATGAAATTAATACCAAGATTTATGTATGAATATAATATTATTTTATATGCAAAATGCAAAATGCACATTATAAACATTTTGATTGACGAGTACCAAAATTATTAGATATTAAATAACTTCCTTTATATATTATTTTATTGAGTACCTACTTAATATTTTATAACTATGGTAAATTTGCCGGTTTTAGGTCAGGTGTAATCATGTATTTATTTGTATTTTTCACGCGCGAGTCCGCTATATACCAGTTTTGCGTAATTACGATAAACATTACTCTTCCTAGTTACATAGGTGCGATGCAACATGCAAGTTACTATCTTTTTGAAAATTAGATGACTCAATAAAAAAAAAAAGAGCTGATACTCCTGCCGCAAAGGATACAGGTGTGCGAATCATAGCGTTTAATTTTACTTAGAATTTGAATGGAATGATAAACCATTGCATTCGAAAAAACGATTCTGAGCGAAGTTCAGTCAGATTATAATTTTCGTTTGAACTAAAAATATCAACTTAAAACAGCTATAAAAAAAATTGAGATTAGGGATTTTTCTAATATTTTAGTATGATGTTAAGTAATATGTAAGTATACTTCAGTATTTCAGTAAAATTTTCAGACCCTAATACCAAAAATTGCCAATTTTATCAAACATTATATACGTAAAAACGAGAATTTTACGAAATATTCAATGTCCAATATTTTGTAGAAAAATGAACGTAACGGTTCCAAAATTTTACCACATATATATAATAGCTATGTGAACACCCAAAAAAGATTCTGAACGATGCGAAGAATATATTGGTTATACACTTTTTACTACCCGAAATAATGCTCCGATTTTCACGAATAGCATATGTTTCCGGTTGGAAAGTAGATCTAGTTGCTACTTTATTTAGGTCATTTTTTCAATATCTCAAAATTGACCCTAAGCGGTAGAAAAAACGGTTTTTCACGAAAACTTAAATTTTGACGAATTCGATTTAAATATTTGACGATAAAACGGTCAATTTTGAAGTTTCAGACTAGAAAATTTTATAGGGTGTTTATTTATATATACTACATATTGTGTACCTATATGGTTCCTATATGTCATATGTGTGATATAATTTTAAGTAATTGGTGAAATTAACGTTCATGTCTGTAGCCGAGTGATCGTCATTTTCGACGAGGGATAACTGCCTACCGAAACCAGGGCCGGCCCGAGTTTTTGCGAGGCCCAGGCCCAGGACAAGCCTTTTACATTATTTTTTTCTAATATGTATTTTCAATATAATATATTTTACTCAACATATACTTAATATTTCAATCTCAAATGATAAACCATTGCATTAGAAAAACGATTCTGAGCGAAGTTCAGTCAGATAATGTAGGTTAATTGTATAAATATATATATATAAATATAAATATATTTTTATTATTTTATGAGCATAATATAATTACCAAAATATCTATCTGCAATTTATAATTTATAATAAATAATACCAATTATTTTTAATTAAAAATATATGCTTGAACAAAGCAAAAAATTATTATATTCAATTATGTTATTGTTAAAAATCCAATAAATTTGAATTTTAAACAACAAATCAAAATTCAAATTTATTAGATTTTTAACAACAACATTTTTATTATATTATACAATTTTGCAATAACAGAAAATATAGATAATATTATTAATAGTTGAAATTATTAAATTAATGATAGAAATTTAATTAATAAGACTTTATCATTAACTATTATTCATTACGTGCAATAATAAATTATTTTAGATTAAGAACAAACTAATTAGTTTGTATGTATAATTTTACTAGGTATATAAAAAAAAACTGTCTGAATACCCATATAACATCATATTTTATTAGCTGATTTTTCTATATTTCCGCATGGACAGTCCTACAGTGCGCAAGTATTATTCTCTGCTCTTGAGTTATGTTCAATTCTGTCGTTCTATCCCAAACCAAAAGAATTGCATACTACATCAGTCGACGAGTTCTGTTCTACAATATCTAATAGATTTTAAAGCACCCAAACTTTCAAAGTCTACTTCATTCTCGTAAAGTAATACTTATATATTAAACTTTATAATTATTAAAACACAAAATAATATTCATACACAGTGGACATGGGGCAAAGTCGCGACGTCGCATTCGGTGACCTTTAGACCATAATAGATTACCTATTAATTATAATATGCAGCCTAATCCTCTTTTAGCAATATCGTACAGCCAATTAAAATGGTACCTAATCAAATAGTCAATAACAAAAAAAAAAAATAATTTAACTATAGATAATAATAATAAGCATAATAATAAATATAGATAAGCGCTCCTTATCTTCTTCCTCTTTTTAAACAAAATCACCATCTGCTATAGACACTAAAAAAAAAAAAAAACTATTTGTAACACCAAACCGGTTTTCTGCTCTACCCATCGAAGAACCTATCGCTGTTCACGACGCTTTCAATGATTCAACTCAGGGGCAACTAGATACTCCCAAAAATACATTCGCAAACATATTTCCCTCACTCATATTTGTTAAAGAGGTCCTCGATCTCATAGGCTCGTGTAACAATCTCATGGAAACCATTGACTGAAATTCCTTCTCTTATAAATCAACATCGAATCAACTTAAAATTCAAGCAGATTCTCCAAACAACTATAGGATTCTAATACATTTCTTAAAAAGTAATGACGTTCAGTTTAACACCTATCAGTTACAATCTGACAAATCCTTATGGGTTGGTATTAGGAATCTGCACTCATCGGTGATAGATATTTCATCATCTTTAGTAAAACTAGGATACTCCGTTAAAAACGTTACTAACGTCAAGCAACAACGAACAAAAATGCCTTTGCCGCTCTTCTTAGTCGATTTAGACCCCAAAGGTAGTCCTAACAACATTTTCGATTTATTTTCCCTCCTGCATACGAAGGTTAAAATTAAGGAACCCTACAAAAGACCACGAATTCCTCAGTGCCAAAATTGCCAATCATATACTCGCACGTACTGGGCATATCAATCAATGTGTGTCAAATGCGGACGAAACTCAACTACTTGTACAAAATCTCCAGACCTCCCGGAAAAATGAGTCCTCTATGAAGGTCCACATCCAGCCAACTATAAAGGCTTGACAATATATAAACAACTAAGCCGTAAGCAAAACACCTCAACAACCATCGTCAACCAATCCAAACTCTATTCCAGAATATCGAAACCATCAACCAGTTACTACAAGCTCACCAAACTCACGATCGTATGCCAATGAGCCGGTATATGCAATATGCGTATGCAGTTGTTGTACGGAAGGAGAAATTTGGCCTCAAACGGCGGAGCGCTGTCTTTTAGATGCGCATGTCGTATGCATTCTTTCGTGGCGCGGAATATATATAAAGCAAGTACACCGTCTAGTTGACAAAATTTCTTTCACGTTGGAAGAAAGTTAATATGCACGGGTGCATCCTTAGATGTAACACAAGCCTTTGATAAGATATGGCATAAAGGTCTTCTTTTCAAACTAAAAGCTATTCTCCCTCCCCTATTTTTATTTATTATTTAAATCTTACCTAGAAAACATAAATTTCATTGTACGTTCAGGATCTTTCTTATCTGAAATATCTACAATTCATGCAGGAGTTTCCCAAGGTTCTGTGGCAGCACCCTTACTTTTTCATCATTATACTTCAGATCAGCCCACTACTCCATATACCACTAACGGTGAATTTGCTGATGATAAAGCTATTTTAGCCCTTCACTCTGACCCTGAAATAGCCTCAAACCTCATCCAAAATCACGTAAACTGATTATAGAACTGTTCTCGCCATTTCAACAGTCCTCAACGTTACCAAAATCCCTTATAAGTACTTCCTCACTAATACCCATAATCATCGGAACCCCCTAATCTCAGAGCTCTCCAACCTCACAATACCTGGAGATTCCAGAAGGCGCTTAAAGCGATTGTGGTGTTGTTCATGCACTGATGTACCAACACTGGTTGTTTTCTTCTTTCAAGCCTGCAATCTCAATATTAAATATTTGCCTCTATGTCATAATTTGTGATTATTGTAAATATATTCTTTTTACAGATTGTACAATCCTTAATTAAAAAAAAAAAGTCATTTTTCTAATATTTTATAATTGCAATTCTTCGATAGAAAAAACTACCAAAAATGATAAAAATTTGACAATATTAATGGAAACTGTTTTTTTCTGTATTAATTTTAAATATTTTATGATAATTCAGGAAACATAATATGAATTATTTAACACATTGAACATTTTATTTGGGTTATATGTGTTTTAAAATTGCGAATTATGGAACCTTTACGTTATTTTCTTTGTAAAAATATGGAACAATTTTGAGTTTTAAAGTTTGAAAATATTATTAAAATTTTACAATATATTGATAATCTTAGTATCATAATATATTGTATATATTTTAATTGTCATTATTTTTTCATTGCTGTGTATAGTTTAAAATTAGAAAAGGCGAATTGATTATGATATGGTGAATACATAACTGTGTATAGATAAATTTGATTTTAAATATTTTATGATAATGAAAGTAACTAAACTATTGAAGTTGGAGACTTGAAAATTACGAGTATATTGGATTTCCACCTTGTGTACTTATATTCGTGATAAAAACTTTTACATAGATATCTAAATTTAAATAAGTATACCTGTATGTATTTTTAAAGTTTAATAAATATGTGAAAATTTTAATCAATAATTTAAAATTAATAAAACAATATCTAAAACCTAATTATTTTAAATTTCAAACAATTGTTTATTTTGTATTTCTTACTATATGGTACGTCAAATTGTTCATGTGCTATCATAAAATTAGTAATAAACATTAATATACTTATAATTTTAGTAATGACGTTTTAATATAAAACTCGTATTAATCAGTATTTAATGTAAATGTATTGAATATCTATTGAATATTATCTAGATTAAATTAATATTTAATTTATTTCAATAAAAAAATTTTACACAATTTTAATTTAAACTTCAATTTATAAGTAGGGCTCAGATTTGTATGCACTAAAAATTAGCCAAATATGCATTATAGAACATTAAATATGTATTAAAACGTTAAAATATGTAAAAAAAAAAACATAAATAAACATGCACTATAAAATCATTAATTATATATGAAAATATTATTAAAATAGGTAATAAAAAACTTATAATATCTTCCATTCTTTGATATTAGAACCACTGAAGTCATAGGTTAAAGGTAGCTGGATTAATATTGACGAAACCGAAATGATATCTAAGAATCAATTACTCAATAATATCTTAGTTTATTTTAATAAAAGGTATGTAAAATCGGATCGTTAGAAATCAGTTGTTAAATAATGGTATGAAGAGTGATTTATGATATACCTATTATTACTTATAGTGAGTAATGTATATCAAAACAGGCATAATAGACATAATCATAATTCATAGCGTTATATCAATATTAATCGAAAAAATAAATAAAATAGTATTTGCACAATTACACACATTAAACATATTATAATTCTATTAATAATGAAAAATGTATATTTTGTAATAAAACATCGAAATATGCATTTATAGAACAAATAAGTAGTTAAAAATGTAAAAAAAGACATACACATTTTAAAAGTAAAAATATGCGAAAATAGGCACTAAAAATGTTCGTATTTTTAATGCCATTATTATGAAATGTATAACGTGATCACTCAGCATATTACATAATTAACTGGAAATAATATGCAAATATAAAAACTATTAAAAATATATTATTTAAATACAAAAAATTAAGATTTTGAAATATAATATATTCTATAAAAATTAAATTATATTATGATATTAAAACTTATACATTGGTTCTTATGAGTTACAACTTACAATGATGAAAATTAAATGGTATTCAGTTTACAGTTTTATACCAAAAATATGTAAATTAGCCCCTATATAGTATATAGGTACTATATAATATATATGTTATGATAAGTGTTATTAATTTGAGAAAATATATCATTGTAGGTAAGTGGAATGTTGTCAACATTATTCAAATATGTAGTGACATATTGAAGAAACGATATTCGAAATCCTATTTTCTATTATGTGTTTATGACTTCCTAAAATTTATGATTAATGTTGATATATAATGTATTATATTATTAAGTAATTCCGAATTTATGTTTAAAATATTATTACCTATTTATTTTATTTGAAAGGTTGTTTAATTATTATAATAATTAATAATATTTAAAAATGTATTAATCCTCTATAAGAAGCAAGTATCATATTGATTTAATACCTAAATAAATGCAGGTGAATAATAATCTTTGATAGTAATCGTTTGATTTTTCAAATTTTATTCATTATAATATTTATTCTTGAATACTTGTGGATAATTTATTTAAATTAATTAAAACCCAAATCCACAAAAAATTTACTTTTATTTAAGCAAATACGTATTTCGATAACAATGTTACCATCTTCAGTGTTTATTCATTAATTCATTATAATTTTATAGGATTATTCCAGTATGATAGTCAGTTGTAAGAAATTGTATAAATAACTATTCAATATTTATATAAACATAATTATTTAATGAAATCGGACTGAATAATGTATAGAATTACAACATTTCCAAATTTTTAGGATTCTAACAACATTTCCTTTCCAAATGAATTCATTTTACTTTTTCCATTCTTAGCCGTAATAAAATAATACATACGTAAATTATATGTTTTATTAAAACTTTTCACCTAACCATTATAAATGTCTAATAATAATAATTTTATTTTATGTTACATTTATTTTATTTGTATACTTAATAATAGGTAATTAATTATCAAAATCATAAAAAATTGAAATTACAACTGATTAAAAAATAATAATGATATTTATCATGCACTGAATTGCTTTTATTTAAATCAGATATTATTTTATATTTCTCTAATAATCCAGCCTTCACTATTTATATTAATTTTATTATGTACCTAAATTATTTGTTTATTAGTTTTATTGTTCCCATTTAAATTATTATAACTTATATCAAGATCAAGGTATAAGGGAATAAAATATGAATAACTATGATCACTCATACTCGTAAGACACTAGATATATTATTTCCAAATATTAATATGCCTGATGTTTTGAAGCAATTAATTATACAAAAATTTACTACAACGTAACATTATAAACACGTAATCATGTTATACATATTATTTGAAGTTAACAAACAAACAAATATTGTAAAATTACCTATGCCCAAAAATATTAAGAAATTTATTTAGGGTAACTCTTTACTTCGTGCGAATTACAACAGTTAACGTCATTATAGTAATTAATGTATAGCTTACAATCTGCAGTTGTTCCATAATTACCTGAAATTAAATTATTCAAATATACAATTAGTATCAAATAAAATATAAAAAAGCAAGGGAAAGGAAACAGGTGTGCTATTATAGTGTTTAATTTTAATTATAATTTGAATTCAATGGCAAACCATTTCATTCGAAAAAATTATTCTTAGCGAAGTTCAATCACATAATGCCGTTTTTTCGTCATTTTTTTCATAACATTTTCGATTAACTAAAGATATCAAATATAAACAGCTATAAAAAAATTGAGACTAGGGATTTTTATGTAAATAAAAAATATACTTCAGTAAAATTTTCAGACCTTGATCTTGATGCCAAAAATTGCCATTTCTATTAAACATTATATACCTAAAGACGAGAATTTTACGAAATATTCAACATCCTAAATTTTGTAGAAAAATTAACGTACCTGTTCCAGAAATTTACCACATATATATATATAACTTATGTGATTACCCAATAAAATTTTTAAGTCTCTAACTTCAAAATTGCTTGAGTTATCGTGAAATATTTAAACTGAATTCGTCGAAATTTCAGTTTTCTTGAAAAATACCGTTTTTTCGTCATTTTTTATCATTTTGCTCTATAGGTTATTCTAGATAATTGGAAAAAATCACCTACCACTATTATGTATATATCACTGAATGATTCGTTTATTCTCATAATAGACCTTAGTCTTTGATCTCTGATCTATGATCTGCTGATATGGCCAATCCCCAGAGCCCAGAGGGTGCTCAAAGAAGTAATACTATCAGATTTATGATGGCAATTTCTGTTTATAGATGGTTGCTATTAGTAACAAAATTAACAATAATATTTATATTGTCACTATGGTTACTATTATAAACAAATTTAGCTGATGAATCAAATTCGTCGAAGGATAAATGTCCTTTTTTCGTGTTCTTTTTGTGTCACATGGGTTCAATTTTGAGAAATAATTGGAGAAACAGATTGAATAAAACATTATTTAAAATATATATATATATATATTATATATTATAATTATTACTTACAGATTAAATATCTCTCCAATACACTTTCTAAAATAAATATATACTAATATTTATTTATATACTTTTACAAAAATAATCGAACACTTATTTTATTAATATTATTTTGTAGAAATTATTCAGAACTAACCACTTATAAATTTTAATTGAATATTTTATTAATATAATTTGAAAAATATACTAATTATTGTACCAAGATACATGATAAGTTTAATAAAAATATTTAATTAGTGATATAATAGTGATATATTATATAATTTATAAAAACCGAACAAAGAATACATATTATTTATTAAAATATATATAATATTATAATAAATTGATATTTAGTGCCAATGAAACGTTTTGTAGTAAAATTTCAGATCTAAAAACTCAAAACTGAAAATTGTATCAAACATTATATATGTTACCGCCGTTACCGGCAACATGAATAATTCAGGTAGTTTTCTAAAAGCCTAGGCATTATGCATAATACCTACCCATTTTAGGCAATGTAAATGAAACATATGATTTTCAATGTTATTTTACATATTATGCCCTAGGTATTTTACGAAATATCTAGACTTTATGTAAAATGCCAATTTTTTTTCGCGAAGTAAAAACAATTTATCATAATATGTTAATATATTAACTATAAATTATTAATATACTATATTAATTTTGATCTATTATTATATTTTTATACATAGATATTACTATAATATTATTGATAAAATTATTATATTAACTAATGTACCTACTATTATTTATACATTTTAATTAAGCTACTAGCTACTTATTACAACATTTTGTAGAAAAATGGCATTTTGACGTGCACAAAACATTATTTCTAAAGCATAGCACTGCTTATTTAGACACTTGGTCTTACAAACACATGTTTTTGTTGACTAGTTCCTGTGGACTGTTCATTTGCAACTTTTCGTAACGCCACTTCTTTGTCTGTTGGTATCTCGTAAATTTGTAGTAGCTTTTTCTGGCATACTGTAAATTGACTTCTGATGTATAACTGCTTCAAAACTCTATTTCTAGTTCCTAATCGATAAAAATTATCACTTGTCACCTAAAAAAATAAAATGTCTTACTTATTAAAATTAAATATATTTAATAACTCTAAAACAATGGCTTGTAGGTATACTTCGTGCGTCTAAACGTCCCTTATCTACCTCAGGAACTGGAATACGTATAGTTGAATTAATTAAGCTTATTATCTGACCACGAATTCATTTTTTCGCTTGATTTAAAAAATTTTCTTTGTTTCTATTTCGCTGACATTGGCGTTTTCGTTATTTAATTTGATAGTTGCTCGGATAGTGTAGCTAATATTATTCTATGTTTGATAAGTACTTCATTTTAAACCTTTGATTTCTTGTGTTTGTTCTGTGTATAATTCAACTAACTGTTCTTCACTTTCTATCGTACTTATTATATTATGTACATGTATATTATCGTACTTTTACATCGTGTGATAAATTTAAAGTGTTTAGACGAATTTTTATTTTGCAACCAAATAAAGCTTTATATGGAGATATTTTAATGCCAATGTAATAAGCTCGGTTTTTCATAAGTTAGATGAATCGAAGTCCTTGGCTACAATGTAGGTTTTTTCATCTTGCATCCACATTGTCAACATATTTTCTATACCTTGATTCGCACGTTCAACACTAACTTGATATTGGCTGTGCCTTGGCTTACCATGTACTATTTTTAATTAGGGCCTCATGTTTTTTAAATTAAAAATTAGGTATTTTATTTGAAAACTCTCGTCCATTGTTATATTCATAGGCGTAAATATGGTTAAAAATTTGGGGGGGGGCTTAAATAAAATAAAATTTTATACAGTGTTTACCACAATCAATAAAAATTATAAAAATTTACATAAAATATTTTTATTAATATAATATAATATTTCGGTTTTTGGCTGTCTTTAGACATATCATTTTCAATATATATAATTGACACATTGTTAAATCTTGATTGCAACATGGAAGTTCTTAACCATGTTTTGATCCTTCTCATTGCTGAGAAGCTACGTTCACACGTAGCAGAACTTAATAACTTATTGGATATTCTACACTAATTTATATTATCAGTTTATCACAGATATAATGTTTATGCAGTAATGCAGTATACATAGATACGAATATAAATGGCTGTATGTTGTATGGTTGTTTCTATTTCTATATACTATGTAGCATATTTTTATTATAGCAATTTTGGAGATAATAATTTACACATTTCTTTTTAATCATCAATTAGTTATAAATATTTCTTTAATAAAATAACAGACATTTTAACGTAATATATTACTAAAATTATGATTTATAAATTTGAGGGGGCTTCGGTAGTTTTTAGGGGGGCTAGACCCCCTAAGCCCCCCCAATTTACGCCTATGGTTATATTGTAAAATAGTAGTACCTCCAAGCCACGTGAAAATATCTATAATGCTATAGGCTACCTTTTCAGCTCGTTTAAATTCGAGGGGTTTGAGAACAACAAATTTTGTGAGGTGATCCTGGTATACCGTATACCATAATGAATTTAAATTTTCTATCAGGATGAGCTTCATCATTACTTTATTATTTACTAGTACATTACTAAATCATTATATTAAATCACGATATGTAATTGCAGGCAATAGATTGTTTCTAGGAGTACCAATTATCATAAATTAACAATCATAGGTTACCCATTTTACATTTGGAGCTAAGGGAAAAATGTATTTTCATAAATAAAAACATTATTTTTCTATTTTAAAATGTATGTATATAAAAGTAATAAAAATAATACTATATTGAACGTATTATATATTATTAAATATATATTATATATAAACTAAAATATGTAGATACAAACTTACCTTTTATTAATTTATGGCAACCATAATCTGATAAACCACCTTTAGATAATGCGTGTATATTATTAAATCATATATATTTTTTTATTAAACATATAAATATATTTATTAATTATTGTTACTATAATCAGTATGACTATTATATTACCAGCATAACATTGTTGTAATATTCCATTAACTTGTATTAAATTTATACAGTATATTAATATGAGCCCCACTGATATATACATTATTATATACTTGTATTAAGAATTGTTACTGTATATTAATAAATTAATTTAACTTTTTGTAATTATAAATATTATTATATAATTAATGAAATTATTGTAAAAATGATATTACTTTAGTTTGACATTCAATATGAATTAAATAATATATTCTCAGAAACAAACAACTTGTGCTTACAAACATTCAACATCTATACCATAAGCTTTTACATATAAAATAACTGTTTATTTTTAAATGACTGAATTATTATTTTTAATTTATTTATTAATATTGTATTATAACAGGTTATAACAGGTGTGCGCAACAAGCCATCTGCGCTAGAACAAATCGTTGTTTTAACGTAAATAATTATTATAATGTAAAATTTTATTTTAGATTCTGAGCGAAGCGAAGAATGTATTGGTTTTACAATGATGTGTGATTTTTTTTTCTTTTTTTTCTTTTTTATGTCTGTGTACAAAAATACTACTCGAAATAATGCTCCGATTTTCACGAATAGGGTATGTTTCCGGTAGCAAAGTGGATGTAGTTGGTACTTTATTTAGGTGTAATATTTGAATTCCTCAAAATTGACCCTAAGTGGTAGAATAAACTACGTAAAAATAACGAAAAAACGGCATTTTTCGCGAAAAATGAAATTTCGACGAATTCGATTTCTATATTTCACGATCACTCAGACAATTTTTAAGATAGAGCCCTGAAAATTTTTTTGGATATTCACATAGCTACTATATATATGTGGTATAATTTTGGAACCGTAATGTTAATTTTTCTACAAAATATTGGACTTTGAATATTTCGTAAAATTCTCGTTATTACGTATATAATGTTTTATAAAATTGGCAATTTTGGGTATTTAGGTCTGAAAATTTTACTGAAGTATACTTACATATTACTTAACATCATACTAAAATATTAGAAAAATTCCTAATTTCAATTTTTTTTTATAGCTCTTTGAAGTTGATATTTTTAGTTCAAACGAAAATTATAATCTGACTGAACTTCGCTCAGAATCGTTTTTTCGAATGCAATGGTTTATCATTGCATTTAAATTCTAAGTAAAATTAAACGCTATGATTCGCACACCTGTATCCTGTGCCGCAGGAGTATCAGCTCTTTTTTTGTATTGGTATAAAAAATCCAGGGGTGCTGGAGCCCTTTTATCAACTGGTCATTTAGTTCAGTTTTATGATATAAGTGCTTCAATTCTTATGTCTAGTGTTAGTTTCATATATAAAAGTAATATAAACTAATTATTATTATATTTCTTAATATTAACGTACCTAAATTAATAGGAAATATTTTAACATCTGTGCCTTAGTATTTTATTATCCTGTAAGGGTAGGTATCAGGTACGTTAAGATGTGGTATGCACACGTATTGACATTTTATAAGTGCGAGTTAGTGTTAATTAATATTGAACTATTTATTTATACTATAGAGTGGTGTTTTTGTGAGACCATTATTCTAAGACAAGTGTTTTCAGTATGTCTTTGTACTGTATTATGTGTGTCTCTGTTTTTAGTCTTATTTTCGCTGTGTAAAACAAGGGTCGACAATTCAAAATGTATTTATGTTGTGGTTAATTCGAAATTTTTAGTGAAATTAAGCTCGTATAGCTCGTAAATAAATTGTATTTTATGATCTCTGTTGTATATTGAATTTTAATATATTGTAATACATTGTATAATAGAATGATTATAGTGTATATGTGTAAAATATCATTCATCATAAATTTCGTCATGGGCAATATATTAATCAATACCTACATTATCTGGCTGAACTTCGCTCAGAATCGTTTTTTCGTATGCAATGGTTTAACATTGCATTTAAATTTTAATTATAATTAAATATTGTGATATGCTAGAATATATATGCTATATATTCTTTTTTATTTTAAAAAAATTAAAGAAACAGATATTTCAAGAAGGTATTGTTGTTGTAATGATATGCACACCTATGTGCCTGCGGCAGGAGTATCAGATCCTCTTTTTTTTTTTTATCTATTTTTTGGTGTAATTATATACAAGAAAAGTATAATAATTCAAAATTCAACAAGAAAAAAAAGACGATTTGATACTCCTGCCGCAGGGATATAGGTATGCATATCATAGTATTTAATTATAATTATAATTTACATGCAATGTTAGACCATTGCATTCGAAAAAACGATTCTGAGCGAAGTTCAGTCAGATAATGTAGGTATTGATTAATATATTGCCGTTTTTTCGTCATTTTTTCATCGTTTTTTCTAACCTACAGGATCAATTTTGAAAAATTCGAAAAATGACCTAAATAAAGTACCAAGAACATCCACTTTCCTACCGGAAACATATGCTATTCATGAAAATCGGACCATTATTTCGGGTAGTACAAGTGTCTTCAGTCATAAAAACAAAAAAATAAAAATATCAATTTTAAACAGCTATAAAAAAAATGTGACCATGGATTTTTCTAATATTTTGATATGATGATTCAGACATAAAATAAAAAAAAACGAAAAAAATAAACGCAACAAAACGGTGGTCACCCATCCGCTGTCGATGCCTGGCTACGGTGCTTAACACCAAGATAGCGTTCGACAATGTTTCGCCGACTACACCACACGCGTCTCCCATAGAGCCATGTTTTTGTGAATGCCATTTTTTCATCATATTTTCGTTTAAACTAAAAATATCTACTTTAAACGGCTATAAAAAAAAATTGAGATTAGGGATTTTTCTAATATTTTGAATTAATGTTAAGTAATATATACATATACTTCAGTAAAATTTTCAGACCTTAATACCAAATATTGCTAATTTTATCAAACATTATATACAAAAAAACGAGAATTTTACGAAATATTCAAAGTCCTATATTTTGTAGAAAAATGAACTTTACGATTGCAAAATTTTATCACATATACATAGTACCGATATAAACTCCCCCCCAAAAAATTAAGTCTCTAACTTAAAAATTTCCCGAGTTATCGTGAAATATTGAAATCGAATTCGTCGAAATTTGATAAATGCCGTTTTTTCGACATTTTTTGGTCGTTTTTTCTACCGCATAGGGTTAATTTTGAGAAAATCGTAAAATGACCTAAATAAAGTACCAAGAACATCCACTTTCCTACCGGAAACATACGCTATTCGTGATAATCGGAGCATTATTTCGGTTTATTTAACATTTACTATGTAATCACGTATTAAATAGTAAATTAGGTACCTATTATAAATTACTAGTCTATTAAACGTTTTATTTACCTAGGTACTTTTGACTCTTACAAAGTATTAAAGTAAAATTTGTACTTACCTTAACTAGGATATATTATATTTTATTACTTATTGTAAAGTTTTAAAATATCTAATAGTACCTACCCTACTGGCTACTATTAACCGTCTAAGTATTATGTAGATATACCAGCTATTCACATATTTAAATTGACACGGTTGTGTTAGGTAGTTGGTAAATTATTATACAACACAGGGAGATATACAAATGACAATCAGTTTATTATAATAATATTATGAATATATTGTACATATGCCCGCGGGTGATGTTAACTGCTCGACGTATGTCAAAAGACAGAGGACCGGGACGACGACGGTGATAGCCGTCGCCGCCGCGATCCCCCATCCTCACGTCGTGCGGGGAAACTTCCCGCGAACGGACCGACCGGACGATAAGAGACGACCACGGATCGTCGAATGGGTATTCCCAAATCGACGACCGCGTCAAAATATTATATAATTATTATAATTTCTCATATTCTACCAATATCTTACATAATATTTATTTAATTATCATGATTTTTTTTCGAACAATATTGAAAAAAAAAACATTCAAATGTATTATAGATATAATACTATAATATGATAGGTATATTACTACAATTATTTATAATACATTTATATATATAATATAATTAATATCTATCTAGTTTTGACAAATATAAATTAAGCTATATAAAAATAAATACCTATAATAGTTTTTAGTTTTTACTTAATACTATAAATCGATTTATAATTTCACTGATTTATAATTAATAGGTAGGTACAATTTAATATCAATAATAATCATTAATTATTTTAAAGGTACTTAGGTATTCTGAAGAACTTATAAACAGTTATAGAATTGTATGATATAATAAATGTCATAAATACTTAAAACTAAATTTAATTCTTAATGTTTTAAATATTAGGTAATTGATTAATATGAAGATAACTGTATGATGTATTTATGATTAAATTGGACATTTTTTGTATATTCTTAATTGACTTCCTGAAATTAATAAATAAAATAATTAAGGAAAACTCATGGATTTTAAACGACACTCTTAACAATATAATTTTTATTATTCTCAAATGTATAATTTTTGTTAGTTAAAATATAATATAAAATATAAAATATCGGACTCAAATCATTTATTTATTAGTAATTTTAATGTTAATTTTATAAAGGTATAGGTACTTATGTAAATGTTATTTAAATAAAGTTATAATGTGTGCTCATTTTCATTCCAATTCTCATTGTTCAAGGAATTTATTTAAAATTGGAAAACTTTTTGGCTCTTACCTACATATATTTTTTAAGTTTATATCAATTTTATTTTTCTCTATTTTTAAATTTTAACTCTTCCAATAATTGAGTCCTAATATCAATTGAAACACTTAGATAATATAATGACATACAATCGAATATACCCAATCAAAATAACTAAATAATAAATAAATAATTTATTGACTGATATCGTATAACCTTGACGCGGTTGTCGTCTTGTCGATATGGGAATACCCATTCGATGATCCGAGGTCTCCTGTTGACGTTTATGGAACTGACCGAAGCCTTATACGCCGTAGAAACTCCGAAAAAGAGAAAATAGACAACGACAAAATTAAAATTCAATCCGGGTGCTCTCGAAGGAAAATCTCCGGCCAACGCACAGAAATAGTATAAATGTTAGAAATGTGGCGGACCACATTGTGCGTTGAATGCGCCACGGAGTCTGGAAACAACAAGCCGGCCGGCGGGAACGAGAAAAACCCACCGTTCAGAAAGTAAAAAACCAGGCAAAACAAAAACCAAATATCGAACATAAAGTTTAGGGAACCCCAAAATACGAATGATAAATATTGACAGGTCCTGGAAAGCATAGTAATTCACTGTTGATACAAGACGTAAAAATACCATCAGGGGTGAGAAGTACTTCGGACACGGCTAGTTTGTGCGAATTACGGCAAAGGTTCACCGTACACGTGAAAGCGAATTTACGTAGGAATTTCGGTGCGTGCCCGGGTCACTCTCGTGCTGTAGAATACTCGTATAGCAGAGTCATGGCACAAGCCACGACGAAAACCAATGACCACTGGCAAGTGCAGTTGGCCGAAGGAAGTCACGTGCTGCAAGATGAAAAACTTCAATTGCTGGCATCGGTTAAGTCAGGAAACTTTAATTCGTCACGTATTGGGTAAGAATCGGCAGAAATACTAACACCGGAGGTGGAGTTAGAAATCCCAGACAGAATCGTCATCGCATTAGACTCGCAAGCCGAGAAAACCTGCGTGCGACCGTGTATTGCTGATAAATACGGAAAATCAGTAGACTGTCAGAAAATGACAATTAGGATGGTGGATGGGCATACTCGTGAGGTGGACAGAAGATGCCATCTCAAGGCCCAAATCATGACATTCGATGTGGAATTCGAAGTAGTAGTCCTGAAAGAACTTATTGCCGATATATTAATCGGTCATGAGTTTCTGGTAAAACAACAAATGGCATGGGACTATAATTGGGCTACGATCAACTTAGGCGCAGAATAGCGAACAGTGTGTTGGCCTTGACAGAAACTTCCAACGGTGGGAAAACCAGATTTGTCAGACTGGAATTTCTGATTGGCCCTGACGGGGAAAAATACCGTTATACCCATCAGTATTCAGCAATTGTGTGGGAAGAACCCGCGTAATTGAATACAACATACTTGTACGTTTGAACAACATGAAACCAGTCGCAATTAACTCTTATCCGTATCAGGGACTGAAACCTTTACGATTTTTTAGGTTTAGGTTCTGGTTGAGGATTTATAATAAAGTATTTTACGGTTTAGGTTTCGGTTCTGGTATTTATAAATATGAAATTGGGGTTTCGGTTATGGTTTAGGTTAATACCGGTATTAACCAATTTATAAAAAATGTTTTTTAAATTGTTATAGTGGTTTAGCAATTTACATCATTGGAAAAGTAAAGGGCCAAGGTGGATTTACACTTTTAATATTTAAAATTTTTTTTATAAATAAGCAATCGTATTAAACTAAATAACACTAAACACATCATAAAGTACAACTCATAAAGAAGTATTATAATTTAATAATATGAGTAATTTTCCTCCTCATTAGTTATTATGACATTTGTTTTTAATTGATTATTTTTTTTTATATACTATTGAACTGAATAAATAATAACTTATGTGCCATTTCTGAATTTCGGAAATATATGTACTAACAAATAATTAATGAAATACAATATGTAATATATAATAATTTATAATTTTATAATAACAAATTTTACATATTAAAAATGATTAATTTTTATTTTTACACT
Organism: Tetraneura akinire; assembly: GCA_021307375.1. NCBI lineage: Eukaryota > Metazoa > Arthropoda > Insecta > Hemiptera > Aphididae > Tetraneura > Tetraneura akinire. Next base: position 4,411,764 of record JAIUCT010000012.1, on the reverse strand, counting down.
TATAATAAAACTAATAAATTAAATTTATTTGCATTTGCACCTAACCTAACCTACGATCTACGAGTCACGAATCACGATCCACTTCCATGCAAAGAATGACAAAAATTTAATATTATTCGAGATTTCTAGAAAATTCAATTAAAATACCATAGTATACCAGTTATCATATTCATAGGTACTTTGTACTTATGTAAGTGTACTTGTCAGTTTGTGGGTAATAACGTCATAAACAGTGTCACTAGGACATACAAACAATAAAATTAATTAATATAGTTATATATTTTCAATTTTTCATATCTAATATTCTTAATAATAATAATGATTATTGATAAATATAATTTGTAGATTTTTCTCAAAATACGTAGGTACATGAAATAGTTTGTTGACACGTGTCTCGTGTAATAAGAAAAACACATGCGGGTGTGCGGTATTGTGTTTTTATCTGTGATTATATCTAGATATAACTTATTATATAAAATAGGTATTAACGTACCTGTATAATAATAATATAATATAGGTGTAATTTTATAGTCATAAAAATAAATGTAGACTTTTACATTTCTTTTTGGTATATCGAGAACCAGATATTATTCACAAAATCACCCGACAGTTATAAGTTATAACCTCTAAAAACCTTAAAGAACCGAAAAATATTTTGTTTATTTAACTAGGTATCGGTCCGGTAACGGTTTTAAGAATACAAACATAAAGGTTTCGAAAAAGGTTCAGGTACCGAGGCGGCCTCGGTCCTCTGTCTTTTGATACGCGTCGCACAAAATACATAACCCGCAGACTTGTGTAAACTATTGTGTAACTAATTGTGTATAACAAAATATAGAAGTACGATATAATTTCTAGTAGGACTGAAGTGTTTTATTATAAACTCCTTAAAATCATTGTGTTAACCTTATGTGGAATGCGTATTCAGATTACTCCATTCACAATAATACTCAATGGAGTTTTGGAATTAGCAAATACTATAACTATGTTATACCTACCTAATAAATGATAAAATACCTATTTTAATCTAATCTATAAAAATTGTCATAACTTTTATTATCATTTCTAAACTAGTAATAATTCTTATGATTTTAATTACTTTTATTAATTAGAATATAGTATTAGTGTATTATTTTACAATAGTATAAACATAATTAATTCAAAAACAATAAGAATTAATAATTTGTAGTTTAACATACCTTAAAAAATGCAATCTTTGTGTTGTAACATATATACACTAAGTAATTCATGAGCTTCTTTATTTCTTAAGCGATCCTAAATTAATAAATTATTATAAATGAAAATCACATAATATGGTTTTAAATATAATTATGTGATTAGATATTCATTTCGAATAAACAACTAACTTTAAAATTTCATATTTACAACTTACAACTTACAAGTATTAGTTAAAATTGATTTATGATTTATTTTATTTTAATAATGTATTTTGTTTATTATTTATAATTATTATATAATTAATTAAGTTTATAATGTTATAAATTATAAAATATAAAAATTGTTTATCTTCATTTAATTATTCATATTTCCATTCATTAGCATTTTGACTGTACGAATAAACTTCATTATCTAACCTTTTATTATAGAGATACTAATATGTTATATTCTATGAATTGTTTTCTCTTTTTTGTACGTCATAAGATGTGTTAACTATAATATAGATCTTCGATTAAAATATTATTTTACTTTCATAAGGAAGTAAATTAAATCAAAGAGACATAGGACATTTTATAGTATTCACATAGATAATTTATATGCATGATACAATATTGCAACAGTTACTTTTGATATTTAAATCTACGAGTACATGTATAAAATTAATAATAAAACTTTATGAAATATGCCATATTTTGATCACTAAATTATATCTGATTAAACAGAAATATTTTTTTGAATATCATTGTATTCAAACTTTAATATTATAATATCATTATTATACTATCCTATACTATCACCAATATTATTTTCATATCAGTATCCTAAATTTTTATATTTTGTATTATTTTAAATTATCGAGATTGTCTTGATTATCATCTAATAATAACTTAAAATAAATCTATTATTTTATATTGTTGATCATAAATTTAAATAGCCTGGGAAGGGATACTGGTATTAGGAGGATAGTCTTAATAATATTAATAATATAGCTTAATTTAAAAATCTGGAAAAATCTAGTTATATATAAAATGCATGAAAATATCTATAGTCTTAAATAATATTTAATTATTATAATCGTGTTATTAGTATATAGTACTATAATTAATTAGGTATTATTAAAATAGTCTGTATAAATCAATTAAAATAAATATATTATAAAATGCGAGAAAATCATACTCATATCTATCATTCAGATTATTAAAATATTCATGATATAATAATAAATTTAAATAGGAAATGTTATTAATTTAACCTCTGAATTAATCACAGGTAGTGATATAGCTCTCTTCAGTAATTCCATTGCTTCACTAAAATTCATTTCTGCATTCAATCCATACATGTATATTAAAGCTTCTATTTTATTTATTTCAAAACTATTTGTATTGTTTATAATGTTTTTTAATTCATTATAATAATTAGAATATTCATCGTACATTTTTCTTTTGAGTCTATTAATACGTTTAGGTAAGGGGATTGTAATTAATCCATCAACGGTAATGAATTTGTTTTCTTCAACCTAATAAAAAATTAAATATCTATAAACTATAATATATAATAATATAATGTATATAATATATATTACTGTATTACTAAAAATATATGAACTTCATGAATAACCCTAGATGTAATAATAGTTAACATACACAGTACACACCTAAAGACTGAAAAATTAGCTCTACTAATAAATTTAATTAAATTTTTAAATTTCAAAAATTTCCAGAATTTTCTAGAATATTAAATTTCTGAAATTTTATATCACTAGTTAAAATCTGTCAACTTGTTGACATCGTTATATAATCGAGTTATGAATTTATGTGTTTTGTTAATTCATTTAAGAAAATACATAGTTATCAAATTCACTCTTTCCAGCATGGTGGGATACCGTATATCCCACTTTAAAAATAACATTTCCGGCATGGTGGTACAAAAAATAAACCACCTTTTAAATGTTATTTTTCTTAGTTTCATCAATTGTTTTGTTAATAATATAAATAATTTTATTACTCTATTTTAATTAATATTATACCAGAAAATAGTTTGAAATATTCATGTGAAATTAATTATAAATATTTATTATCGTTTGTCGATATTATTTCCATTATGACAGTGGATTATTTTTGTTTCATTTATAACTTCCAATAAATACTATAAATATGTAAACAAATTTTCTGTATTGTAGCAAATATTGTATAGTTTAATTATAAATGAAATTATTAATTTTACCTTTGACGGTTAGTCAGTTATGATGTAAAACGTGACAGTCCAAATAATAACCTACCGTGCAGATCGTGGTAAGAATTTGATATTATATTCGTTTATAGTTTTTGAATTATTGAAATTAATATACATATTTTTTTTACGTCTTACTAATTAACATTTTTATTAATATATATATTTATTTATTTTAATATAATATTTATATTTTTAAAATGAGTTTTTATATAAATAACAATAATATTTGTGAAATATTATTAGAAGAAATTCCGTCTGATGACGTACTATAACATCTTGTGACGATTCTGAACAAGACGACGATTTATATTTCTCCTTCTAAACATACAGTAACTATTGAATCTGAATAGGAAGAAAGTGAAATACTGAATTTAGATTATAACACTGTTTATTTATTACCCTCACCATTAAAAAGAACTAGAATTCGGCAAAAAATAAAAAATAAAAATAAATGATGTAGATATTGAAGAAACAATCGATAATCCAATTACTCAACCTGTTTGATCAAAACAAAATAACAAAACATACCTACTCAAATAATTTATTTAACCATCCAGAAGGGTCTACAAGTGTTATAGAAAATCTTTTTAATTATACGCCTGTCAATATATTTAATACACTTTTTATTGATGAAATTTTAAATTTAATTGTATTTCAAACAAATTTATATGCTCAACAAATCCAAACAAAAACTGGAAAATCATATGTACGAACAACTATTATTGAAATTAAAACATTTATTGGTATGAATCTTCTAATGGGAATAAAATAACAGAGTAGTTATAGAGACTATTGGTCATCCTCGCTAGATTTACACGACGCATATATTAGCAGGCTTATGCCCATAAATCGTTGTGGTTGGTTATTGACACATATTCATTTAAATAATAATACACTTATGCCAAACCCATTTTTTTTTTTAAATACATTTATTATATATATTATTAACAATTTTTAATAATAAAAGTTATATTATAAATAAAATGATTATTTTATAAAATCAGGCATTTGCTGCACGGTGGGATATATGCAATGACACCTATAATATCTCATATAAAAAAAAATAGTTAATTATTTTTTAATTACTAAATCGTATTTTTAACAAAAACAATATATCATTTCAAAATAAATATTATACATTTTCTAAAAAAATAGTCTCTGTGCAACAACGGTATACAATTTTTTTAAATGCTGTGCTGGAAAGAGTTTATTTATGAAAACGTATATTCTTAATAAACAGTGTTAAAATTTTTTTTAAAATAATATTACGAAGTAAGTGATTACATTTTATGGTATGATACTATGATCTATAAGGGATAGATTACTTCATCGTTTAAAAACTTGTGTACAGTTGGGAAACATTTATTGTGTATAATGTAATGTACTGTAGCTAACATGATATATAATAAACATTTTAAAGTATATTTTTTTACTTTCTTGCTTTTTATTTGTTTTTACTTATATAGTTATATAATATACTTTTGCATTATGTACGTACTTAATTTAATTATTTATAATATTATTATTATATTAATATATTAATATTTTTTTATTTATTTATCTATTTAAACATTTTTCTGCTTGTTAAAAAACCCCCCTTAATGAATAATTAATTCAAATTATATTACTTGGCTGTGAAATATTTGCATCAAATAATCTAAATGTTTATCATTTATATTCCTTGTATGGTTACATTCAAATGCTAATTTCAGGTCACTTATTGATATATCTTTATAAGTTATTTGTTCATCAGAATTTAAAGGATGTTCATTACTAAATAATGAGTTGATTACAGATGACCACTTATAGAGTACACAAACATTTTTATTATAAAATTTCGATCTTCTTTTACGTCTATTCTCTGAAGATATTCCTTCAATAGCATTACTTAAAAAATCTAAACCTGAAAAAAAATTTTTTTATTATTTGTTTATTATTAATCATTTAGATTCTTAGAGCAGCGAAGGATAATATTTTGATTTTACAATGATCTGTGTTTTTTAAATTCTTAATGAAGCGAAGAATGTATTGGTTTTACCACAGATTAGATAAAACAATCAATACAATGATGAGTTTTTTTTGACCAGAAATAATGCTTCGATTTTTACTAGTAGCTCTCATAAATTCATTGATCTTTTAAATAATTTTGATATATTATATTACTATAATTTATATAATTATATAACTTATAGACCGCACAAACTTTCCGCATTTTGCAATCTACATATTTACCCGACTGAATAAAATGTTTGCCTTTTGCATTTTTTATACCTTACCGTACAAAGTAACCCAGAACCACCCACTTTCAGCTACCCTTTATAGTGTTGGATGATTTTTCAGGTATATTTAAATTTAATTTATCGGTAATTCTACAAAAATATTATAATTCAATTATCATTTATTCCTTTAAAATTTCTCTATATTAATATTTAATGTAAGAGTAAAATTTAATAATATAGTTAGTATATTATTATGAAATAATATATTTATATCTTTCATTTTATTATTATCACATTATAATATTTTAATATTATTATAATAATATTTATTGTTTTTTAAATAGTTAATAATTATGATAGTTATAAACATAGATTCAAAATACTATCTCTTAAGTTTAGATAGAGATTAAAATATCCTTGATTTAATGCATATTTATAAAAAATCATAAAAATAAACCAAATAATATTATATTTGAGAAAGTTATAAAACAGTTTTATCTCAAACAAAAAGGAAGTAGTTAATTAATAAAAATGCGTTTAAAAATATAACATTAGAATGTAATAATTCTTAAATTTACGTATATAAGGAAAAATATTTTATTTTATTTTTATTTTTAAGGTATATTAACACCAAGTGGCTTTTTTAAACAGATAATAGAATAAATAATGATAATGTTTTACAGTAGTATAACAACAAATTACAATGTGAGACAATTACAACTAATTTTTAAATTAATAAAAGTCTCCGTATAACTAAACATTGTCATTGTATTCACACATCATCTTTATTAAGGTTGCATTTTTACCAAAATTAGAACAGCTGATAGGTAAATAGAATTGACTTTCAATCCTAGTGTTACTGGGTACATGAATATTGAGACGCTCAAATAATCGAGGGCGTCGACTTCACAATTGTAGCTACAACACATACATATTTTTTGTCTAATGCTGCCACTACAGGAAATTTATACGCATTTTGTTTCCACCATACTAATGAATCTTGATCTTTTTTACATTTTCTTGAGAATCTCTATATTTTCTTAATTGATTTAAGTTTGTATTTTCTGAATTATTCTTTATATAGAATCTTCTTTTTCTTCTTCATCACTATCTGCTAATAAAGATCTCATTTTTTTAGGAGGACTGGCGGGATCGTCAACATTTTCATCATTTTCACTCTCTGTTGCTACTTCTAATTGTAACCCATGTTCTATTTCAATTTCTTTTTCAAAATCCTTCCAAACGTTATTTCTTTTTTCTTGAACTAAAAACTTAAGTGTGCGATATCGAAGATCTAATCCTGCTGCTTTTAAAACTATACTGCCCATCATAGCTCTTCTTTTTTCTAAATCAACTTTAATTCTACATTTTACTGTCTTTATAAAATTACTATCTGTGCTGTTATCTTCCAATGAACTTATAAGATTTTTAAATAACCGGCCAACAATTGATGAAGTGACGTATTTGTCACCACTAAGAATATTTGTAGCTTCTTTAAATGGTTTTAATACATTAATTAATTCAGTCATCTCTTTTATATTGTTCGTTGCTAAGTGCCAGTTATCTGTACTTAAATTATGACTTAAACAGATGTTTATATATATGTATTATATAATGCACTAACCATCATGTCGTGGGTAGAATTCCACCGCGTAATGCAATCTTGAATTAATTTATTTTTTGGAAAATTATAATTTTGTTGTTTTGTCTCCAAGTTTGTTTGGGAAACAGAACTTCGATGAAAATGTCCTACAATTTTTCTCAATTTAATAGTTAGATTTTTAATTTCGGAACTTTTATAGCTGAATTGACGGATAATTGTATACTATGCGCTACACATCGTACAAAAATATTTCCTCCTAAATCTTGAACAGCTTTCACAATATTAGGTGCATTATCACAAACAATTGCACATGTTTTATCTTCAATTCCCCATGTATTTTGAATTAAATTATATTACTTTTAATCAAAAAATATACATACAATGTTCTAATATATATTTAATATAATAATATATAAATAATAATAATATTATTATTATTATTATTATTATTATTATTATTATTATTATTATTATTATTATGACACAGTACAGTGAGTACACACGTTCCCGTAATCGCATCAAAATTATGTAGTAAAAGTAGGCATCGGACGAGTTTTATTTTTCCATATTACACATCGTGTACAAACATTATACAAATGCTCATATGTCATATTATTTCATTATAAAATTATAAATACGATTAAACCGGCTTTGTCGTCGTCATGACTTTTTCCATTTTTAAGGAAAAACTGTGATTATATTGTTACAATAGACGAAAACGGAATCATATATTATTAATAATATTGTGGCTTATAATATTAATAAACTGAAACCCAATAACAATGATTGTTAGTTAAAACACGATTAAAAATATAAATAAATCGTGGTTAAAAATAATGAAATCAGTGATAATATAACAATAAACAAATTATAAAATGCTCAATTTAAATTTTAAAATGCATTTTCATATTAAATTTAATATTAAAATATTAAATTATAGGGGGTCAATGAAGGGGCAAAATCAAAAAAAGGTGGGGCACTTGCCTACCCATACCCCCGTGTAGCGCCGCCCCTGAATAACAGCAATGTAAAAAGTAATTTATAACTTCGTTAAAGAATAATAACTCAAAATTAAGCAATAATGAACTAGCGTTAAAGTTACTAGAAAAACAGCTGATCAGATAGCAATTGTTAATGGCAAATTGAGTTGTTGATAGTAGCAATACATTTAAAATTGATAAGAGAAAAACATACCATGTAAAGATGAAGTCAACACCTACTTTAAAACAATGAAAGAAACTTCACAAACCATTGAATTCGAATAAACTATTCTGAGGGAAGTTCCGCTCAGAATCTAAAAGACACATATTAATGTAAAACTAATACATTCTTCGCTCCGCTCAGAATCTAAAAAAAGAGAACGTTAAGTAGTTATCACTGTTTTCACTGTATCAATTAGGTATTTCTTTTTCTATTATACACTTGTCCGTAAAGGACATCCCTGTGTTTCGTCCGGTGGGAACACATGAATTCATTTTTATAATAAAAATAGCTGATAATCCTGCCGCAGGGATACAATTGTGCAAATTATAGTGTTTTATTTTAAATAGAATTTGAATGCAATGATAAACCATAACATTCGAAATAAATACATTAATAACTAAAAAATAGTGGACCATAGAAATATTATATAAAATAATAGCAATTATCCATCATTTAGGTGATGAGTTAACGCTTGTCTCAAATTATCAGTTTTATGAAAACATATTCAAAAGTTGAACTTGATGTTAAATATGTGTGTACATCTACAAAACGATATATCACCCGATGGTTAAGCAAAATGATTGCTGGAAATTGGGAATGGGAAACTAGCGGTCGATGAAGCAACACAACGCATCACATTGCCAGTAAATTTCTGTAAAATAACAGCAACTTTCAATGAGTCAATATTGACAAAGTTTTATCAAATCCAACACAAAATTACAGAAACCGTCAGGGGCTTAGTTTACGGGCTATTTGGTAGCCAAAAACTCTAATGTAAATACAATCAATATCACCATTCTAAAAATCTAAACGAAATTCAAGTTGACACGGTAACGTACCAGTCCATCGATACTGAAATTAATGAAGACGAAGTTATCAATTATGTAATTAAATTCTTAAATTCACTTGATTTGCCAGGCATGTCACCGCACGTTCTAACATTGAAATTTGGCGTGTACTTCATTCTTCTACATAACATCAATCTACCATGACTCTGCAACGGCACCAGGCTGTCGGTGAAAATCTGATAAACAACAGTACGTATCGAAGCTACAATTTTAAAAGGAAAGTTTAAAGACAAGGATGTATCCATGATTCTTACATGGACAGTGATATGTGGCATGTTTACGTTCTCTGATCTCTTTGTGTACGCACCAGAAGGAAGAACAAAAAATATTGTGTATCCAAATGCACTTCAATAAATCTCATTCAAGTGAAAACTTAAATAATATATTAATATTATTGTCAGACTTTTCTCGATAAAACGAATAAAATTACATAATGAAAAACTAAATTGATTATCGTTGTATACATAGTATATTTTAACCGTTATCTATCTTTATGTATAAAAAATGTACTGCTAGCATACCGGCAAAGAATTTAACACAAAGTTTGTAACATATATGAGGTAGTATTTTTAACGGTCTACGAGTTGCACGGGTTCAGCTAGTATTTAAAATGTAATATTTTAAAAGTAATTTTACCTCGAATGATATTTTGTAATCGATGAGGGTCACTCTCTAAATTTTTTGAATTAATTATAAACATTTTAAATAGTTTCTGGTCGATAGTGCCATTATTACTAAGATCCTGGTAAGCACATAAAAAAATATTAAATATATTATTATTTCTTATTTACTCTCATCATGATTTTACGTTATTATAAACATAATATATTGTATAATATGATGTACCTTCAAATTGAATTTGACATAATAGAGATAAACAGATAATCGATAATATTCGAAATTATACATTATTAAAAAACAAAATAATTTTTATTTATTAGTTTTTGGCAAACAAATGATTATTTTTAATAATTTTGAATGTACAAATTCAATAATTTTTTACTTAATTTAATTATTACTCGTATTATTAAAACTCACTAATTTCATAAATTCAAAAATGCAAGATTTAAAATATATTTTACATATAATGTATATAATTATAGGGTTATACGTTAAATTGAATGATAATTTTATAAATACTTATATTATGATGTCATGTGCCAGCAATGTGTAACATGCTCTGTGGCGTAACTAAGGGCCCGCAGACCATGGGTAATTTTGGGCTTTTGCGCCTTTCATTTAAGTATATTTAATTCCCACGAAAATAATTGAGTAATTGATTTTTTCAAATGAAATTATTGTTAATACATAGCTTTTGAAAAAAAGGAACAGACAATTAAAACAATTTTTTACTGACCAACGATTAACTAATCCTGAAAATAATTTGAAAATCAATGTATTTTACACAAATATAGACATTATAATTTCACAACTTCGTACACGTTTTATGGGTATAAATAATATTGTGAATAAGTTTAAATTTATTTTTCCCAAAAATTTAGTACTATATTCAGATACAGAACTGACTAATTTTGCTAAAATTTTAGTTGAACAGTATTCAAATGATTTGTCTTTATCATTTATATAGCAAATACTTTCATTCAGATAGGTGCTATTTCAAAATATAAAAGAAGTTTCTAGCGTCAAAGAGTTAGCTGAATTATTGATTGTTCAAAATAATTTCATGTTACTAAGTCTTCCAGAAGTAGCCACCGTTTTTAAATTTTTCTTACTATACTAGTAACATCAACTACAGCAGAACGATCGTTCTCTAAATTAAAACTAATTAATTATGGCACCATAGACCTTATAGTAGTAGACGTGCCGTATAATGAATCGTAGCGGTCAAAGATAAAGGGCGCTTCTCTTGAATGACTTGTGGTTTTTACAATAATAAAATTATTGTACAAAACATTCTGAAATATGCAATTGCAAATTTGCAATACCAATTACTTATAATTATTTAATACTTATATAGATTTATCTATGTTTGATGATTGAGGAATGATCACGACATATTATAAATATACAATTATAATATATATGTGGGAATGACAGTAGATCATATTATCTATGAGAATGACGGTTATTCAAAATATTAAATAATTATTATAATATAATCAGATAATTAATTAATTAAATATTTCATATTTTTATTGTTTAGTATGTTTATTTGACATTTGTATATTATTTTTTATAATACTGTATATTACTATTTACTATTTTATAATTATTATTTATTATAATTTATAATATAAAGAATTTAATATTACATAGATTACTTATATTATGACTTAGAGCTAGTACTTATTAAATAGGTATTAATAATCATTAATATTCTTTAAATAAACTAATAACAATTAGAAGAGAATATAATAATTATAACATATAAGTTATAACCACGATCGAATAATTTTAATATTGTATAATCGTAATAATCAATTGGTTAATTGATACAATAATTTTAATATTTTTTATCGTAAAAACCACAAGTCACACATGAGAAGCGCCCTCTATCTTTGACCGCTCATTAATACAGCTATAGTATATGCAAGGCATGTCTATTAGTATAAGGTCTATGTATGGCATGACCACGTTTATCACATTGAAGTATATTGAGTATTGAAAACGAGAGAATGCTCAGTTTAGATATAAACATGTTAGTTGACAAGTTTGCCCAAAAAAATGCTAGAAGATCAGAGAAATGTAAATAGAATAATTCAGTAAAATTAAGTTACCTATTTATACATTAAGTAATAATTGTGTAATATTAAATAAACATTATGACTTTTTATCATACCATAAAAAATTTTAAAATAAGTGATTTGTGATTTATCTATATCAGATTAATGTTTTTAAACTAATACCTATAACTAAACAATATTTTAGAGGCCCATTTTAATTGATGCTGGGGGCCCAAGTACTTGTGTTACGCCACTGGACATACTTAAATTATATTATAAGTTACTAACAAAATAATAACAATCAATAGGTAATCAAATTAATTTGCCTTTAATTGATGTCTATTTTCCTGAAAATTACTTGACATGTTAGGTATGTATATGTTTCCGGCAATATGCATAATTCCGGCATTGTATATTATAATGCAGGTTGTTTTAGGTAATATAAAGAAAAATAATTTTAGTATAAATTGCCTAAGCATTATATATTAATACATAATATATTATACAGGGTGTAACAGGTCTATCTGACAATTTCAATAACTTTTTTTCTATTCATTTATTTTAACTTTTTTTTTTCAAATAAATACTGAGCCCTTGCGCTACAATACTGTCGATTTCCAATATTTTTTTGTACTTGGGAAACTCAAATTTGGAAATTTAAAATTTAATTTTATTGTTTAAGAAAAATTTCAAAATAGCCATTTCGTAAACCTGATTTTTAGAAAAATACTAGTGTTTAAAATTCTAATAAAGGTTGACTCATTTATTTTCTACGATTTTTTAAAGTTTGTGAAAAAGTTAAGAATTTTATTGTATACCACATAAAATTATAACAAATATTATTGTATAACACTATTAATTAAATGAATGATCGAAATTTAACTTTTATTCCAAGATTTTTGTTATCGCTTACATCATTAAATTAATTTTTATTATTATGAGTCCCAGTTATATTATTATTATTATGCTTTCATGGAAAAGTTAATCAAATCACCGACTATTTGATAGACCCGTACAATATTAATTGTACCTATAATTTTAGTAATTTAATTCACATTTTCAAAAAGTTTAAAAAATCATAAGAAATAAATGACCAAACTTTAAGAAGATATTTTAATACCATAATTTTTCTAAAAATCCTGTCTACAAAATGGCTATTTTGATTTTTTTTTAAAATGGTAAAATTAAATTTAAAATTTTCAAATTAGGAAATAGGAAAGTGGATGTTCTTGGTACTTTATTTAGGTCATTTTTCGAATTTTTCAAAATTGATCCTGTAGGTTAGAAAAAACGATGAAAAAATGACGAAAAAACGGCAATATATTAATCAATACCTACATTATCTGACTGAACTTCGCTCAGAATCGTTTTTTCGAATGCAATGGTTTAACATTGCATTTAAACTATAATTATAATCAAATACTATGATATGCACACCTATATCCTTGCGGCAGGAGTATCAGATCTTTATTTTTTGTTGCATGTGGTCAATTTTGAGAAATTCGAAAAATAACCTAAATAAAGTACAAACTACATCCAACTTTCAGAAACATTTACCTACTATTAGTGAAAATCGGATCATTATTTCTGGTAGTAAAAAAGTCTTCAGACATAAAAATGAAATAAAAGACAAACATCATTATAAGACCAAAACATTCTTCGCTTCACTCAGAATTTAGTAACGATATTTTTTCATAGCAATATTTTACTGATGATATTTTTTCCCCTTATTATAACATTTATATATACTTTTTTTTATATTTTACAAATAATTGTAATATTTTTATTTTATTTCATAAGCTAACAATTTTAAAATAAACATTACATTTTACATATTTTTTTAAATTATTAAATTATTGAATGAATTACTAAAGGTAACATGGACCTTTTTTTTTTTTTTTTGAACTTTTAAAATTAAAACATCTTCTAATAGTTTGTCGTGGATAAAAAAATATTTTCTCACTCTAATTCGTTTTAATGATTCACTATAAAAATGTTCAATCATTTATTACTTATATCTTATATCTTATTTTTAACATAAGTAATATGTATTTAATCATACAAACTGTAAATGATTAATAAATCTTATAATTATTCAAATATGAGAAATACAACATAAAAATATAGATACCAACGTAATTTTGGTTATATACTTTTTATTTTATCATAATACAATGCAATTTAAGGTTATTCTGAATTTGATCAATAAATATTTTGTCAAACTTAAATTTGATATTATTTAAAGGTATTATAATGTCAAGCGAATGTATCTAAATTTGTTTAAGCATTCTATAAAGTATTAAATATCTTAAGAAATTTATACTTGAATTATTTTTGTTTAATACTTTACCTAAAATCAATCGGCATTATATTTAATGCCGCAATTATACATATTTCAGGTAACATATATGATTATTAATTAGGTATAACCATTATTAATGTATCTTAATACAATAACGTTAGAAAATATAGTCTTCGTCCTATCAGATTTACTTATTATGCCTTAGGAACACAGATTTTGAATTTCATTTAAAAATAGTAAAAAAAGTATACTAACTTATAAATCCAATTAGATTTAATATTAGATCAACTAAATTTTATGGCTTATTGTTATTATTATTATTCATTTATGAATAAATTGCATTAATGTATTATTATACCTATATATTTATCTATTATACAATATACGAGTATTATACTTAATTAGAATCATATATGAACATTTTGAACAACTTACTATTTCAAGTGTGTTAAATATATTATCATATTGATATTTATTTCTATATTCTAAATTATTTACTATAGCTTCATAAACTAGAATTTAAAGATAAAATATATAAAAAAAATTGATTAAATTTAAATTATAAATATCATAAGTATATATTTCTTGATATCGTGTTTATTTTTTTATTAAGATTTTCATATGTTCGATATAGTATATTATAGTCATTCATATTTCTCTATTGTAATTTAATTCCTTCAAATCCTGTAATGTGTCATATTCTGATAGCATGCAAATTGCATCAATGACTATTGAAACATACATTAAACATAATATATCGTTAATGATATAATGCATATCATTAAATATATTCCTATTCTAACCTATCCACACTCACAATCACTAAATCTGACAAACTCCGCACAACAACCAAATCTGACCACAACTCCCATTATTAGGATTCCCCCTATCATAATGTCCTCGACCACATGGCGTAAAGTCGCACCTGCTTTCTTCAAATTCCCTTACATAACCTCATCTTCTGTTTTCGCAAAAATATCCGACGGAAAGACAGTTCTCCAAACTCCTGACTTACATTTCCGCAATGCACAACACGCCCTTTCTTCCCTTAAGGTAGAGTTCCACACCATTCCCTCTGAACGACCTCTTAAAGGAGTCTTGAAAGGCATAGTTACTGACATCTTGTTCGAGGAAATAAAATCCGAACTTCAAGCTAATAACTTCCATGCTAAAATTATCCGTCATGTTGGGACTCCGAAAAACCTATGCAAATGTGCCTTGTACACATTGAAAATTAGTCAAATCCAAAAAACATATTTAATTTAACCTCCCTATTTTATGTAAAAATTGCAGTTAAACCTTACAAATCATCCGGCCGAGTCCAATATTTCTCGTGTCAACATTTCGGTCACGGAACTAAGAACTGTGGATACCCTCCGAAGTATGTTAAGTGTGCATGTAGTCACTTAGCCTTAGACTTCAAGAAAACCCTTGACCAACCCCCGTCATACTACATTGCGGAAGGCCACACACGACTAATTTCCGAGGTTGCCCTCAACTCATAAACCAAAGCAAATCCACTCAGGTCCCAAAACCGCCCAACAAAACTCCCACTCAGCAAAAACCCCTTCCTACCACACCACCAATCCAGCTTACCCCTCTCTCACCATCACAAAAAACCCAATCATAAATAAATAACTATGCAATCATAACCTCTGGTATGGCACCCCACACCCACCAAAATCTTCCACCACCCCACTAAACTTATCGTCAGTTATAAATCTTCTACTGAACTTTTTGACTGCCCTCTCCGGTAACCAGAACCACTAATCATTAATAGAATCCACCATCAAAACCTTCTCATCCATACTCGCAACCCAAAATGAATAATCTAAATATCTTGTTCTGGAATTCCAATAGTATTAACAATAAATTAAATGAACTATGCGCCCTTGCACTCCTACGCCAAATTAACGTAATACTATTACTATTAAATTAACAAAACTCGACTATCTCCCTTTTCTAGACTTCACATACCAAATTATTTTACTTACCGGTACGACTTACCATCTATCCACGGTTCGCCCGCCTACGGTGGAACGACCGTCCTAATCCACTACGTATTGTCCACCAATAAATTACACTTAACACGACTCTCCAAACATTATCCGTCCTTATCAAAATAAACGACCACGAAGTACTTGTATCAGCGGTATACAAACCGCCTGGTGCAGTACATACGACAAACGACTTAGAACTACTAACTCAAAGCGCCGGCAAATATTAGCAAGCAATAGTGGATATTGACACCCAATATGGTTCAGTCACTTCAACAATACTACCGGCCAGGTCCAGTGGATCTAGCGAACAGCAACAACAACTGTCAGCAGAATACCAAATTATCGGATGAGTCATTTTGCGAGTAGACACATAAAACCGCTGTTTTCTTGACGATACGATCAGCACTCTCCGTCAAAGTGTTATAATCGCAACCATTTCGAATATCGACGCCCGAAACGATAGGTACTAGAAGCCGTCGAACCTCATCAACGATTGCCGTCAAACAATATCAACTATTGCCGACAAACAACACCAACTATAGGCGATCGGATATTCGGCATTAATAGGACATGATCGATGAGTGTGTAAGAAAAACGCTGTTTTCACGGCAACTGTTTCGGCACACCTCAGCCATAGTGATTAAAATCGGAATTAGTGCGGCGGACTCCCGAAGCCAGCGAGTCCACTTCCTTTTCGCTTTGTTGGGTTGATCTTGCTCCAAAAATTACTGCTCAGTTAGGTTGGTCTCATAATTCCTATTCTCCGTAACCGACATTCAACGACATTCCTTTCCAGGGTTTTAGCTAGAGCAATCCACATAGATGTGTGACGGCTTTAGGGACTTGGGACTCTATAGGTAGTCTAGGTTGTAAATTGTAAAAACTATTCTACTCCGAAAAATATTGTATATATATTAATTTTAAGAAATTATATTGTAAAAATATTTTAGATTCTGAGCGAAGCAAAGAATGTATTGGTATAAAAATGATGTGTGTCTTTTTTTATGTCTGAAGACAATTTTACTAACCGAAATAGTGCTCCGATTTTCAATAATAGCATATGTTTCTGGTAGGAAAGTAGATTTAGTTGGTATTTTATTTAGATTATTTTTGGAATTCTCAAAATTGACCCTATGCGATAGAAAAATGACGAGAAACGGTATTTTTCACGAAAACTGAAATTTTGACGAATTCGATATCAATATTTCACCATAACTCAAGCAATTTTTAAGAGAAAAGCTTGAAAATGTTATTGGGTGTTGACATAAGAACTATATATACGAGTATGCAATACAATTTTGGAACTGTTACGTTAATAATTTGTCTACAAATTATAGGACTTTGAATATTTCGTAAATTCTCGTTTTGATGAATATTATTTTTGATGAAATTGGCAATTTTGGGCATTAAGGTCTAAAAATTTTACTAAAGCATAATAAAATATATTTAAACGTATTTCCAAAATATTAGGAAAATCTCAAGACTTGGTTTTTTATAGTTTTTTAAATTGGAAATTTCAGTAAAATCAGTTTTTTTAAAATTTTGATGAAGTTTAAATTTATTTTCTTAACTAGGTCCTAATTAATTGTGAATTATTATATTTACGATTTTTTTTATTTTTATAGCTGTTTAATGTATAAAAAATGAAAGCTGACACTTCTACCGCAAGGAAACAGATGTGCAAATTATAGTGATTAAATTTAATTAAAATTTGAATGCAATGATAAACCACCGCATTTGAGAAAAGTAATTTGAGCGAAGTTTTATCATTTAAAGGAATATAGGTGACAAGGGATTTTATGAGTATTCATATTAAACTTATAGACTTGAAAATTAAATATGGTGTTCATTTATGTACTATATACGTACCTATATGTTCCCTATATGTGTGATAAAATTTTTCGTTCTAAATATTTAATAAAATATGTCAAATTTTTATTCAATACCTACATTATCTGACTGAAATTCACTCAGAATCGTTTTTCCGAATGCGATGGTTTATCATTGCATTCAAATTCTGATTAAAATTAAACACTATGATTTACAAACAAACAAATATCTCTGAGGCAGGAGTATTATCTTTTTTAATTATTGTATAATAATTGGTGTTCAAATTATTGTATGAATCGGGCGATCCATTTGACGCACCATTTCAATGTAACAATTGTAAGCAGAAAGTCAGTGGAAGTGAAACTAAATCATAAACTTTGATTAATGAAAAAATAAAGGATAATATTAGCAAGTCGCATCATACATTAAATAGTATTGTTCAAACCATAATTAGTAGTGAGCATAAGAATTTTAAAGATGATAAAACAGATTAAATGTGGAGGCGGAGGGACTTGAAAGATCATGAGGGAAAGGATCGTAGAAGCATCAGAAGAACTATCAATAACTTTATTAACATCTTTCAAATAAATATCAATTACTCTATCTCCTAGCGTTGGTGGGCAGATTTCTTGGAGAATTAATAAATTATTATGCATTGGGTGTGGGATATATATCACGTGTCCGGCATAAGATGGTAAGTACCTTTGAACTCGCTTGATAATTGGAAATTCGTTAGCTTAGTTGGATCGTATAAGACTGAACTATACTCCTAAAACTGCAATAATTATTAGAATTTATTAATTTTTACAGAAAAATATTCAAAATATTTTACAAATTATAAAATTTTTTCTTCGATTGAGAAAAAATGATGTTGATAGACGATTCTTTACTAAGTTTGGACCTATAATATAAAACTTTTTTGAGAAATGTAAATTATAATATATTCAAAAGAAATTTGTAATCCACAAAATATGTATAATCAGATTAATAATATAAAATTTTGCTTATAAATAATTAATGATTATTATTAACTAACAATTATATAGTATATACTAATATATAAATGTAGTTTATATCAATATTATATAGGTAGTGTTTATAATACTATGAAAATCCGTCATTTTGCTCATGGCTATGATACATACCATGTGATCATAATGTATAAACAAATATCATTTCAGTGAGCAATTTATTACAATATTGTAAATGATGAATAGTATAAAATAATTTCTTAAAAAAAAAAGATTCAAAATCATTCAATATCCTGTTCATTTGATTAATAAATAAAATAACCTTCTTATGCTTTTACAATTTAAAAAAATTTTCAACAATTCAATGACATTGATGCATTAAAAGAGTTAGAACTTACTGACTTAGGGCCAAATATTTTCAAAATGATTTGTATAATTCTGTATTGTATACAATATATATACTATATTTATATTAATGTAATTAAAATGTTTCATTTCTGATTATCAATGCTATATAATTAATTATTTGTATTATAGCGCAGATTAACATAATTATTGTTATAAAATATTTAAAAAAAAAAAATGGCATTTGTCATAACTTTAGGGTACACAATCAATGTATAAATATATAATAATATGTATTATATAATTATGAATATATATAATAAAATTCATAAATTAAGCAATTTTATTTTATAAACTATACCTTCGTTATTTCTAGCTAAATTATTAACTATAGAAGTATAAACATACATTTCATTTAATGTTGTAATTTGAGCGTAAATTTCATATTTTGTTCTTAATAATTCATTGGCTACATAATTTAATAATCTGTCCTAAAAATCATATATATTATCATTAATAAAATATATAAATAATATCAACTCGCTAAAATAAAATACACAACTATATGTTATTATTATAATCAGTAATTATAATATGTACACATAATATATCATAAAAAAAAACATTCTGATATTTGATATATTATTAAAAATGGCCAAATAAAATTGCTACATCAAGCTATTCATACCTCCTCATATGGCCCCAATATGGTTCAATAACTACTATCCCACTAATTTTTTCAAAATTATTTCTACTCTACATAGTTTTGAAAATCATAGATAATTATTTAATATTTTAAATATAAATTCAAAGATTTTAAATTTAAATATTATTATAATAATTAGCCTTCACTAAAACAGGTATGCGTAATACAAATTAAAACTATTATTACCTTGTTCAATTTATATAAATAACTTACAACAAATATTCTCTTATTATGATTTAAGTAATTAAAAAATACACTAGTAATTGAATTATTATTTTTATTATTATTCGTAGAGAAATATAAAACATATTTAAATAATATCATTAATATATTTATAATAGTAGACTACTGAAAACTAGTATATTTAATAAGTAAGGCAAGGAATAATGGTGTGGAAGGAACCTGAGTGTAAAGAAGATTTATAGTGTTAAATTTTGATTAACAATTGACTGCAATAATTAATCATTGTATTCGTGAAAACGAATTTCAGCGAAGATCGTCAGATAATATATTCGCTGAAAAAAACTTTTAAATTTATCCTTCTCTACGTTCAATAAAAATAATTTAGCGTAAAATCTCAAAATGAGTAACCTACATAAACAAATCTGACAGTAGTTCGCTCAGAACCGTTTTTCGAATGTAATGATTTATAATTGCATTCACATGTTAATAAAAATTCAACACTTTCTCTTTCCAACCGTATCCCTTCCACACCAGTATCCCTTCCCTTCATTTTTAGACTTTAAACAACTAAAAAAAATAAATCGTAAAAATTCTAATAATTAAAAATTAATTTGAACTGAGTTAAGTAAAAGGTATTTTATCTTCAACAAAATTGTATTATCTTGTAAGGTAATATGTGAATATAATTCAATAAAATTTTCAGACCTAAAAACCTAAAATTGCTAATTTTATCAAGTATTATATACAAAGAAACGAGAATTTTATGAAATATTCAAAGTTCTTTACTTTAAAAAAAAAATAAAAGTAACTGTTCCAAAATGTTATCACATAGTATATATATAGTACGTATGTGAACACTCAATAAAATTTTCAATTCCCTAAAATTAAAATGGCTTGAGTGATCGTGAAATATTGAAATCAAGTTTTTCTAAATTTTAGTTTTCGTGATAAAATGCGATTTTTGTTATTTTTTGGTCTTTTTTCCATTGTATAGCGTCAATATTATACAACTACTATAAATGATTAAAATAAAGTACCAACAACATCCACTTTCCATCCGTAAACATATGCTATTCATGAAAATCGAAGCATTATTTCGGATATAAATATAAAAAGTGTTTTCAGACATAAAGAAAAAACACACATCTTTGTAAACCCAATAAATTTTTTCGCTTCGCTCAAAATATGAAATTGGAAAGCAAATATTTCATGTTAAGGATTTAAAAATAACCATTTATTATATTAATTAGATAGGAAATCCATACAATAATTTAGAAATATATTTATTTCAACTTTTTTTATTATATTGCAAATATCTATATATTGAAATAATAAAATAATAAATATTTATTAATACTATAAATTTTACATATACTATAATATAATCATATAATGATCAATAATATATATATATGTTACGCCCCATTTGTGAAATTGCTCAATTCATGAACTGGGTAGTTTTTTGCTCAATTCCTGAAATAGACATACAAGTATACATGATCCATTTCATGAAATGGTCAAATTTTCATTTTTTTTTTGCCCAGTTCATGAATTGGACAAATAAAATCTTGCCCAAGCCCAATTCATGAACTGTGCAATTATTATTGTTAATATTTTTATTGTATACAACATATATATTATTTCATATTTGTATATAATATATTAATATGTACATAGTACATTATATTAATATCAATAAAAGTGATACCAAATTATACAATTTCCCCCTATATACGAGTATATTACGTCGTTATCGCGAACCGAGTAAACGATATACAAGCACATTGGAAAATCAATATTTTATCTAAATAAGCACGATCATGTGAATCTATATATAATATTAATAAAAGTAACACTATAACACTAGGTAGTAATTTATTATACAACTTATTGAAGAAATTATTAATTCATGTAACACTTTATGGGCAAAAGATTATGAAAAATCTGTTATTGAAGCATTAAATGATGACCGGAAAGGTGTAAAGAGACCAAGAAGTTTTTATAACATAAAATTTTATACAACTATATTTTATAAAAATTAATTTGTGTAATATTTATATTGAAAATTAAAAATTCAAAAATATAATATTCCTTATTTAATTAGTATGTCCAATTCATGAACTGGGCAAAAAAAAATGAAAATTTGACCATTTCATGAAATGGATCATGTAGATGTCTATTTCATGAATTGAGCAAAAACTACCCAATTCATGAATTGAGCAATTTCACAAATGGGGCGTAACATATATATATATCGATTTTTCTTATTATATTTCATTATTTTACAATAATGTTAAATAAAATTGACGAAAATTTTGAAAATTTTATTGAAGCTTAAATACATTTTACCTAACTCAATTTCAATTTATAGTGAATTATTACATTTAAGTTTTTTTTTATAGCTGTTTAAAGTATAAAAAAGAATGGTAAGAAATACTAGTGAAGAAGGGATACAAGTGTAAAAAGGATAGCGTTGAATTTTGATTACAATTTGAATGCAATGATAAATTATTACATTCGAAAAACGATTCTGAGCGAAGTACTGTCAAATTTGACAGTGTTTCATTTAGGGGTTTTATGATAAATTATTTATATTGAATGTAGAGACTGATAAATGTAATAATTTTAATCCGTACATACATTATCTGATTATATTCACTCAAAAACATTTTCAGGAATGTAATTTTTTATCATTGCATTCAAATTGTAATCAAAATTCAACACTATCCTTCATCTGTATCCTTCCACACCAGTATCCCTTCTCTTTCTGTTTTTTTTTTTTTAGAAATAGATTACAAAGAAATTTTATCATTAATGTTTTTATATATTAATGTGATATATTAAAAAAATCATTCCTGCTATTTACTTCAGTATGCAGAATAGGGTTATTGACTGCTAATAGTAAATTTTCAAACGATTCAATTTCATTATTGGAGCTATTAGGATTTTGTCTCAATGATAACACAATATAATAATATATAGAATAGAATATAAAATCTGCGTCAGTTTTATCAAATACCAATGCTTCATTAGATATAATTTCTATTACATTTTGCATATTATTTTTAATAAAATCCTATAAATAATAAGATAAAAAAATTTGTTATTTTTTATCATAATTAATATAATAAAAAACATAAGATAAAATAATAATTTAAATGCTTTACTAAGATACATAAATATAGAATAAATTAAATAAGTGGACGATGAAAACGAAATCGTTTGTCGCCGCTATTTCGAAGACAGAAACTACCCCGCTAGATTAGGTTAGGTTGGGATATTTTTCTTTAGTACAATAAGAAAAAAACAAATACGAATTTCCTGAATATTGTAAATAACTGTTAGGATTAAAAATTCACTCGAAGGGAAAAAGAAATAACAATATTAATTTGAAATAGATATTGTTTATTCCAATAATGAAGTGAAAAATATATTAAAAATTCTAAATATAAATATAAACTATAATAATAAATATTTTATTACTTTATAAATCGTCAACTTATTACCTTATACCTTGAACAGTATAACATGTTGTTTCATAAAAAAACATAACATTTTAAAAATTTTAAGCTAAATTTAGTTATTTGGATGTTAAAAATAATATTTATTATAGCATATAATTTTTTATGTATGTTATATGGAGAATAATAATAGTAGTATTTTTTAATTATATATACGAGTATATAAATAAATATTAAATGTATTTATAAATAAAATACATTAAAATCGCTAGGTATGACATCAACAAAATGGGACTTTGAAATAATGAGGACGAAACGATGGCGGCAAAATGTTCTAAAACATGTAAATTATTTATTTTTGTGTAATATTTATAATTAACAAAATATTATAATATATTTCTTATTCAGAAAATTAATGAAAATTAATTTCAAGAGATAGAGATGGCCAAAAGAAGATAATGTGATGGAAATCACAGTCGACTGAGAAGGAATGTAAAGTACACTAACGGGAAGAATTAAGCGCTAAGCCGAGCTTAGAAGAAGTTTTTGACCAGAATGAAGACGAGAAAATTTAAAAATAGTGTCTCTGAGGAGATCGAGGTCTCAGAACCACGGTTTACGAGGGATAGCAGGAGAAATAGCCCTATACCATTTAGCATAATGAGGGGGGAAAGAAGATCAACTGGAAAGCCAAGCCATCCTAAGCATATTTCAAAGAGAAAGTAAAAAATCAGAAGAAGAAATTCTTATAGGCGAAGGAATGATAAAATTTTTGGTAGAAGTTGCTAGAGAATCAGTTAATTTATTTCCTGAAATACCGACGTGACTTTTTAGCCTGAGAAAATTAATTAATTTAAAAGAAGCGCTAAGTTGACAAAGTAGTGATTTGATAACAAAAAAACTTTTATTATTATATTTACAAAACTTTAATATTATGTAATTTATTCATTATGATTAAAATGAATACCTTATCTAAAAGATATTCACGATAAATTAATAAATATGCTATAGGATAATTTCTTTTTCCTTCTGCAACCATATTTCTCAACTTTTCTTTATCATCATTTAATTTGTTGAATTCCTCTTCAATACTTGTATCATAATAATAATCAATTTGTTGTTGTATCAAATACATTTTGAATGTACGATAAATTACTAACCAAGTGGTAACTTCTATATTGTCAATAAACCTTTCTTGTAATAATATCTCAATATAATGTAGACCTCAAATACAATACATTTATAATTAGATATTAAAATAAATTCCATAAAAAAAAAAAAATTGTAGTTTAATTATATTATAAAAATAGTATTGAATTTTACATAAAAATTATTATATTAAATATTAATATTAATTATAATTATAATCTTATATTTTTATTTATTTATTATATAAAGTATATAGATTGTCTTGTTTTTAATTTGTATACCTATAAAATTTTTCCCGTAATAATTTTAATTAAATAATTTGCTTAATATGACTTAAATTAAAAAAATTTTGTATCAATGTGCACTGTACGGCGTAAGTAATTTTAGATTCAGGACTAGCAAAGAATAATTGTTCATTTATATCAATGGTGTGTATTGTATTTTTCTTTATTTTATGCTTTTTTTATTGTTTCAAAAGTTTTTTGTGTTGTACAAGTGAATTCATTACAATATTCCAGGAAATAAAATAATTATTATCTCTTATATTTTAAATAAATTAATCTCTTTATAAAAAAAATAATTAAGTATTTTTATCTTGTAAGTATCTAAATAATAATTTTATACTAAAAGTGTATGTAAGTATTGATAATAATTACTTTGACATTAAGATTTAAGGTTTTAGAATTACTATATAAGCATAATGTTCTAAATATTGGGATATATAAATATAACCAACCATTTTATTTGTTTAGTATTTTAAGTTGCTTGTAGAATAATAATTTATGTAAAAAATAAATAAATACCCTTTGTTTCTACAAAATTTGTTCTTTGTTTTTATTGTACTAATACGTATTTTGAGAGCTATATTTTCAAATTTTTAACAACATTAGTTTTTTGCACTTATAATGTAAAAATAGTTTTTGTAAGACATACCTATTTGTTAAACCTAACCTCGTATAAATACATAATTTTGTAGAAACTTTTTATTTATTTATTATATAAACATTATATTTTTATCGTTTTCATGATTGTATAAATATATATATATATATGTTACGGGCAAATCCCGAAACTTGGGCAAAACGCGATGTGCCCGGGCAAATCGCGAATTAATTTTTATTTAAAACAAAAATATTATATAATTATTATAAAAACTACAATTTTTTGAATTTAAATTATTTATTTATATTTTTAAAAATACGATATTATAATAAAATAATTGTTTTAATATATTTAATATTGGTGTCATAATTATTATATATAATTTATTTATTTAGGGATTTTTCTATATAAATTTTATTATTAATAATATATAAATATTAAATTATAAATGTTAAATTGTTATATCACATTAGAAAAAAAAATATTTTCGGGATTTGCCCAAAAACCAATTGGGCAAATCGGGTCAAATCGCGATTAGCTCGAGTTTCGGGATTGGCCCGTAACATATATAAATCAAAAATCGGAGTTCATTTAAATTAACTTCACATTTCATTCGTAGTACTATTATTACCATCTTCCACTACTTTAGTTGCAATAAAAGAATTGTTGTAGAAAAAATAGATGCTTGCTGCATTATAACATGATTTTATGAAAATTAACATTTCTTCCACAGTAAAATTATGTTGTTGCTAAAATTAATTAAATTTTTCTATTAATATTAAAAATATAGAATAAAATAATATATAGATTACAGATTATAAAAAGAACAGGTGATATTGGTGTGGATGTATTGAAGTGTAGATAAAGGTGTTGAAGGAATAGTATTGTTCTTTGGTTAAAACGACTATGAGCTAAATTCAGTTAGATATAAAGTACCACTGTAAATAAATACTCAATAAATTTTGAAGTCTCTATACATTCAATTTTCCTGAGATATTGTAAAATATTGAAATTTATTTCGTCAAAATTACAGTTTCCTTGAATATTTCTGAATTTTCGAAATTTGAAGGTAGTATTTCCTACCGAGAGTTTAGTTTGATATTGAAATATTAAAAAAATTAAAAATATATAGTACCAACTACTTTCCTAATGAAATCATATGCTATTCATAATCATATGCATATATATTATATTTGCTATTCGTGAAGATTAGAACATTATTTCTGGGCGAAATATTATATAAATACACATAAAATAAAAATGAAATAAGATATTATACTTCTCTTGAAGTGATACAGGTGTAAATAACATAGTGTTTAATTTTGATTAACATTTGAATGCAATGCTATTTCATCACATTCGAAAAAATATTTCTGAGCGAAGTTCATCGGATAATATTGTGTATAGATTAAATTTTTATATAAAATAAATATTCATTTACATTTACAACTTCCATTATCTGATCTCATATATTAAGTTACTTATCTTACTTGTGTACTTAAGTACATATCATATTAACATACAATAAAATTTTCAATTCTCTAAGTTCAATATAAATGCCCATATCTGACAGAACTTCGCAAACGGGAAATAATATTTGATATTATGGATTTTTACTCTTAAATTTTATTAATACACGGCTATAATTATAGTATTATTTACGTATAATAATATGTCGTATCACTCGTATCTTGTATGTGTAAAACTATAAATGAATCTTTACCCATACCCATTTTATCTTATTTTATAAGTTATTATATTATGTATATCTTGACATTTTATTCACTGATTAAATGATTTGTACAAAAATCGTTAATACATTAGTTGTATTTAAACAGCGAAAATGGGTGTTTGAATATATAGTGAAAAAAATAAAAAAGTAACACGACAAAGCCGCATATAGTTCTCAATGAAATATCAATACCTATTATAAAAATGTATTTAAATTATCTACCATCACGAACTTTCCCAAACAGCATCATAATTATATTATATTACACGCCCCAATAAGACCTGCCTTGAAAAAAAGACGCACCCAATTCGAAACTGCATTGAGAAAATAACGCACGAAATTTGGTTGCACCCAATCTTTTAACCTCCGTGTGATTATTAGCTGCTATTCTTATTTTCTATTTAATTTAATAATAATTATGTATATTTTGTAATACTTTAAAATCAATATTTTTGAATTTTCAGTATTTCTGGATAAAATAAAATAAAAATTATAATTAGTATATAGTTTTCATGGAGCATCAAAGCTTTAATAATGACTGCAACCGAATTTATTTCATAATACATTACAAATATATATAAATATACTAATAATTAGTATAAAATTAAATAGAAAATACCTAATGGCCGTAATATTCACAGGGAGGTCATTATATTCATACAGCTAACTAAATTAATGAGTAGGTATATCTCTTGTTGAAAAATATAGCAATTAAATAATATTTGAATACATTTATTATTACATTAAAACAAAATACTTAAATTAATATAATTATTATTTAACCAATTTGATAATAATGTGTATATTCGTATAATTATTCTCATAATTAAGTAAACACATTGAATATATAATTATATGTTAAATGATAATGGAAAAATCCTTACTTTATGAAAATTGACCAATTTACTGTAAAATTTAAGTCTATACAAGTCTGTTCCTACTGAATGATAATTTTCCCAATAAGTTTTTATAACTGAAATGAATTAAAATAGTAATTGTAATAAATAATATTATATGTTTGTGAGCTTCATGTGTGAAACTAAAAACTTATAAATTATAATTATCTTAATATAGAATTGTATTTAAAATTTTTTTCAATTTTTGTATGTACGATAGGTTCGGGCGACTGACAGAAATAAAATAAGGATTATAGAAAATTAAAACTATATTAACATCCTGCTAGTAGATTAAATTTCATATATTATATTACGTAAATTAAGTTAAAAGTAAAGTTATTTATATACTAATAATTAATTATAAAACATAAATTAAAGAAAGAACTTAAATCTAGAAGTTATTTTAATTAAATAAATAAAAACAAAAATGTACATTATACCAAATGACGTTAAATTAGAAATTTAACATATAAATTGAAATTAAATTATTAATTCTACTTACGATTGTGATTATTGAAAAGAGAAGTCACTATAATTAAATTGAATTGTAAGAAAAAATATATTATACCTCCTTATGCTCGAAAAAATATAAATATATAGAATACAGTATAGAATTAATATCATATAAGGATTATAAGGTATAAAATTGTAATCAATGATGATATTACATTTATTTTTTGTCTTAAAATATAATATTGAATTTATTGTCTATGTAATAAATTTAAGAAGATTTATTGTTATAATAAAATGTCATAAATAAATCACATATCGATACCGTAGTTTACTTAGTTTATACATTATAGCACATTTTTGAAATAATTAAAAACAATTCAAATGATTAAGAAAAATGTAGAATTTTTTTAGTTTTAAATACATTTTATAATCGCGAATAACATTACAGTCATCATATTTGTAAAACCTTATTTGCTATCAATAAAAATGCCGTCTGGTGTAAAATATCCATTTATAAAATAAATCATAGTTACAACGTAATTTAACTACTAATATGATAATATTTTATTAAGACCATTGGATACCGGTTGATTTTTCACCCAAAACTACCTCTTTTTTTCCCATCAGTCCGATTGATGTTATAGAGCGATAAGAATTTTTTAAATTGATTTTATTTGATTATGAAGTCCACTTGGAATCAGTTTGGTCACATTTTGAAATTCCATTCTTAATTAAACATAAATGATGTTTTTAATTTTTGAAATTTTATTAATTTTTTTTTTATATATTTATATAAACGAATTGCCTTATCAATGTCAAAATTGGTGTTAAATTCAAATATGTTTTCAAAAATAAAACTGGAACATTGCTACAATCGTACTGATGGAAGAAACTAGTTAGTTTTTATAGCATAAAATTCAAGCATTCTAAAGAATTAATTTTTAACGAAAACTGAAATTTCGACGAATTCGGTTTCAATATTTCACGATTACTCAGGCAATTTTGAAGTTAGAGACCTTAAAATTTTATTGGGTATTTACATAAGTTATATATATATATATATATATATAATATGTTAAAATTTTGGAACTGTTACGTTAATTTTTCTACAAAATATAGTACTTTGAATATTTCGTAAAATTCTTGTTTTGATGTATATAATGTTTGACAAAATTAGCAATTTTGTGGATTAAGGTATGAAAATTTTACTGAATTATACTGACATACTACTTAACATGATATCAAAATAGTAGACTGTAAAATTATTTATATTGAAAGTAGAGACTGATAAATGTAAAAAAATAAATCAGTTCATATATTATATGATGGTAACGTTAGGAGTTGGCCAGGGTATCATATTCGAGTTTGTGACCATAAATTCATATCCCACCTTGACAAAATCCTAAATACACCACTGCACAGTAACACTAAATAATACTATATTTTTACTTAAATTAAATATAAAACATATAGGTATAGTATTTATATACTTACTAAATATATTAGAACTCATTTCTTCTGGAAACGTTCCTGTTAATTTTAAGTAATTTAATACTTTAATCTTTAACTTTATTTTTAATTTAATTTAGTAATAAATATAACTATTTCTTCATAACCCATTCCCTTCACAAAAAAAAAAAAAAAAAAAAACAAGATAGATATAAATTGACTACTAGAATTTGAATATATATATTATACTTGTATATATAATATATATTAGATTTTGAGCGAAGCGAATAATAATATATTGATTTTAAATTGATGTGTCTTTTTTTATGGATGTAAACATTTTTTCCATGAGTATTAATAATTAATGCTCCAATTTTCACAAATAGTGTATGTATCCAGTTGTAAAGTGGATGTACTTGGTATTTTATTTATGTCATTTTTCGATATCTCAAAATTGACACTATGCGATAGGAGAAAGGACCATAGAATGATGAAAAAAACGGCATTTTTCACGGAATCTGAAATTCCGACGAATTTAATTAGTTAATTAGTTAACCTAACTTATTTTATTAGATTAAATCAGAGGAACACTATCGGATTTTGGAATTACTGATTCGATAATTTTATTATATTCGTGTCTCTGCCGAATCTACTAAAACGAATATATTATTTCATGCAATATTATTCTTTATTATTAATTATTATTATTAAATATTAATTGAGTTTATGTTACACAAATTAAAATTAAAAAGGAAGATTAAAAACAAACGTTTATATTTATATATTTTTAAAATTATTTTTATTATAAATTAACATAATAATATTAAATAATTATTATAAATTATAATATATTATTGTATTCAACAGTTGTCAGATACTACGTAAATATTGTGGATAATATGATCACACGTAAACGTTGGAAAATAGTAAATCCTAGAATTATTATTTTATTATAAAGAAATACACAATAATAATAATTCATTATATTGTAGGACGTAGATCATCGTGCGACAATTTCTATTGCCCCGGCGGTCGTATTATTACCGAATTTCTCCCTCCCTATAATTTAGTACTTTGATAATTGTTGACGGGCGACTATTCGTAATTTTGTATAGCAATTAAAAATTACATTATTATTATTGATTGGATTCTCAATCTGTTTAGGTCCACCCCCTAATCAAGCAGCTATGAAAAAAATTGAGACTAGAGATTTTTCGAATAGTTTAGTACGATGTTAAGTAATATGTAAGTATACTTCAGTAACATTTTCAAACCTTAATCACCAAAATTGCCAATTTTATCAAACATTATATACGTATAAAAACGAGAATTTTACGAAATATTCAAAGTCCAATTTTTTGTAGAAAAATTGACGTAAGAAATCCAAAATTTTATCTCATATTTGAAGAACCTATGTCAAAAACAACAAAGATTTCCAAGTCTATAACTTTAAAATTGTCTGAGTAATTGTGAAATATTGTAATCGAATTTTTTGAAATTTCAGTTTTCGTGAAAATTGCCGTTTTTCGTCATTTTTTGGTCGTTTTTTCTACCGCTTAGGGTCAACTTTGAAAAATTCGAAAAATGACCTAAATAAAGTACCAACGACATCCATATTCCTACCGGAAACATATGCTATTCGTGATAATCGGAGCATTATTTCTGGTAGTAAAAGTGCCTTCATACTTAAAAACAAAAAGACACACATCATTGTTAAACCAATACGTTGCATGACATGTCACTGAAGAATATCATATAAATACTAAGTATAAGCGTTTAGATAATGTATCTGATCATAGTAGTGACACACCTGATTAGTGTGTGCGCGTTTATTAGTTTACACGTGTTCTAATTATGTCCAAACAGCTCCGAGCTGATCCTAGGCCGCCTTCCTCGAGGTCTCTTTTCAGGCGGTGTCCATTCCATTACTAATTTGACTATATTATTCTCCCCCTTTTCTCATAATGTGTCCTAGCCACTATAGTCGTTGTCCTTTAATCCAGCTGGTCACTGGTACCACAACAACCATATTGTAAGTTCCTTATCGTATCTTCTGCTCCAAATATCCGTTGCTACATCATATATGGAGCCACATATTCTTCTAAATATCTTGTTTTCAAAGCTTCTCAGCATTCTTTCAGCGTTCTCTCAGTTTGCTTGGTCGTTGCCCATGCTTCACAATTGTATATAAAGGTTGGTCTTATTATTTCAACGTACAGTCTTACTTTGATCTTTCTTGTGAGGGTTTTAGATCTGAAGATTGGTCTCAGTGTAAAAAACGGGTTTTCTGCCTTACATATCCGACAACCTATTTTCATGGATCAGTCATTTTTCGTACTTACGGTTGCACCTAAGTACTTAATGTCTTCTGCTTTCTCGTATAATAACTATTCTGTGTCTCTGGAATCTACATAGTTTTGAAGTAGTTCCATTATTTTGGTTTTATCGTTGCAAATTTGAAGACCTATTCTATTATTCTTATAAGCAATGTGATTAGTTGTGGTCAATGCGTTTTCCAAGGAATCGTCTATAACATCCAAATCATCTGGAAATCCTAAAATCTTAATTTTGTTTTGGTTTTTTTGAATACCGCCTTCATCGGTTTGAAGTTCTTATATTACTTTCTCCTAGGCTAGGTTGTACAGCACTGGGAATAGCAAGTCTCCTTGTTTTAACCCTGTGTCCATTAATAAAGGTGAAGATAGCTTGTTATCCACTTTCACCCTGTATTTCGTTACACATTCTTGTTAATTTTATTAATATTTTTAAGGAACCTCAAGTTGTTCATTCTATAATATTGGCTATCTCTGTGGATACTGTCGTACGCTTTTCTGAAGTCGACAACTACTTGCAAAACATTTTGTCGGTACACGTATCTTTTTTCAATTATATACCCTATGCTAACCAAATGTACAATTGTCAATCTTACCTTTCTAAATCTACATTGGTAATTCCCTAAAAACCTTTTGACGAACGGTCCAAGGCTATATAGCATATAAAAAAAAAAAATATTTTTTGCTGAGTTCTATAGGTCTGCCTCATGCCTCATGCTTCTGTATTTATTGCAGTCCATTTTATCCATTTTTTATGCAAGAGTTTAACGGTTGCTTCTTTCTATTCTTCCATCATTTGTTCTTCGTTCCATATCTTTTGGAATACTTAATAAATGGCTTTGTGTACTCTTTTTATCCATACTGTATTAATTCTGCATTATTTTTAGCTTAAGTATTTATATACAAACCACTCCCACTAAAAGAACACACTATTGTAAAACCAATATATAATTATTCGATTCAATTAAAATATAAAATTGTATACATTTTAGTTTTTATATTATCTACCTAAGCTTCAGCTTACACAGACCAATACTATATAAGTATCCTCGACTTACGACTTACGAGTATATTAATATTTATTGATAATCATAGGTCATAAGTTATAACAATTAACTTAAACTAAATAAAAATTATTTTGATGTTTTGAGTTACTTGTAGATTTATTGATTATGATATTTGTAAATAAACTACATTATTATTGTTCGTATACTATATAATATATAGTATTATATTATATAGTATAATATGTTAGTATATATTATATACTCATATGCTATATTATAGTAAATATATCAAAATGTATTCAAAATATATAAATATATTTACCCGGATAGTTTACTAGAAGCAAAAAATATAATATTACATCATGCATTGTTATTTTTTGAAATATTTATATTATTGAAATTATTAATATACTTGTATGTAGGTAGTAGGTATGCAGTAAAATTTTAATAAAACATTTTGATTTCCAATAACGGGTGCTCATAGTAGGGAGTTATAAATCCGACACTCGTCATTTCCTGAAATTTGAACTTGACTTTTACAACAAATTTTAGTTCCGTTTGTTATGCCGTACAACCAAGTACATATTTTTAATTTCTTATTTTACAAAAAAAACATCTTAGAAGAAATCACTATTATAGTATAAAACCTTGCTAAAAAAACTATTCTTACTATAGGGGAGAGTTGGGTAAAATAGGGTAGGCGGATAAAACGGGGTATAGGTGGTATCTGGTCACCCTGTAATCGATTGGTGACAATCAAATCGTATTTCATCAATACAATGATTATCAAAACATGTGATGTTTAAATATTTATTCTTTATCAAATATTCTTATCATAAAACAAATTTATTGTTTTCAACATGTAGCGTAAAAACTTTTTCGATATCACGGATTTGCATTTTTCACGGTTTTCTTTCAAATATTAAAAACAGGCAATTATTATATCTTATTAAGTACTTCATAACCTTTGTTTTTAAATAAACACCAAGGGAAATAGTTAAATCAAAGTTTTTTAAAACAACATTGTGTGTGAATAGTTAATTTTGTCTAAAACGGGGTACCCAAGAGTTGGTTAAAATGGGGTACCCCATTTTAGCCTTAGTTACTATTGTAATCCTAAAAACATAATTTATTTTTATTATTGTCACCCACACAAATGAATGTTGTATTCATATAGTGTAATTGCCTTTTTAGTCTTATTTTTTTATAGTTTAATTTTGTTAATATTATGAATTTTGATTAATTTTTCAAAACTTAAATGATTTATATTCCAATTGTATTTATGAATAATAGATTAATATTTGTGTAGAAACTAAAATTTATTTCTGTTTAATAATACAGAAAATGCTTATAAATAAATTACAATTACAACTTATTTTAGGCATTTTTATATGACTATTGTTAAATTTAAATAATTATTTTGTAATTTTCATTATTAACTATTCCTGTACTATTACTAAGATTTTTTTTAGATGTTTTGTTGTTATATTATAGTTAACAACAAAACATCTAAAAACAATCTTAGTAATAGTATAGGAATAGTTAATAATGAAAACTACAAAATTAATTGTTTAAATTAATTTACAAGGGATAATTTTATTTGTTTTCATTACAATATTTTTTTATTTTTTTTATAATTAATTAGTTTTTAATATTATTACCAAGAACATTTTAATTTTGTTACTCATATTAATATGAATATAATATAATAAATAATAAAGAGAAATTTTAATTTTCAGCATATTTTTAATCATTCCCCATTTTACCCAACCGACTACCCCATATTATCATACCAGGTGACTAAAATGGGGCAAAACATTTTTTTTTTTTTAAAATGTAAAAACTAAAAAAGTGTTAAATGACTACTCAAATTACAAACATGGATGTTTAGGGAACATATAAGAGAAAGTTTTTGGCTTTTGAAAAGTTGTTATAGTTCAATAGTTTAAAAGATATGAGCATTTATTCCCTAGGGTCCCCATTATACCCAACCTTCCCCTATTTGCTTTATCGAAGATATAAAATTTTTTATGAATTAACAGTAGAAAACAATGGGTTTATCGAATTTTACTAAATCGTGATAATTTTGTTGTTTATAAAACCTTATATAATGAACTAAGATAGATTGGACAGAAGTAAATATGTAATGATTCGGACATGCTTAATTCTTCATTTTGGTTAAATTAAAAATGGTTTTTATAATAAGTACATCAGAGTCACAACGTCGAGTCGTATACTAGTCTATACTAATAACGGGTACGTTATAGGTTATGAAATCGGAATGTGTGAAAGGTTATATCTATTAATAATAATTTTAATAATCGGATCGTTTATAAAACGTTCTGACGACAGATATTCACGATTCACGAGTGTGCTTACCATTTGTGGCATATCATTAAATAAAAATTGTTGTATACATATATATATATATATAATATATTATATATATATATCCACATATAAATTTCCATACCATAGTTTTCATCGGCGGGAGTCATTAGGGGCAACCGCGAGAGGACCCCCGAGGACGAAACACATAATTTGTATTAAATATAGATATAATCTACATTATTCTTATAGTAAAATATATTACAACAGTATCTATATACGGTATTTAAGTATTGTTAGTGTCAAACTCAAAACCGTATAATTATATAAATATATAATTATTTTGGTTAAAGTTATAAATATATAAAATAAATATATAATTTTGTTTTATTTAATTTAAATATTTATTTAAAAAGATAATTTATAATGCTTACTATAAGGAACATCTAGATCTACTGGTGATTCTTTAAACAATTAGATTAATATATTTTATTTATATTTATTTATTTTCTGAATATCACAAAATATGATATAAGCAACGGTGTGTAATAAGACATCTTAAAATTTTTTTAAGTATCTAGTGTGAATTTTTTTTTTTTTTTTTGAATTATCTAAAATATCATATTAACTAAGAAAGTGGCTTTAAAATTTGAAAAACACATAATCGCCACATACTGTAAAATTTTAGATTTTAAAAAGCTATTAAAAAAATTGGGACATAAAATTAAAATTTCTTTACATATAGGTACGTACGTGTTCCATTATTTTTTTATAATTTTCATACCAAATAAGTTCAATAACTAATGAAATTTAAGAAATTCGAAAAATTACTTAAATAATGTACCGACAATATCCACTATCCTATGGGAATCATTGCTTTTTGTGATAATAGGAGTATTATTTCTGATTGTTCGGCAACTTGTCGCCACTGACTGATATCGGTCAGCTACCCCGGTTTCCGATAAGACGATAATCGGTACTAGCCGACAGCCGTTGTTTTTGAATGGCTCTCGCTCTCTTCCCGGTGCATGGTTGTCACGTAGGTACACATCTACGTCGTGTCAAAGTCAATATATTATAGGGTTTTAGTTTTATTGTTTTTAATTTTTTATACGAAAACCTCGTGTAAACGTTACGCATAAAAAATTATAATATTTTCATTGTATTCGCGCATTAGCGATAGTTAATTCTTCTTATTGGAGTGGTATACCTATTGTACTCATGCATTAGCGTTACTCAATAGTTTATATGGTTTGGATTGTAGGTGACTACAGCCACGTCAACATTGTGTGGGGGGGAGATTAGTGGTAGTAGATACTATCACATCATTATTGTCATATGTTTCTATATTATAATATGTATTTGATTATTGTGTAATTTATATGATTTAAATATTTTGTTATTGCTGTTGTTG
This sequence comes from Tetraneura akinire, assembly GCA_021307375.1. Lineage (NCBI taxonomy): Eukaryota > Metazoa > Arthropoda > Insecta > Hemiptera > Aphididae > Tetraneura > Tetraneura akinire. Next base: position 4,374,355 of record JAIUCT010000012.1, on the reverse strand, counting down.
CTTGTTTTTTATTTCTTTCGGCGCTGGTCGTGATGCCAACCCGTCGTTAAAAGCACCTGACCGTACATTTTGGTAGCAGAGCGTGGTTTGTCAACAATAGCTGGTTCAAGTGCCGGCAAAGAATATTAAGTAAACTTAATAGTTTCTCTAATGAGATAATAATTCCTTGTAATAACATTATTCTCGCACCTTATCATTCCTTATCCCTTCATTCTGTTGTTAATCCTAGTGCGTTGTTATTGTTAAGTTTATACCAAGTTAGACTATCATAGTTATATTTGTTCATTGTTCTTTCCTATTGTAGAGTCTATTTGTATATTTGGATTATTGTTTATTTACATGATTATTGTTATTATAAAAGTCCGTATTAAATTAGGTATATTACCATTGTATTCTAGTCATTTATTCTGATGCTGTGTTATGAAATTGTTATTCAGACTGTGTTCTAGTCAAACTACATTTGTACCTTTTTATTGTGATTTAGATCTAGTAGGTATATAAATGATTTATTTATTACCGTTTGTATTTATATCATTGCTGGTGTCAAGTCGTTTAGTTTTTAGTTATATTGTTTCAATTTGATATTGGTTTTTCTATCTTGTGAGGTAGTTACTTTTACATTAGTTGTGTTATTTGAATGTGTATTGTTGTATGTATACTGTTCAGATTTGTATTTTTGTTTTATATTTATAACATTGTTAGAGTCTAATAATTTATCTAATTTTTTTTTTTTATGGTTCATTTATATCTCTATGCGGGGCACCCTTTCATAATTTCTTTATGATTTTATGTCAGTACTAACGTGTACATAAATAAGTGAAAAATCAACGGCATTACGGCGATATTATTACAAATAAATTTAAAAACTTAAAAATGTAATTACTCGTATTAATATTTAATATAATACTTATATAGGTACTATAATACGTCTTATTACAACCCATGTTAATTAAATAATATTAAGTTAATTCATAATTATAATATATTTATGATAGTTTAGAAATAATTAAGATAACTTAAAGAAAAACCATCATGTTATATAATTCTGGATAAGTTTATTTTTATGCTATCGGATACATAGAAACAATATTTTTTTTTAAATAACGTAGATTCGCAAAAATATAATAATGATACATACTTATAATATATAATATATTTAAGTATAAAAAAAATATGTTTCATTTTAAAATATTGTTTTAGGTTAAAAAGTTGGTTAAAACGTATAGACAAACAACCTACACAGAATAATAGTGAAAATTATATTCTTAATAATAATCCAAATAATAGAGATATCATCTCTGGATCTAATTTAAATATTTAACAATGCAAAATCGAAATGGTTTTTAACTATAATATTAATAAAAAAAAAATAAAAATAAATATATATATTACCCCCAATTTTAGATTTTTCAAAGGAGTTTGACTTAAATATTGTTATTCCAAGCAATATATCAAAAAACGTAAGACATTTGAAAATACTTCGACTAAAAAATAGTTTAATTACAAGTGAAATTGGAACAAACTTTACTGATTCATCAACAACAATCTCAGAAGAATATCGGAGAATCCACTCATATTACACAATATAAGATTCCATAATTTTCGAACTCAATAATAGATTTTCTAGTGAAAGTTTATGCCCTTGATCATTTTTTTAAATTAAATATTAATAAATCTATTCCTTTCATTGATCACTATAAAAAGTTATATAAAATCGATTCCAATTTTTAAATGTAGCATTGACTGTGGCAAAATATTGTATACTTAAAGAAAATTGAATGGGAACTTGATGGTCTCTTACAAGTTTCTAAAGAATCGATACTACCAAATTAAAGAAAAAATGATATAAGTAACTTTAATTCTCCCCGTATCAACAGCTATTTGTGAAAGGTTATTTTTGGCGAAGAGAAGAATAAAAGCATGGCTAAAATATTCAATGGATCAACAACGTTTTAATAATTTAGCATTGTTAAATATTGAAAACGATGTATTAAAACATTTGGATCAGTCTTTGTTTAGTACTGAGGATGATAACATTGTTGTCGAAATACGTATTTACTAAAAAATAAAGTAAATTTTTTGTGGACTTGGGTTTTTATTTATTATTATTAAAACAAATAAATAAAGAAAATATTCTCAATAAATTCTCTAAAAAATCAAGAAAATTAAAACTACAAATATAATATTATTTTTTATTATCTGTACCTATATATATATTTTTTTATATATACGATGTACACTATTATTATTATTATTAAATATAATTGTAAAAAACCAAAAAAATATTCACAAGTGCTCAATTTTATTTAAAAAATATGTTTGTGGTTGAAACCCCCCTGTATTCTGTATTACAACTCTAAATGCCTAAAATCTTATAATATATTATAGGTAATTAATTAATTCTTCTATTTTAGTTTGAAAAATATTATAATTTCCATCAATAACATCCATGCTATATCATTTGTCTTGATTCATAATATTATTTCACTACCTACCTCAATTAAATTATAAAAGTAATGTAATTATGATGTGAAATATAACGTGTAATTTATATATATATTAAAGTGAGTCTAGACATATTATACTATATTAAAATACAATAAAGCATTATAAAATAAATATAAACATTCAATTAATTACCGTATTCTGAAACACCTAAAAATAAAATTAAAATTTATTTAGTTTTAATTAAAGTTTTATATTATTTAATATTCTACAATTTAGTATTGTAAATTCCTTATAATACAATCGAAATTTTATATAAGAAGTTGTAATTTATATTATAAAATGTATAATGCCTTTATATGATCATAATGTTTATTAATTACTTAAATTACATATGATAGATGTTTGTTATATTATAGTTCCCATTTATTATTTATTTTATTTATTATTACTTATCATTTTTATACTATATTAATCTTTTAAAACACAAATAATATCCTATTAGATATTCACACTAATTTATTATAATAAATATTTTATTAGATTTTTTTTACATTTAATTAACTATTATATAATAATATATTAATTAATTTTTTAAAATAATAATTAGTTTTAAAATCTTAATAAAATACTTACTCTGCCACATTTCAAAATTAGCTGCAAATTATTTAATTTTAATTTTATAAGAAGAGTTCTCGTGGATATTATATATTAATAAATAAAAACCCAAGTCCACAAAAAATTTACTTTATTATTTTAGTAAATACGTATTTCGACAACGATGTTATCATCTTCAGTACTAAACACAGACTGTCTACATCGTATTATGATAACATTGTTGTCGAAATACGTATTTACTAAAATAATAAAGTAAATTTTTTGTGGACTTGGGTTTTTATTTATTAATAAAATTATTTTATGTTTACACATTCATTTTATTGATATTATTAAGATAGATTAAATTTTAATTTTAAATGATTTTTTCTTATTTTTGTATTATTATGTAATGCAAAAAAAAAATAATAATAATTTAGTAACTACTTATATATGCAATCGATAACGTTGCAACTATTGTAACTTGTGAAATTGGATATACGACAATTGATCTCGATAAAATTGATCGTACGTTACAATTAATTGCATGACAGTTGATCGCGGAAAAAAAATCGTTTTAAAATTATAAAATTCAATAAATTAATACATATTATATTATTATAATTATTATAATTATTTAATATTAATATGTATAATTAAAATTTTTGAATGTAGTTTTTAATTTAACATAGGTACAAAATATACGAGATAATTATATAATATAATATTATTATATTATTATTATATTATATATATTATATATTATTATATATTATATTATATTATATAATTATTAATTAAAATTGTAAATGTAAATTATGGGCAATGCCTTGAAGATAATCTTCAATGTTTTTGTTAATTTTATAGTTGGAACAGGAAAATTCCAATTTTTTTTTGTTTTTTTTTTTTTTTTATTCTGAAGACATTTTTACTACCCGAAATAATGCTCCGATTATCACGAATAGGGTATGTTTCCGGTAGCAAAGTGGATCTAGTTGGTACTTTATTTAGGTCATTTTTTGAATTTCTCAAAATTGACCCTAAGCGGTAGAAAAAACTTCGAAAAAATGACGAAAAAGCGGCATTTTTCACGTAAAATGAAATTTTGACAAATTCAATTTCTATATTTCACGATAACTCAGGCAATTTTTAAGATAGCGACCTGAAATTTTTTTTGAAGGTTCACATAGCTATTATACATATGTGGTAAAATTTTGGAACCGTTATGTTAATTTTTCTACAAAATATAGGACTTTGAATATTTCGTAAAATTCACGTTTTTACGTATATAATGTTTGATAAAATTGTTAATTTTGGGTATTTTGGTCTGAAAATTTTACTCAAGTATACTTACATATTACTTAACATCATACTAAAATATTATAAAAATCCATTGTCAAAATTTTTTTTTATAGCCGTTTTAAGTTGATATTTTTAGGAAAACGAAAATCTTAGAATCCATACATATAAATAAATATTCTGAAAACACTTTTACTACCCGAAATAACGCTTCGATTTTCACGAATAGCGAGTTTCAGATGTAAAAGTGGATGTAGATGGTACTTTATTTAGGTCATTTTTCGAATTTCTCAAAATTTACTATAAGCGGTAGAAAAAACTTCGAAAAAATGACGAAAAAACGGCATTTTTCACGAAAAATGAAATTTTGACGAATTCAATTTCTACATTTCACGATAACTCAGGCAATTTTTTAGATAGAGACCTAAAATTTTTTTTGAAGGTTCACATAGCTATTATATATATGTGGTAAAATTTTGGAACCGTTTTTTAAATTTTTCTACAAAATATTGAACATTGAATATTTCGTAAAATTCTCGTTTTTACGTATATAATGTTTGATAAAATTGTCAATTTTTGGTATTAAGGTCTGAAAATTTTATTGAAGTATACTTACATATTAATTAACATCATACTAAAATATTAGAAAAATCCCTAATCTAAATTTTTTTTTATAGCTGTTTTAAGTTGATATTTTTAGTTCAAACGAAAATTATTATAATCTGACTGAACTTCGCTCAGAATCGTTTTTTCGAATGCAATGGTTTATCATTGCATTCAAATTATAATTAAAATTAAACGCTATGGTTCGCACACCTGTATCCTGTGCGGCAGGAGTATCAGCTCATCTTTTTTACCTTTATTCTTATAAACTTTTTTTTGCTGGTGATTCATGTCCCGATATATATTGTTAGATTTACATTATATTTACACGTTCTTCTTTTTTCATCATTCATTACATGTACACAGCCGTGGCATTAATTTTTTTTTTTATATAAAACACATTTTCAAATAAATCTCCATATTTTTCTAAATGATACATAAAGCGGTCATCAATATTGAAATATTTGAATTCCCGTTCACTTTTAATATAGGTACTTTAACATTGACATCTTTGATAATAATGTTCACACAGTTGATACAATTAAACTACACACAATTTTACTCGTATAATACACGTCAAATAGTAAAATTAAATTAAATGGATACAACTTAAAAAATACTGTCTAATCAGTACAAAGTGACGTCACCGAAATATGGTCCATCATATACACCTGTGGGTAAATCCATGTACTTTATTATTTAGGAATAAAAATACCTAAACAATAATAAAATCTTTAATATTTGCGGTAAATTGACTAGCTTTTTATATGTATATTATTATTATTATTATTATTATTATTATTATTATTATTATTATTATTATTATACAAATTTTATTTTTCTATAATTTATTGAAGTATTATTATGTATTAATTTATGGAATTTTATATTTTAAAACGATTTTTTTTTATCTGCGATCAATTGTCAGTATAACGTAAAATTGTATAATAAATACGATTTAAACTAATGCTTAGTACTTACATATGTAATATCTTGTTAATACACTATCTATAATGTAATAATGGTATATTTGATTATTATTTATTTTATTTATTTAATTATAATGTTATTTGCATATAAATATTGTTATTAGAATTCTTAAAGACAAATAAGCTAACTCATACTCATATAATCTATATCGCGTTGGACAGATTGAAAATAAAATATCAGGTCCATAAGTTTAAATATTATTATTCTTAATGTGTAGGTAAAGTTGTAATATAATAAAAATATACATCTAATATTCATCCACTAATAGTATCTAATTTATTATTAAGTATAATTTAGTTAATCATAGAATCCTATATCATATAATATATTTAATCTAAGAAAAAATAATTTTTTTGTAAATCTTAGCACTGGATGTTTATAGTAATCAACTATTGAATTATCTACTCGTACTTCACGTTGTTCCTTTGTATGATATTGGAACCTATAAAAAATGGGCTTACTAAATTACCCACTGTCGAGGGGGACACTCAACAGTGACCTAAGTGCCGGGCCAATTGAGTTGGCTTAACAGATGGGTCCGGACCATCTCGAAATATATGAAATTTAAACGATGAAGAAATGACATAGATACATAATTTATTTTAAATTATTATCACAATAATTTAGATTCTGAGCGAAGCGATGAATGTATTGGTTTTACAATGATGTGTGATTTTTTTTTTTTTTTTTATATCTGTGTACAAAAATACTACCCGAAATAATGCTCCAATTTTCACGAATAGGGTATATTTCCGGTAGCAAAGTGGACGTACTTGGTACTTTACTTAGGTTATTTTTTGAATTTCTCAAAATTGACGCTATGCGGTAGAAAAAACGGCGAAAAAATGACGAAAAAACTGCATTTTTCGCGAAAAATGAAATTTCGACGAATTCGATTTCTATATTTCACGATAACTCAGGCAATTTTTAAGATAGAGACCTGAAATTTTTTTGGGTGTTCACATAGCTATTATACATATGTGGTAAAATTTTGGAACCGTTATGTTAATTTTTCTACAAAATATAGGACTTTGAATATTTCGTAAAATTCACGTTTTTATGTGATATAATTGTCAATTTTGGGTATTTTGGTCTGAAAATTTTACTGAAGTATACTTACATATTACTTAACATCATACTAAAATATTAGAAAAATCCCAAGTCACGATTTTTTTTTTATATCCGTTTTAAGTTGATATTTTTAGGAAAACGAAAATCTTAGAATCCATACGTATAAATATTCTGAAAACACTTTCACTACCCGAAATAACGCTTCGATTTTCACCAATAGCGAGTTTCAGATGTAAAAGTGGATGTAGATGGTACTTTATTTGCAAGCCCGTATCCAGGGGGGGTTATAGGGGTTCAACCCCCCCCCCCCCCCGAAATTTTTAAAGTAGTTTTATATTTATAATATAACAGACTAACTACATATATAAGATATAACTACGTATAATATAATCATTTATTTTTACTTCATATATTAAAAAATTTTAACCCCCCCCCCCTCGAAAATTGATCCTGAATACGTGCTTGTTTTTTTGGGTCATTTTTCGAATTTCTCAAAATTGACTATAAGCGGTGGAAAAAACGAAATTTTGATGAATTCAATTTCTATATTTCACGATAACTCGGGCAATTTTTAAGTTAGAGACTTGAAAATTTTTTTGGGTGTTCACATAGTTATTATATATATGTGGTAAAATTTTGGAACCGTTTTTAAATTTTTTTACTAAATATAGGACTTATAGCTGTTTTAAGTTGATATAAAAATATCAACTTAAAACAGCTATAACGATTATTTCTTGATAATTGCATTCAAATTGTAATCAAATTTCAACACTATCCTCTTTACACCTCTATCCCTTCCACACCAGTATCCTCTTTCTTGTAGTATACTTACATATTACTTAACATCATACTAAAATATTAGAAAAATTCCTAATCTCAATTTTTTTTTATAGCTGTTTTAAGTTGATATTTTTAGTTCAAACGAAAATTATAATCTGACTGAACTTCGCTCAGAATCGTTTTTTCGAATGCAATGGTTTATCATTGCATTCAAATTCTAAGTAAAATTAAACGCTATGATCCGCACACCTGTATCCTGTGCGGTAGGAGTATCAGCTCATCTTTTTTTTTTTTTTTTTTTTTTATTCTGTAGACACTTACTACCCGAAATAATGCTTCGATTTTCACGAATAGCGAGTTTCAGATGTAAAAGTGGATGTAGATGATACTTTATTTTTTAATATTAACACAGATATAGAATATAAACAAATGTATAGTTTATATTCAATATTTGTGAATATTAATTTATGTTTATTGATACTACAGGTATTTAAATTTAATATTAATATAGTTTTGTTTTTATACTTGAAAACTCACGACAGATTTCCAAATATCCCGCGATACACTGTGTGTCGCAAAACAGTGGTTGAAAAATACTGACCGAAGTAATATTTAACACTTACCATTCATCAACATTGTGCAATTCATTTCAGTAACACCACCTATAATTAAAATTAATATAAAATTCAAAAACATTATTAATTCATTAAAAACTATAACTATAAATATATGTAAATGATTTTAATATTGAAAATGTGAGAATGTCTTTATTATTATGTTATATTAATATTATTACTTTACCAACAAAGCATTGTGTTATATTTCCTTGACCTGTTGCAATATTTAGAAAAGTAAATATGAATACAAAATACGTTATCATAGCGTACAATAGATATTAATATAAAATTTATTGTAGATGAGTATTAAAAATATAAATTATTAATTGTTATTAAAACAATTTCTTATTTTGTATAGCACACAACTAATGAAAATGTTATCGATTGTTACGTGCAATAGCTGCTACACTTTTTCTTTTAATTAAAAATAGTATTTTTATTTGTAATATAGTTAATTACAACACATTTATTAAATTTAAATACTTATTTATAAATAAAGATATTGTGGTGTGCCAGATATATATCTAACTAAAATACATAGGTACATAATTATAATTATTTAATCAAGTGAAATAAAATTTAAAAATAGTTTTTTTTTTAGATTCTAAACGCAGCAACCAATATAGGTATTAGTAATACAATGATGTGTCATTTTTTATTTTTTTTTGTATCTGCTTTAAATTTTTCTCACTTAAAGTTAGGTTAGGTTGGTTAAAACATCTAATGACCAGAAATAATGCGAATAGCACATATTTGTAGTACAGAATTGGAGGTTACGCCTATAATAATATTTTGAATTTTAGATTCTGAGTTAAGCGAAGAATGTATTGGTTTTACAATGTTGTATAATTTTTTTTTATGTCTGAAGACACTTTTACTACCCGAAATCATGCACTGATTTTTACGAATAGTATATGTTTCCTGTTGCAAATTGGATGTAGTTTGTACGTTATTTTGATCATTTTCCGAATTTCTCAAAATTGTCCCCATGAAACAGAAAAACGACGAAAAAATGACATTTTTCCTTCGACAAAATTGTTTCATTAGATAATAAATGATTTATAATAGTATCCATAGAGATAATATAATATTATTATTGAAACTAAAAGCAACCATCTATAAACAAAAATTTATATATATATATATATATAATACTTGTTTGAGGTTCAAACTTTGAGCACCTTCCGGGGGATGGCCCATCATAGATCAAAGAATAAGGTCTATAATGAGAATTCACGAACCATTAGTGATATATACATAATAGTGTTTGGTGATTTTTCCAATTACCACCTGTATTGTCTACACCGGCGTTTCTCAAACTGTGGGTCGCGAGAAGTTTTTTTAATTATACAGATTGTAAAAAATTTTTGTTTTTTTAAATTGTATAGACTATATGAACTATACTAGAAGTATAATGTAATATAAAAATTATTACGGAAATTATTATGACGGGTATTTTTGGTACGTCGTTAAGTATGACGATAATATCAGTACTCGGCAACTAGTTGTCTGTAAAATTTCAGATAGTCGATTCTGTAAATGTACAACTATGAAGGTCACGATAGATTTCTGGAAGAAAATTTGGGTCGCAGTCCTTAAAAGATTTAGAACCACTGGTCTACACTGTTATACATTTTTAATGATACGTTGTCAAAATATCCTAATGACATAGTAATGATATCAATCAAAACTATTTAGATAACGTTTAAATTTTATGAGTTGACCGAAATCATGAGACAAAAAGATGATAAAGAATTTACATTAATGTTAACAAATTTATCTAGACCGCAAAACGACGAAAAAACGGCATTTTTCAAGAAAACTAAAATTTCGATAAATTCAGTTTCAATTTTTTACGATAACTCGGGCAATTTTGAAGTAGAGACTTGAAATTTTTTTTGGGTGTTCACAGAGCTACATTAATTTTTCTACTAAATATAGGACATTGAATATTTCGTAAAATTCTTGTTTTTATGTATATAACGTATAATATTGGCAATTTTGGGCATTTAGGTATGAAAATTTTACTGAAGTATATATACATATTACATAATATCGTATCAAAATATTAGAAAAATCCCTAGTCTATATTTTTTTAATAAGCTATTATTAATTTAAAATTGAATTAAAATTGAGTTTAAATTTGATATTTTTAGTTTAAACGAAAATATTAAGGAGAAAATATCGAAAAAACGGCATATTTCACAAAAACGGAAATTTCGACGAATTCGATTTTAATAATTCACGATAACTCGGACAATTTTTAAGTTGGAAACTCGAAAATTTTATTTAATATTCACATAAGTACTATATATATGTGGTAAAATTTTAGAACCGTTACATTAATTTTTCTCCAAAATATAGGACTTTGAATATTTCGTAAAATTCACGTTTTTACGTTTATAATGTTTGATAAAATTGGCAATTTTTGGTATTAGGGTCTGAAAATTTTACTGAAGTATACTTACATATTACTTAACATCATACTAAATTGTTGGAAAAATCCCTAATCACAATTTTTTATTATAGCTGTTTTAAGTTGATATTTTTAGTTCAAACGAAAATTATAATTGACTGAACTTCGCTCAGAATCGTTTTTTCGAATGCAATGGTTTATCATTGCATTCAAATTCTAATTAAAATTAAACGCTATGATTCGCACACCTGTATCCTGTGCGGCAGGAGTATCAGCTCATCTTTTTTTCTAATATTTTGATATGATGATTCACAGTGGCGTATTTACGGGGGGGTTCCGGGTTCAACCCCCCCCCAGAGAACTAAAAAAAGCACCCATTTTTACATTTGTTTAAAATTTTCAGAAAAATTATATTATAATCTATATTATAATATAATTTTTCTGAAATATACTTTGTTTAAGGCTCTCAGATGAATCATTGATTCAGACATAAAAAGAAAAAACGAAAAAAAAAACGCAACAAAACGGCGGTCACCCATCCGCTGTCGAAGCCTGGCTACGGTGCTTAACACCGAGATAGCGTTCGACAATGTTTCGCCGACTACACCACACGCGTCTCCCATAGAGCCATGTTTTTGTGAATGCCGTTTTTTCGTCATTTTTTTCATAATATTTTCATTTAAACCAAAAATTTCAATTTTAAACGGCTATAAAAAAAAATTGAGACTAGGGATTTTTCTAATATTTTGAATTATTGTTAAGTAATATATAAATATACTTCAGTAAAATTTTCAGACCTTAATACCAAAAATTGCTAATTTTATCAAACACTATATACAAAAAAACGAGAATTTTACGAAATATTCAAAGTCCTATATTTTGTAGAAAAATGCACGTAACGATTCCTAAAGTTTATGACATATACATATTACCTATACCTATATGAACTCCCAAAAAAAATTTTAAGTGTCTAACTTTAAAATTGCCCGAGTTATGGTGAAATATTGAAATCGAATTCGTCGAAATTTGAAAAATGCCGTTTTTTGGTCGTTTTTTCTACCGTATAGGGTCAATTTTGAGAAAATCGTAAAATGACCTAAATAAAGTACCAACAACATCCACTTTGCTACCGGAAACATATGCTATTCGTTATATTCGGAGAATTATATCGTGTAGTGAAAGTGTCTTCATACTTAAAAAAAAAAAAAAAAAAAAGACACACATCATTGTAAAACCAATACATTCTTCGCTACGCTCAGAATCTAAAACGGCATTCACAAAAACATGGTTCTATGGGAGACGCGTGTGGTGTAGTCGGCGAAACATTGCCGAACGTTATCTCGGTGTTAAGAACCGTAGCCAGGCATCGACAGCGGATGGGTGACCGCCGTTTTGTTTTTTTTTTTTGCGTTTTTTTTCTTTTTATGTCTGAAGACACTTTTACTACCCGAAATAATGATCCGATTTTCATGAATAGCATATGTTTCCGGTAGGAAAGTTGATGTTCTTGGTACTTTATTTAGGTTATTTATCGAATTTCTCAAAATTGATCCTATGCGTTAGGAAAAATGATGAAAAAATGACGAAAAAACGGCAATATATTAATCAATACCTACATTACCTGACTGAACTTCGCTCAGAATCGTTTTTTCGAATGGAATGGTTTAACATTGCATTTAAATTATAATTATAATTAAATACTATAATATGAACACCTATATCCCTGCGGCAGGAGTATCAAATCGTCTTTTTTTATATTGCATTTATAGACAAATCATTTTGCAACTTTAAAATAATGTAAAAGTATATAAATAAAATAAAGTTGAAAATGTTAAATTTATTCATTGATGTTTCCATTTAAAAAATAATAAAATTAGGGAAAAATCGTGAAATGAAAAAAATTACCCGTACGCGTCAATGAGTCAACAAAAGTAGTGTGTGTTAATCGTTTTAGTCATCAACATGTCCCATGGAGAGGATCTTTTTGTGCCTATTTTATGGCCTTTAATTCTTTATTATTAAAAATTAGAAGAGAATGAAGATTCAACCAGAATGTGGGTACACCCATTAAATATAAAACGTGCTGAAAATAATTTAGTAAAATAATAAATATGATAAAAATAATTTATTTTATACATATTCAGTAATTTACAAATATACACTAATGCTTAATATCAAAGATAATATAATAATACATAATATTATAATTTATAATTACCTTATAAAAAGGCATAAAAATAGTAGGAAATTATGAATAATATTACATGTATTTTATTATAATATTTAAAAAAAATAATATTTTATGTTCATCGTATGGTTATTCCATTAAATAATAATCATTATTACGAACGAAACGTTCAAAACGTAAAAACATTTTGTTTTGACTAATCAAAATAGAGCATGTCCTATTGTGTTCAGTCATGACTATAAGTCTATAACTGACCTATACTCAAAAATGATTTGTTATGACTAGGGAACGGACTTTAATGCAATAAAACATAAGAAAAATGTCCTAAAAAAATACGACTTAATGCCTTAAAAAAATGCTTTAATATCAAAAAAATGCACTAAAAAAATGCCCCAAAAAACTATAAAAATGTATTTAAATTCAATAAAAACACAATTTTGAACTTAAAACTTATAAAAAACACATAATTATGAAAAACTTATCTGATAGAAAATATTTAAATACAATAAAAATAAAAATTAATAGGTATATCTTATCTCATCTTTAGGTACTTAATTGCGTGTAATAATATGTTGTAACTTATATGTGACTACACGTGTCAACAATAATTTCGTCTGGGTTTATCCTGATCGGTAAAAACATAATAAATATTTATTTTTATTTTTTTAGAACGAATGTTTATACATTTTTATCAAATTTTATCCATTCCTATATAAAAATGACCTAAAAACATATAAAATGCACTAAAAATGTCAAAAAATGCTCTAAAAATGTAATAAAGTCTTAAAATGCCAAAAAATGCAAAATAAAAATTACATTTTTTAATTCCTTGATGTATGAAATGAACTTTCTGCTTGGAAAGCAATGTTTTCGGACATTCAGAAAAAAATGCAATTTGCATTCAAATCCGTTCCCTAGTTATGACTATGATTTGTGGATGTGTGCTTCTCTATTGAATTATATGTGTCCTATTTTTTATTAGTCATAATAATGTTGTTTTGGTCTGCTTTAAGCAGTTTTGCTTTATCAATGTGCGGCCGGCCTACGACGCGTTCATATTTCAGATTTGCAAGTTAAAAATATATTACTTAAAAATTAAAATTATAAATTATAGTGTTCATATAAAATAAACGTACCGTCGGTGGCAACATAATTTATAAGGTTTTATATTTTATTAATTCGTAAGGTTACGAAAATGTTTTTATTATTGATATAATATTTTAAAAATTGTGCATTTATAATTGAAAATATTGAACATATAAAACATTTCGATAATCATACAAATATTTAAGTTGTTGCTGACGCTTCATTATCATTTGATAATAGACCACGTTAATCGTTCAGATACCAATTACATACATAATAATGAATAATGATTATATTATATATAATTTTTTATTTATCAATGCAAATATATAGAGTATACTGCTTAATTGTATATAACTCCTATAAATAAGACGGAAATACGAAATAACCTAATTGAATTATTTGTAGGTTAGGTACCTATCACCTATTTATTGTTCCTCATCATTCAATTATTTTATAGTATTTCTAATCGAATAAACATAAAATTTATTAAAAAAATAAATGTTTTTATTAATTAAATTTAATTAAATTAATTTTTATTTAATTCAAATATGGAAGAAGTCCATGGTCATAAAAAACTACATGGAAATAAATATTAAATTAAAAATATGACACATAATCTGAATATATATACAGGTATACTCGTATTATTTACCGTATTAAGATACTCGTAATAATATATTTATATATCATAATATATCGCTTAAGAGATTGAATAAAATATAATGTCTCAATAGACATTACTACCATCTTAATAATAAAGACCATCGGGATATCGTTACAGGTGACGGACAATGAATAAGCAGAGTTTCGTTCACGGTAGGTGAAAAAGAACGATACAGTGGATAACTACCCAAACATTTTGAACCTAATTATCTTTATTTTACTAACTAATTATATTGAAATATGACCCAGTTTGATTTAATCTTTTTCCAATTTCTTCCCAAATATTATCACGTCTTTGTTGGTTCGAAATTTGGAATAATGAGGGTGTTTTAAATTGTACAACTCTTCGTACCTACTCTTGTACAATATTGCTATTAGCTGTGCGATGTCCATGATATATTATGTAATTATAATTATAATTAAAATTATAAGTATATTATAATTAAAACACGTGTGTACTGATTGTCGAAATGTAACAAAAATCAAATGATCAGTGAGACGACCAGTGACGACTGCTTGTGACACGTGTCCACTTACCGGCAATCCGTATGACGTCATCCACATCAGTCGGAAAAGTTGTACCTTGTACACATATTATACAATATTATTTCCTTATATTCATAAATGTAATTTATTCATTACATACTGATTCCAAACATTTTATTTTGCTACTTCTTTAAAATAATTTACAAAAATAATATCATTATTTAATATTTTATAATATCAAATTAAAAATTTCACAAATGATTTTTATGAATAATTTATTTAATGATTATTTAACATTATATTCCATAGTATAAGAATGTATCTTAAAAAAAAAAAAAAATTAATTATGAATTTTTTTTCATTTAATACTATTGAAAGAAAGACAATAATTTTATTTGAACGCAAAGTTATATTATATAACACTATTATGTAATGTATTAAAATAATTTAAATTTTTTATGATACCTAAGAATTATTATTTCTAATATTAATTAGTACAAATTTATTATAATATATATATTTTATATAAATATTTATTTTTATTTAATAGTAAAAATTAATTTTTAATTTTACTCAAATATAAAGAAGTGCTCATTATTATTATTCACTATGCATACCTATTATGTAATTTACAGGTATTGAGAAACTTAATAATACTAACTCAAATATAAAGTAATATATTTAACAGGTTGAAAGTATTTTAATTAGTTTAATTCTTTATATGTAAAGTAATTTTAATTGAAACGTCTTTTTGAAAAAATTGATATATTTTTTGTATATTCCTTATTGATTTCTGAAATATTATAATTAAATAAAATAATTAATTAAAAGTATCAGTCATAAACATAACATATTAATTTTTCAATACATATGTAGTATTTTCTTCCTTGTATGAAATTCGATTATTATTGTGGAGTAGGTATCAGTAATTATAACAACAAAATCAAAATAATTTGTGTATTATACATATCGATTTATTTATTGCATAAATATAGGTTAAATTAATGCTCAGATTATCACATTCACAATATTTAAAACGTAAAAATATTATACTAATCATTTTATCACTGAAATCATAAATGCACAAAAGACGAAAATATTTCTGGATCCATTACGTACCTAATTATTAATTAAAGTTTTTTTATTAATGTGAATCTTATCAAAAAAATACACTTTTTCATAGATATGTTATTATCAGTTTGTTATGTATCTTTGGCAGATGTGAATTTATTTTTAAATATTTAATATAAATAATATTAATAATTCAATCGTAAACTTAAACTTTTAATAGAATTGAATATATTTCTTTAAACAGGTTCTAGCAGTAACTACTGACTTCTCAGAGGTTATGAAATTATAGAATTATAATAATAATAACTAATAAGAGCATTTTGTGTTAAGGCGGCTCTCCGTAGTAAATATTTACGGTGAAATAGACCTAAACGAGTTCCAAAGTATTGGCTTTAGTTTTACTTAAAAAACAATTCTGAAAACAATTTTATATTTGTAAAGAACTCTATTTTGGATCGTACGAATTACATTATTAAGAATTTTTTTTTAAATCGTACATTTCCAAAAATAAAATTTTCAAAAACCTTAATATTTTAAAAAAAGTAAAATATAGATTTATTGTAATAATATTAATAAAATTAAAAATTGGCTTCGTACGATCCAATATAGAGTTCATTATAAATTTAAATCTGACCTTAAAATTATTTTCGAAAAAAAGCATAAGTCTATAAATTGGAACTAGTTTAGGTCTTTTCAATACAAAAATTATGAGTGTAATAATATTTATAATAAATGATTTGACATGTGCATGCGAGTGCGTACTCTAAACCCGCATGCTATATCACGCAATCATACATTGTTGTTTACACACACATACACGAAACGTCATTAAATCAAATTAATTATTGCCTATATAATACTCCTTAAATATTCACTACGGAGAGCCGCCTTAAATATTACGTTTATTTGTAAAATTAAAAAACTTCAGCATAATTCGAAGTAGTGTTATGATAAACATTATAGAACAAAACACTAGAAAAATAAAAAAAATATTTATACTTGTAATAATTTCAACACATTATTTTAGAATAAAGATTTTTTAATAAACAATTAAAAAATAAAATGCAGCTGACACAGAGTTATAAACAAAAATAATCTTTGAAAATTAAAATAATATATTTAATTCATATAAAATGCATATTTAATATGTGAAAGTAAACTTACAGTTATTGATTATTTATAATCAAACTTTTTTCTTGTACCATAAATACACTAAGTAGTTCATGAGCTTCTTTATTTCTAATACGATCCTAAATTAAATTTTTTTTTTTATAAAATATTAATTAATGGTTTTAAATTTAATAATATGAATCTAAATAGTCGTCCAACTTAATAAATTCATTTATAGACAAGACATTATTGAATAATAAATCATTTAACTTTAATAATAATTTTTTTAGAATTAATTATCATGCATTTTATTAAATATTTAAAGGTATAAATTATAAAAGATATTAAATTATCATTAATAATCTTATTGTAATGTTTTTGTCCATCAATTTCAAAGATATAGCTACCTACTGCCCTACTGGACTAATATAATAATAATAACATTCGATCTGGATCTGGATGTGTGGAATAGAACTAAGAACTAACAATTCAAATTTAATTTAATTATAATTGTATCTATTCTTAAAACATAATTTTTATTTTTATTCTAATAACAGAATCATCCTGACATATTATGCCACATTTATATTTAATTTTAACATTCATCAATATTTTATTAATGAGTCTGTACAAATGTACAAATGGTTTTTTTCACCTTATAAATTCTCAACTTTATTGAACTCATACCAATTAGTGTTGTGTTTTGCCATCTTGGGTTCGTTTATAACGGTTTTGTGTAAATCCGTGGTGTCATTAGAGTTATGATTTGGAAAATGAGCTCTGTTATTTACCATTATTTTTTATTTCTATCGTACAACTTGTAAATTGTTTTATCTTTACTCTAATTACTACTTTATACTGGTTGATAAAATTGGCAATTTTGAGATTAAAGGTTTGAAAATATTTAATATTTACCAAAAAAAAAAAAAAAAAAATAGAAAATCCCCTAGTGTTAATTTTAATTAAAGCTGTTTAAAATTGATATTTTTAGTGTCATCGAAAATGCATAATTACTTATAAAGTTCTAAGTATTCTTCTTGTTATTTCTCAATCCATTTATAATAATGGTAAATAAAATTTTTTTTATTAAAGCTCAATAACATATAACTTAACTCAGATAAAAATTATGATTGGGAATATTACATTTACTATTTTTTTTTTCTATTAAGGATAAAATAGGAGGCGATACTGCTATGGAAGGAATACAGTTCTAAAGAGGATAGCGTTGAATTTTGATTAAAATTAGAATACAATGATATCATTCCAATCGAAAAACGATTACTCTCAGATTCGATTATTTAGTTAATACATTTAAGGATATTTTGGGCTTTCATATTGAACATAAGACTGTGTACATGAAAACATTTGTATGTATATTTAACGTATCATGTGATGAAATTCGCACAAAATTGTCTTTTAATTTTTGAATGAAATATATTGTCGTTGCATTGAAATTATGATTAAAATTTAGCACTATCCTCTTACGACCTGTATCCCATCTACAGTAGTTTTAGCTCTATTTATCAAAAGAAATATATTATAAAACAATTTTAAGTATTTAAAATGATATCATAATCAATGATAAATCATTGTATTCGTGAAAACGATTTTAAGTGAAGTTCATCAGATAATATATGTACCGATTAAAATTTTTACATTTATATCAATCTCTACGTTAAATATAAAAAATTTATCATAAAACCCCCCAAATGAGTCGCCTAAATATCCAAATCTGACAGTACTTCGCTCAGAATCGTTTTTCGATTATAATGATTTATCTTTGCATTCAAAATGAAATATGCATTTGTCATCAAAATTCAACACTATCCTCTTACAACCTGTATACTTTCCACAAAAGTCCCCCTTCCCTTGCTTTTAATTTATATTAATATTAATTTTTATTGTAAAATTATTGAGAAATAATAAGAAGAATACTTGTATGGATTTTAAGATTATCATATTAACTAAAATTATCAACTTTAAACAGCTATATAAAAAAAAAAATTAACATTGAAAAGTACAATTTCTCTACTCGCATCACGCGTTAATAATTTACATTTTCATAAGATACTGGTTGTGCTTTGTGTAGTGTGTGTGTGTGTGTGCTGCAAATTGTGTCCATAATATTTTGTAAGTATGTTCGCACATTCATATATTTTGTTTTATATCCATCTGAAGTTTAGTTAAATTACAGATTTAATATATCAAAAGAGCTGATAGTCCTGCCGAAGGGATATAGGTGTTCAAATCATTGTGTTTAATTTTAATTATAATTCGAATGTAATGATAAACCATCGCAATCGAAAAAAGGATTCTAAGCATAGTTCAGAAGCAACAGGAATTTCGGGTAGTAAAAGTGTCTTCATACTTAAAAAAAAAAGACTCACATCATTGTAAAACCAATACATTCTTCGCTTTATTCAAAACCTGATATAATTTATATAGAACAATTATTTATATAAGAAAATTAATTATGAGTCAAATTTTTTTTTTATTCCAAAATTAACTTTCAATATACTGAAGCATGTGAAATTAGGAAATTTTTCAACTGAAATTGTTAGAGTACATTTGAAAATTACATTAAAAATACCAATAACATTTATCCCAAAAATTTGGGTTAGTTGTTATGTCTTTACAGTTATAGACATTCAATATAGATTATTTTCATCAACAAAGAAACTAACATTATTCTTTTATTAAATTTTCACATTGAAAAGAAGTAGGCGATGCCTTTTCTAGATTTACCAATAAATGCCTGAAAACACTTTTACTAACTACCAAAAATAATGCTCAGATTTTCACGAATAGCATATGTTTACGATTGGAAAGTGTATGTTGTTAATACTTTATTTAGGTAATTTTTCGAATTTTCTCAAAATTGACCATATGCGATAGAAAAAAACGACGAAAAAATGAAAGAACGGCATTTTTTACGAAAACTGAAATTTCGACAAATTCTATTTCAATATTTCTTTCCACAATAACTCAGGCAATTTTAAACTTAGAAACATTAAAATTATATTGAGTTAACATTATGTACTTTAAAGATATAAAGAGGATAGTGTTGAATTTTGATTACAATTTTAATGCAGGATTGCAGGGATAACTGATGAATCGTTCAAAAAACGATTCTGAGCGAAGTACTGTCAGATTTTTATATTCAGGTGACTCATTTAGGTGTTTTATGAAAAATTATTTATATTGAACGTAGACTATTTATCAGACTGTCAGACTGATAAATTTAAAAATTTTAATCGGTACATAAAACGTATATAATATCTGATGAACTTTGCTCAAAAACGTTTTCATGAATGTAATGAATTATTATTGCATTCAAATTGTAATCAAAATTGAATCTTCTTTTTACACAGGTATCCATTCCTTTTTTTTTTTTTTTTTAGAATCAGATTAATTTAAATCCACTTTCCAACCGGAAACATATGCTATTCATGAAAATCGGAGCATTATTTCGTGTAGTAAAAATGTCTTCAGACATAAAAATAAAATAAAATAAAATACACCCATTGTAAAACCAATACATTCTTCGCTTCACTCAGAATCTAAAAAACATATAGATAATTTTATATTTTTTTTTAACTAAAAAATGAAATATTACAATGAGTATATAAATCTGGTCCACCCTATATATTCGTAAATTATATTTGAATATCCTATTTATGCAATTATAAGAGAGAAACAACTTTATTCAAAGTGAACTCCCCATCTATCGGGTCGCCTATATGGCACAGTGTAAAAATCAAACATATTTGTTACAGCTAAGAATGGATAAAAAATGATATATAAATGAGATTATTGATTTAAAAAAAAGTAAAGCATACAATAAAATATGGAGTGATCATGGATTATGGAATATAAATAAAAAATCATTAGATTTTAAAAATGTTGGTTAAGACTATAAGTAATATAAAAGTGTTTGTTAACAAAATGATTGTGTATAATGTTAAGAGTATAAATTAGAGGTGGGTCGAACTCAAAAATATGATTACCTAACCGAACAATTCAGTTTGACGTTGAACTCGAACTCTAACATTTCTGTTTGAAATTAATTATTGATTACTTACTTGAATAATTTGTACGAATTTGTTACAATTACGACTAAGCTTATAAATAATATAAATGATAAAGATTTAACTACAATGATATAAGTATCGTTTATAATTTTAATATAGAGGAATAAGTAATAAACATTAAACGTCCATTTATAAACAAGATACAACCTGTTGGTCTATAAATAATTCAGTTATACAAGAAATATTTGTTGTCCGGTTATTACGAGTATTAATAATAAATTTTCGTGGTTAGTAATAAAAATAACAATATTTGAACATAATTAAATATTCAACACTACAATTTTCTAAGAATAAAATATAAGAAATGCGATTGCATTTTTCACTAATAAAATAGATGGTTGATAAAATAAAAATTTAAAAATAAACTCCGGACACGAAATTGTTCGAAAATATTTGAAGAGTTCGAATTTTTTTTGAGTTCGAACAAATTATAAAATTTCGAACTTTGTTTTTGGTAACTTAAGTTCGATTTTCGAACTCAAACTGAATTTAAAGTTCGGTTCGATTTTTCGAACTTTGAACAGTTCGACCCACCTCTAGTATAAATGTCTATGAATAATGTTAATCGTGTCTCTCGTGATCGCTAAACATGGAAGAGCTAAAGAGCTAAAGAGTTATAAATTTATAAATTATTATGATAAATTTAATATTATAATTATAATATATTAAATAATCTGTAATTATCTTTTTTTAATAAATAAATAACAAAATACAAGAAAAATATATCCATATATTAATATTATGTTAATTGGGCCCTGATATAGTAATACATTTAACCAAATAAATGTTTACAAGTACCTGTTTTGAAGTAATATAGGCACCATAATAATAGAAATATTTTAATAATTATAATATGTTATTAATTTTACCTCTGAATTCATCACAGGGATGGCTATAGCATTCTTTAGTAAATTCATTGCTATATTATTATATATTTTTACATTAAGTCCAAACATGTATATATGAGCTTCTATTTTATTAATTTCGTTATTATATGGGCCATTTATTAAGTTGTAAAATTCTATATAAAAATTATTAAAATAATCCTTTTTGGTCTTGTTATAAACATTCATTTCAGATTTCATATTACTTTTAATTAATCCTTTTACTTTAATATAGGTTAATTTTTCAACCTAATAACAATTATAAAAATAATTATTAATATATAGAATTTAAATTATATTCGTTTTTGCAACAATGCAACTATAACTAGTACATGATTACTCTATTACTATTAATTAAATGTACATTAAATACTATTCAAACATTATGTTTTAACTTTAACTTATTATCTACATATTTTTTGTTCCGTTTTTATATATTTTGTGTCTATGTGGATAATTTAATTTTTTTTATATTTATACAAAAATTTAAGTGGGTATTTCCTTTTTTACGATAAATAAAAAAGGTTCAAAATGAACGTAACAGAAGCAATTATCATACTAAAATGTTTTAATCTAATTAGACATTTTTCCCATGTACGATGTAAAATTTAATTCATTTTCGAATTCGAACAAATTTTTTAGAAAGCTATCATTTGAATTTAATACATTGTTATCGTATCATATTTCATTATATATCGTATAAATAAATACGAGTATGTTATTCATACAAGATATATTATTATGTGTATGTAGTTAATTCTATATTTAAAATATTTTAAGGATATCAAAAAAAGGACAGAAATCCTGCAAATAGTTATTTTTCTCGTGGTGTCCTTATTGCCATTAAATCCTCGCTTTCTTCTCATCCTATCCCATTATTATCCTCAAATGTTGAGCAAGTTTTCGCTTTATTATCACTCAATAAAACTGATATACTAGTTGGTAGTGTATATCTGCCGCCACTCTCACCTCTTACTGTAGTTAAGTCCCATATCTCCTCTATTGATAATATCATTGCTAGCAGGAAACCTAGTGCAGTTATCCTATGCGGTGATTATAACATCCCTCAAATTAGCTGGTCCTATGGTAAATTGGGACTTTTGCTACGGGTGATTTTACTCCTATTTCCCAAGCTATTGTTGATTCATTTTCATTCCTCAATCTATACCAGCTAAACTCTCTCTCTAATAGTCTGGGAAGTATTTTAGATCTTACTTTTTCCAGCTCTAGTAAAGTCACAGTAGACTGATCATAGCAAATGATTTTCTTGTTACCCCTGACTCATATCACCTGCCGCTACACATTGAGTTTCCCTCATTAGATTTGAAAGAATATACTAATCCTTATACCTATTACGATTTAAAGGCTGCGAACTACTCGGTCATATCTCAATTCTTTAATTCTTACAATTGGGAAGCTACTTTTTCTTTGTATTATATTGATATTGCTGCCTCTTTGTTCAACGAAGACATACTTCATTCTGTTAAGTTATATGTTCCTTCCAAGACTTTCAACTCGCCCAAATTCCCCCGTTGGACTTCCTCTAATCTAAAGAACCTTATCTGTCAAAGCGTGCGCATGCAGTTTTTAAGTGTTCCAATTCAAGTAGTGATTATTGAGCTTTCTCTGAACTTAGAGCTAAGTGTAAGCGTTTGTCCAAGATTGATTACCAGTTATACATAAAAAAAAAAAAAAACAGAAACTATGCTGTCTCTTAATCCCTCTTCTTTCTGGAAGTTTACCAGAGACCTTAAACAGAGAACTTTTATTCCTTCTACTTTATATTTCAATAATGAATCGGCTGATTCTCCTACTGATTCTGCTAATCTCTTTTCTAAGTATTTTTCCTCGGTGTATTGTCCTGTTTCACATCCCTCTTCTTTGGAACCTACCAAACATTACGTTTACCCGTACGACCTTCCCTCTAACTGCTATTTCACTCTTAATGACGTCCATTATGCTCTTTCTTCATTAAAAAACAACTTTTCTAACGGTCCTGATAGCGTTTCTGCACGACTTCTGTATAATTGCCGTGACTCAGTTGCGTCCCCCATATTTTTACTTTTTAGGCGATCCTTAGATGAGGGAATTTTTCCTTCAGTATGCAAAATATGTTCAGTTTCGCCTGTTCTTAAATCTGGCGATCCCACACTTGTTTCGAACTATCATCCTATATCAATTCTTTCGCACATCGCCAAACTCTTTGTAAATTGTATACTCTTTTATTAAAAGAAGTCTCAATCATATAATAATTGATGACCAGCATGGTTTTCGGCCAGATAAATCTACCGTCCCCAGTAGTCTGGTTTTTACCACATTCATAATTTAGAGTTTTGAATCTGGTTGCCAAGTTGATGTAGTTTTCTTTGATTTTGAGAAAGCCTTTGATAAGGTTGATCATATTCGTCTTATCGCCGAGCTAGAAAGGCTAGGTATTGGTAACCCTCTACTCTCATGGCTTCCTTAGTTCTAGAATGCAATATATTAAAGTTCATGGTGCTCTATCAAACTTATCTAATATTCCTTCAGGAGTTCCCCAATGGGGACATCTTAGTCCACTTTTATTTATTATTTTCATTAATTCCATCAGTAAATATCTTTCCTTCTCTAAAGTCCTCCTGTTTGCTGATGATATTAAAATCTTTCTAAAAGTCAACTCTCTCTTTGATTGTGTACAGCTACAATCTGACCTTGACTCCTTCTTTGTTTGGACCCAACGCGTAGGTCTTCACCTTAACCTCGACAAGTGTCATGTAATATCTTTTAGTAGGAAACATACAACGCTTATCCATCCCTACTCTGTCAATTTCTCCTCTCTGAAACGTGTTTCCTGTGTTAAGGACCTTGGCTTCTACCTTACTCCTTCTCTTTGACCATCATATAAATATTACTATTAGTAAAGCACTTAAGGTACTGGGATTTATAAAGCGTAATACAACACATTTTACTTCCATATCATGTCTTCGATCCCTCTAATTTTCTTTAGATCGGTCCATCTTAGAATATGGCGTTGTAGTATGGCATCCTTATTTAGCCAAGGACCAGCTACAAATTAAGCGAGTACAAAATTTATTCCTTTCCTATGATGCTTTTGTTCTCAAGATAGCTCATCCCCCTCATGACTATTCTTCTATTCGTACTTGTTTATATATTCCCTCTCTTTCATCTCGCCGCCTTAATACTGATATTAGCTTCAACTCCTCTCTTCTAAATGGTGCAATAGATTCCTCAGATCTCCTGTCTTCCATTTCGTTCCGTGTCCCTGCTTATACTTCTAGAGAACACTCTTTATTTTACATTCCCACTCACCGTTCTAACTTTAGCCATAACCATCCTATCCATAGAATGCTTCGTCTATTAAACAGTTCCTAGTTTTGTTTTTCTCTGTTGCCTAACTTAATACCTTAGTTTTATATGCCACATTTCATATTATGTTATTATTTGAGTCTGTATATATGTCGCATCCACTTGGTGAAATCGTGAATTTCATGAAATGGATATCCATTTCATGAAATTCGATCAAATCGTGTAAGTCATTTTTAAGTTCATGAAATGGACACAAATTTTATCCATTTGATGAAATGGAAACCTTCATTTTACACTTTGTGTAAATTTTTATAAAATTACTCTTTAAGATTATTTTTTGCAGGAATTGAATTATTTAAATAAATGATT
>JAIUCT010000012.1:4299882-4347883 GCA_021307375.1 Tetraneura akinire | reverse complement strand
TTTTATAAAAAATTACACAAAGTGTAAAATGAAGGTTTCCATTTCATCAAATGGATAAAATTTGTGTCCATTTCATGAACTTAAAAATGACTTACACGATTTGATCGAATTTCAAGAAATGGATATCCATTTCATGAAATTCACGATTTCACCAAGTGGATGCGACATATATATATATGTTTATCTTATATTTTAAGTATTGTTATTATTAATGTATTGTTATTTAATGTTTTTTAGCTTTAATTTTTTCTTAAATATCTTGTAATTTTATTACTTTGTAAGTGCCGATTGGCGTTAATTGATTAAATAAATAAATGTCGATAAAGCCCAAATTTTTGGAGATACACCATTCCTGTATAGCTTTATAAATAGTATCTCAAATAGAAGTTATATTTATTTATTTATAATAATAAATGGGCGTAGGCCCAATGGTACAATATACGACACGAACATAATATAAAAACAATAAATCATTAAATTAATTACGGAAACTAATACATACATAAATAAATTATAAAATTCTAGTAGATAAATAACGTTAGAAAAAATATATACTTAAATAAAAATGAACATGTTTAAAAACTAAAAGAAACAGGGTTCTTGTTGGCCAAACGCATCATCCGATCAATAGGATTATTCATTCCATAGTTAGTACTATGCAAGGAAATGTCAAAGGGATGGTGTGATCTCAATGATTTCAAGTGTTGGATGATAAGGATCACAAGGAACCGAGACAATATTATATTTTTCAATATAAATATTATTGCTGTTAGAAAAAACTAGATCAAGATAGCCACCAAAAGAGTTAGGAATACTGTTAAGCTGATAGAAATTGTTGAAGGCAAATATGTTCGGAACACATTGAACTCTAGGTCCAGAAGATAATTAATAGATAAGTCCATAATTATCATCATCCCATGTAATATCATTAAGATTAAAGTCACCACATATAACGAAAACACATCCTTGATTAGAAGAAATAATCGACTGGACAGCTGACATAAAAGATTCATAAATAGGAATAGGACTAACTGGGGGAATATAAACGGAGAAAATAACATAAGTTACATTATAAATACAAAATTTAACAAATAAATGTTCAACACAATTGACTGTGGCAGGTAATAATTCACATAAGACATTATTACGAATGGCAACGAGAACACCACCATCTCTAGAAAAATAACTGGTAAATTTATTACGATCACATCTAAAAATATTATAGTTAGACAGACCTAATTCGTTATCATAAAAACTATCACATAGCCATGTTTACAAACAAACAAAAATATAATTAAATAATACTACATTACATTTAAAACAATCTAATTTGGTTCTAAGACCTCTACAATTTTGGTAAAAACCAAACAATTCCTGGACTTTTTGATGCATTAGTATTTTGGATTTCCGTTTTTTGAGTTATCGCTTAATATCATACTTGTTTGAAGGCGGCCCCAGAATCTCTTAACAATAATTCCATTAGGCCTAAATGAAGGTTCAAGTAGATCATTAATTTTATTCGGTGGACAATGAAGGTAAAACGATGTATAGGTTGGATGTTTAGTTACAAGCTGAGTTATTGAAATATCAACAAAATTAGAAAACAGTTCAGTTTTAAGTTGGTTGATAGTAGTTTGAGAACTTAGACGTGAAACAATCAAGTCTGAATTTTTCACCATTGTCACGTCAGATAATTTGTTAGAGGTACTAGAACCAGAACCTATAATAACCTTAGGAACGACTGTTGTATTTGATCGAAGAGTAGAAGGAATGAAGTTGAAGACGATATTGATTTATTTGTTTAAAGGTTTTGATTGCCAGTGGTAGGACCATTGGGAGAACTGATTGTCCAAATCCAATTTAATTTATTATTAATCATTCGATTAATATCGGAAATGATTTTGAGCTCAGAGACAAAAACTTGTAGGATATTCGCAACATTGGTTGAATTAGACGGTGAGTCTGACTCTAAAGAGATATTATTAAGTAGAACAGATAAATTATCAGTTATTTTCATACCAATAGGGAGCGACTTTTTTAATAAAATCAATCAGCATAGTTTTTGTCCATTTACCAAGCTCACAAGCATAAAGTTCATAGTTATTATTATCCATAATAAAGAATAAAGGTAAGTAATAAGACAAAATATAGAATATTAATGAGCCTCGTGGAACTTATAAAGGCAAATCAATATGCACTTAAATCACAATGGATATAAGAGACGCCTGAATTTATAAAAAAAAGCAATATAATATACAGAGACGGACACGAGAAATTGTGACGTCAATAATAAACAAGGTGTGAAAATCAACGGTACGTTATCAGTACGTCAGTAGGTAACATATAGAAATGAAATGAGCGTACCTTTATACAATGAACCACAATTAAACAGCTGACTAATCATCAATAACTCGATGTAGCTTAAATATATAACCGTTTTTATGTACACTTAAAAAAAAAAAAAAAAAAACAATAACTAGAAGTAATTAAAACTTATGCAAACAATTACGAACTTCGAGCAATATATAAACAATATTAATTAAATGCAAAAAATATTAATAAACTAATAAAAAGATTATAAAAAAAATTAAAATAAAAAAAAACAGAGCACACGATATCACTTATCACATATAAATCTTATATAATAAAAAAATACTTGGCCGGTATCTTTTCTTCCAACGGTTTTTTCCTTATTTTTATTATATAAATTCTCGAATGAGTCGTACGTCTTCGAAATTTGCACATTTCGCGGTTAACTTTTTACCGTCCGTCTATTAAAATCGGTTTCGTAATTTTTTTATGCGAAACCTTTTTTTAAATCGCGTTTTTTCGCTTTTCCCTTAATTGCGAGTTCCATGAGATTTTCGGGCGGCCGCCGCCGTGTCTACCTTTCTCTTGCCGATCCCGTGATAAGCCGGCCGACGAGCGCACCTTTCGCCCGATACTGTCGAAAATTTTCCGCGGTATTATTATTCGATATCGATATTATTTTTACGAATTCTCCCGTATTTATTCAATATTTATATAATAAATATATAATATATATATATATGATTTTAATTTATTTAATATTTATTTTTTTTCCGTTCGTATTTCTCGCGTAGCCGTCGATCGCCGTACCGTAACTGAGTCGTTTTTCGCGGCCCGATCGCATTTATTCGCGTATATTTCGTTTTAAAAACGTCGAACACGGTTTCCGGACCGTTCGCGGTCGGGTTTCCGACCGTTACACACGTTATTTCGCCGTAATTCGCGGATTTTTCGATATCGCGAAACACTTTAAATTCACCGATTTTCCACGATTATTCAAGCAGCCACCGTGGCGCACTCGATAGGTAGGAATTTTATTCGTATAGTATATTAATCTTCAAAACATTTTTTTCCATATAAAAGAAAACCCTTAATTTAATAATTAATACAAATAATCTTACTTGGCCATGGAATTTTGTATTCAAATAATCTAAATATGTATCTTCATATCTCCCTTTAGTGTTATATTCTCTTTTACATTTAGTTGCCAATTCCAGATAGTGTCTTGAATTTGTTGCATTTAGTATTTGTTGATCAGAGTATAACATATTAAATCCATTGAATACAGATAACCACTTATAAGCTATACAAGTATTTTTATTTTTAAACATTCGTTTTTGTATATGTTTCGATTTTTTCTTTATCAGGGCAATGTATTCCTCCAATAATATTATAGCTAAAGTATAAAATTAATTATTTTATTTACCTATTTATTATTTGTCAAATTTTTGTTTTACAATGATGTGTGTCTTTTTTATGTCTGAAGACACTTTTACTACCCGAAATAATACTCCGATTTTCAAGAATAGCATATATTTCCGGTTGAAAAGTGGATGTAGTTGGTACCTACTTTATTTAAGTCATTTTTCGAATTTCTCAAAATTAACCCTATGCGATAAAAAAAACGAACAAAAAATGACGAAGAAACGGCATTTTACACGATAACTGAAATTTCAACGAATTCGATTTCAATATTTAACGATAACTCAGGTCATTTTGAAGTTAAAGACTTGAAAATTCTTTTGAATGTTGACATGTTGACATTGGTACTATATATATGTGATAAAATTGTGGAACCATTTTGTTAATTTTCTAAAAAATATAGGACGTTTAATATTTCGTAAAATTATTGTTTTTATGTGTATAATGTTTGATAAAATTGACAATTTTGGGCATTAAAGTCTGAAAATTTTACTGAAGTATATTTACATATTACTTAACATCATATCAAAATATTAAAAAATTCCAAGTCAAAAATTTTTTTTACAGTTGTTTAAAGTTGATATTTTTAGTTTAAACGAAAATCTTAAAATCCAAACTAATATTCTTCTTAATATTTCTCAATACTTTTAAATTAAATATTAATACTAAATCCAAAAAATTTGTAAATTTTTTGAAAATTTTATTAAAGCATACTGATATAAGTCTTAACATATTTCCAAAATATTAACAACATCTCAATACTCATTTTTTTTTTTTTTTTTAATAGGTATTTTAAAGTTGAAATTTTGGTAAAATCAGTATTTAAAGTATTTATATGGATTTTTCTTATTATATTTCAATATTTTACAATAATATTAAATAAAATTGACAAAGATAGTTTAACGATTTTGAAAATTTTATTGTAGGTAGGTAGCTTAAATGCATTTTACTTAACTCAGTTCTAATTAATTGTGAATTATTACATTTAATTTTTTTTTTTTTTTTTATATAGCTGTTTAAAGTATAAAAAGAAGAGCTGATACTCCTGCCGCAGGGATACAGGTGTGCAAAAAATGATGTTAGATTTTTAATAAAATTTGAATGCAATGATAAATCATTGTATTCGAAAAAAGTATTTTGAGCGAAGTTTTGTCAGATATGGCCATTTAGGTGACAACGGATTTTGAGCGGTTAATGCTGATACGGTTTATGTTGCACTTGGAGACTTGTAAATTTTTGAATGTTCATTTATGTACTATATAGAGCTCTGCACGGTCCGATTTGGACGGTTTGGCGGGTACATACCTATTATTAATCTCGTGATCATATGTGTATGTATACAATACAGTACCTATACAATATCTAAACTAATTTCTTACGCAAGCTTTTGGATGATCATAAATAATACGGATTTTATTTTTACGGTTAGTTCCAATTCATAATCACATACCTACTAAGTAGCAGTGACGTAACACATAATTTTTAATCATAAGTCAGGAAAAATTGAATTAAGTAAATATTAATTCGTTATTTTTCATATAAAGAAATATAATATTTCTAAGTTTTACTACCTCTACCTATATCAGTATTTTCGTTGATTTCAAATAATGTCTTAAATAAAATACTATATAGAGACGTAATTCTTTACCAATAACCATTTAAAAAAAAAAAAAACATACTATTATTTTTCAATAGAAAAAAAAAGAAACTGTTACAGTGTTACATCATTGTAAATTTTACACATACTTCGCTTTCTTAGTACCTAATTTAAAATAATTAATATTGTTTATACATAATTGACCTATTAGACCATATTAATTAGCATTTCAACACAATTTCAAACATTGTTAAAAAAAAAAAAAAACAAATAAGAACGGTAATGTTTATATGATCATTATAATAAATTATATTTTATTAATATTTCTATTCTAAGATGAGTTTTACCTTCATTAATTTTTTGTAATCCATCTTCATAACTTTCTAAATTATTTGCCTCAATAATAATTACTTTAAGTATATTCTCATTGATATCATCATCATCACTAGCAAGATTCTGGTAATCACATAAATTAATTATAAATATATTAATACATATTATATATTTCTTTTAAACTTTTTCAACGTTATAGTATCAATATAACATTATAACGTATCATATATGATATATCACATATGAAGTTATAGTTTAATTGCTTTTTTTTTATTTATTTGTTTTGAATGTGATGAGATAAACAATTCATTTGATGTAACATTTCATTTTTATTTGTTTAATTATGGGAATAAAATTATTCTATAGATTTTGATTATATAATAATATTTTGTATAAAAGTATATGTCATTTCTTTAAAAATCAAATTTTAAAAAGCCACTTTTCTAAAATTTTGAAATTTTATTTCTACAATTAATTTTGTAATTCAATTTACTACAAATGCACTTAAAAAATTAAAATAGACTATAATAAAAATAAAATAAATAACAATTATACAATATAATATATACTCGATTCAGAATAAGAGCGGTAGTCGGCGGCCGACTTCTGCGCATGGGCCTAGCGCCACAACTTTTACGGGAGCGTCGTTTATTCTAGTAATGACAATTAACGTGTTCACATAATTTAAAATACATTGTGCCCACTCAATGACTGTCACGCGCCGATACTGAATTATTTCGTACGCCGCGTCATGTGTACACAGACGAATATGCTTACGTATCGTATCGTACTATCGTTTGTAATGTATTTACGTAACGTAATATTAAATACAATTATAATAAGGATTATAAATTTATTAAATATAATAATTAAATTAAATCCTTTTTTTTTTATAATTTTATCCATTTTTAAATATATTACAAACATTATTTTTATTATACTACACAGTTAAAAATTATTTCATACAAATGAACGTCGTCCATTTCAATAATAGCATCAGCCATTGTTAATATGATATTATTATAAAAGATATATAGTAGAGGTAATGTAATATTTATACTAAATAAAAAATAATCTACCTTAAAAATCTATGTCTATTGAGAAAAATAATAGTAATAATAATGTAAATTTAAAAAATAACAATGCCTTTGAAATTAAATATTTAAATTACTAAATGACATCAATATTTATAATATATATAGAAGTTATTTCTTATTTCTATAATCAATTACTATAACCGTATAGAATAGAACTACACATATTCAAGTGTCTAAATTATATTTATCATTGAATACTTTAAATTCAAAAAAATGAAATTAGATTACATGACATACGTTCTATGGACACATTGTCATATTTTGGATATGAGTTGATTTTTTTTTTCATTTATTATATATAATAAATTATTTTATTAATCATTATTTTATTTTACAATAATTATGCTTAATTAGAATTCAATATGCAATTTAAAAAAAGCTTACTTCAATAAGTTCGCGTATTATATTGCTAACATCATAAACTCTATATGATAAATTTGCTAATATATCAGTGTAATCTAAAATATTATATTAGAAAAGTAAAAATAATTAAATTTGAATTATAAAATGTAATATAAGCGTAGTTCTATATTTTTAATTATAATTTTTATATATTGAGTGAAGCTGGAAATGTATGTGTTTTATATTCGATATTTAAAGTATTCATGTGGAATCTACCTATTATTTATTTAATACCTATTTTACATTGATGTTAATTATAATTAAAACACAATTTAAAAAAAAAAGCAAGGGATGGGATATAGGGATATAGGTGTGCAAATCATAGTGTTAAATTTTAATTAGAATTTAAATGCAATGATAAACCATTGCATTCGAAAAAACTATTCTGAGCGAAGTTCAGTCAGATAATGTAGGTATTAAAATTTTAACATTTTATATTAAATATTTAAAACGCGAAATTTTATCACACATAATATTGGGACAATAATGGTACACAAATAGCACATAAATGAACACCCTATAAAATTTTCAATTCTCTAAGTTCAATATAAATGCTCATAAAATCCCTTGTCACCTAAATTCCCATATCATAAAAAAAAATTTTATTTTATTTATCATTATAGCTCCTAGTTTTTAATAATAATTATATTATCACAATGGTAATTATTATTATTATCTATCATTTAGCTGGTGAGTTAAATTCGTCGAAGGAAAATTGTCGTTTTTTCTGTTGCATGGGGTCAATTTTTTATTTCGGATAGTAAAAGTATCTACAGACATAAAAAAAAAAAATCACACATTATAGTAGAATCTAAGAAACTCTAAAATTTTATTGAAACTCAAATACCTATTGCTAAACTCAGTTCTAAATTATTGTGAACATTATATTTACAATTTTTTTTATTGATGTTTAAATAATAAAAATAAGAGTTAATACTACTGAAAAAAGGATAGAGGTCTTAAGACAATAGTGTTCAATATTGATTAATAGTAACATTTAATATTAATTTTAATGCAATGATAAATTATTACATTCGAAAAACAATTTTGTGCAATGTACTGTCAGATTTCGTTATATAAGTGAATCATTTATGGTTTTATTTTTATTTTATTAAATTTATTTATTTAACTCCCCTCATAAAGTTTTTTATTAATATTCAAACCTATCCTCCTTAGACTTGTATCCCTCCCACAACAGTATCACTTCTTCTTTTTTTATATTATGTTTAGTTATTTTATATAATTTCTAGGCATTCTATATTAATATACTAATAAATCGTTTAACTGTCTATCAATTTTATAAATTTATTAGGCCCGGTTGTTTAATTGCTCTTAACTGACAGTTAATACGACTTAATCAAAGATTAAAATTAACAAGGAAATGGTGTTTAGCACCATCTGGAAGTTAAAATATCAAATTAAAAATCGGGCCTTACTTGAGTCCACATGTGTGTGTATTATGAATAATTCATAATTATTATGATATTCATAAAAATACTAATTTTAATAAACTATACCTTGGTGGTTATAAGCTAAAGACTGTAATGAATGCAAAGCATTATCTTCAGTTATAGCAGTCGTATTATATAATAATTCATTAGCTACATAATTTAATAATCTATCCTGAAACACATTTGCATTAATATTTATTAAATTATTATTCATAATATAATATGATACTTTTAAAATATAGAACATCAACAATATTTACACATAATATATTATTAAAAAAACTACATAATATATTATAACCTATATCTTTGTTCCGTGGTATTCATCCACTAGGTATTTAAGTTCGGTAATCATTGAAAATGTCTAAATAAATTGATACATCACACTGGCTAATAACGTATATAATGAAGTCTTAACTATTATCCGGCTTTCTTATTCAAGGTTTTCTACTCTTGAATAGTTGCAAAGTTTTGAAAATCGTATGCAATATTTATATTTATTAATTAAATTGGATATCGGTTCTATCGTTTTTTGAGTTTCAATTTAAAAATATTAAACATAGGTTAGTGTAATATAAATAAAAACAATATTTTTAAAACAGCACAAAATACTTTAAAAAAATATTCTCTTAATATAATTTAATATTTTAATGATAACAAAACTCATATCAGCCATTGAAATGCAATCATATTCTTAGACACGTGTAAAACATAGGTATTATTGTGAATTAAAAAATGTTTATATAAAATACCGTATGTGACTTTTTACCTATGCTAGAAAAGTTAAAGAATTTTTTTCATATTGAGTAAATTAAAGTTAATTTACATAAATTTACAGAAGAAATTTACAGTCTATAAAAAGTATATTATCTCATTTAATGTAAGAGATGAGTTTAAATGATAATTATAATTTATATGAGGATGCTTCAATCAAATTTTCAAATTTCTTTAATAGGTATTTTTACTTAATTAATTATTATACCTACGTATATATAATAATAAGAAACCTTCTATAATAATTCTTAGATTTTCGATCACACTTAAAATATCAATTTTAAAAAGATATAAAAAAAAAATTGAGACTTTGTATTTTTCTAAATCGAGTATTTTGATATGTTAAGTAGGTATTAGGCAGGGCCTAAAATTGTGTGTACTACGACACTCAGTGCAGTACGAAATTTCAAATTGTGTAGTTGATTAAGGTCTAATTTTTTTCATTTTTGCATTATAAATAGATAGTATTATTTGAAAACCATATAATACATGAAATTTCAAAACTTAAATTACCTATTTGAAGAAGCCAAGTTACTATAGTTATAATGTTAGATTAATCAAAATAAATATTTTTTCAGAAATTTTTTCAGTGAATTTTTAATTAATCGCTTCACTCAGAATCTAAAATATATAATATATTAATATACTATTTTACTATAAATATGAGTAAACGTGTAGAACGAAAATATTTAATTTTAGGCCCTGGTATTAGGTGAGTATTGTTGGCGCTGAAACACGGTGGTTGCGTAATTACAATAGCCACCGCGATTATTATTAATAATAATATACTATAACATAATATACTATAGTAATTAGAAATAATATTTTAGTTTTCCCGATTAACGACCGGTCAGAAACACGCACACTCACACACGAACAAACACCTACTACCTAGCATTAATACCTTAGCTTTAATTTTATTTTGATATATGTTATCACGAATTATATAATCGAATGTCCAGGTATTTTTTATTATTGTTGATTAGAAATAAATAGTGTGTGCGCAAAACGCCACAATAATTGTAAATCTAATATTTATGTCTGTGTTAATATTATTATGTGTGCTTTATACATATTTATTTATATTTAGGTACAGGTGTGCAGCTGGCCAGTCTTCACACCAACGATATTATTGAGAATTTATTTATTGTGGTGTACCGTCAATTGATCGAGGTAAAATTGATCGTACGTAACAATTGATCGCACGACAATTGATCGCGAAAAAAAAATCATTTTTTTTTTTGTTTAAAATTTGTAATAAAATATACCTATAAAAGGCGCGTCAATTTACCGCAAATATTAACGATTTTATTATAGTTTAGGTATTTATATTCATAAATACTAAAGTGCATGGATTTACCCACAGGTGTATGTTTCGGATGGTTTTTTATATTTTATTTTATTTATATTTTTTTTAATAATTACAACATTATTTATAATTTATTTTATTTATATTTTTTAAATGTTTTTTAACATGTTTTCAAAAATTTTAATATATAATATATATAAATATTTTTTAATAATTATAACATATTTTATATTTAAAAACGATTTTTCTTTTTATTCGCGATCAATTTTCGTGCGATCAATTGTTACGTACGATCAATTTTACCGTGATCAATTTTAACGCGATCAATTTTGCGCGATCAATTGACGTATATCCATTTATTGTTGAGCCAAAAGGGATGAATTTGTGAGTCATATTTTATATTCTGAGCGTAGCGAAGAATGTATTGGTTTTACAATGATGTGTCCTTTTTTTTTTTTTTTTATTAAGTATGAAGACACTTTTACTACCCGAAATAATGCTCCGATTATAACGAATAGCATATGTTTCTGGTAGCAAAGTGAATGTAGTTGGTACTTTATTTAGGTAATTTTCTCAAAATTGACCCTAAGCGGTAGAAAAACGACCAAAAAATGACGAAAAGAAGGCATTTTTCAAATTTCGACGAATTCGATTTCAATATTTCACGATAACTCGGGCAATTTTGAAGTTAGAGACTTGAAAATTGTTTGGGAGTTCATATAGTTACTATGTATATGTGATAATGTTTTGTAACTGTTACGTTAATTTTTCTACAAAATATAGGACTTTGAATATTTCTTAAAATTCTCGTTTGTATATAATGTTTGATAAAATTAGCAAATGTGGTATTAAGGTCTGAAAATTTTACTGAAGTATGTTTATATATTTCTTAACATTAATTCAAAATATTAGAAAAATCCCTAGTCTCAATTATTTTTTATAGCCGTTTAAAGTTGATATTTTTAGTTTAAACGAAAATATTATGAAAAAAATGACGAAAAAACGGCATTCACAAAAACATGGCGAGATGCGTGTGGTGTAGTCGGCGAACATTGTCTAACGCTATCTCGGTGTTAATCACCGTAGCCAGGCATCGATAGCGGATGGGTGACCGCCGTTTTGTTGCGGTTTTTTTTTTCGTTTTTTTCTATTTATGTCTGAATCATCATATCAAAATATTAGAAAAATCCATGATCTCAATTTTTTTTTATAGCTGTTTAAAATTGATATTTTTATTTTTTTGTTTTTATGATTGAAGACCCTTGTACTACCCGAAATAATGGTCCGATTTTCACGAATTACATATGTTTCCGGTAGGAAAGTGGATGTTCTTGGTACTTTATTTAGGTCATTTTTCGAATTTCTTAAAATATCACTATGCGTTAGAAAAATCGATGAAAAAATGACGAAAAAACGGCAATATAATAATCAATACCTACATTATCGGACTGAACTTCGCTCAGAATATTTTTTTCGAATGCAATGGTTTAACATTGCATTTAAATTATAATTATAATTAAATACTATGATATGCACACCTATATCCCTGCGGTAGGAGTATCAGATCGTATTTTTTATACTTGTGTGTTGCTGTGAGTTATACAGAGTGTAACAGGTCAATTTGACAATTGCAATAACTTTTTTCTATTCATTTTTTTTAACTTTCTTTTTTTCAAATAAATACTGAGCCCTTGCGTTACAATACTGTCGATTTCAAATATTTTTTTGTACTTGGAAAACTCAAATTTGGAAATTTAAAATTTTATTTTATTGTTTAAGAAATATTTCAAAATAGCCATTTCGTAAATCTGATTTTTAGAAAAATATTAGTGTTTAAAATTCTAATAGAGGTTGACCCATTCATTTTCTACGATTTTTTAAAGTTTGTGAAAAAGTTAAGAATTTTATTGTATAATGTATACCACATAAAATTATAACAAATATTATTGTATAACACTATTAATTAAATGGCTGATCGAAATTTAATTTTTATTCCAAGATTTTTGTTATCGCTTACATCATTAAATTGATATTTATTATTATGAGTCCCAGTCATAGACCTATAAACTAAGTTAGTTTATAGGTCTATGGTCCCAGTTATATTATTATTATTATGCTTTCATGGAAAAGTTAATCAAATCACCGACTATTTGATAGACCCGTACAATATTAATTGTACCTATAATTTTAGTAATTTAATTCACATTTTCAAAAAGTTTAAAAAATCATAAGAAATAAATGACCAAACTTTAAGAAGATATTTTAATACCATAATTTTTCTAAAAATCCGGTCTACAAAATGGCTATTTTGATTTTTTTTTTTAAATGGTAAAATTAAATTTTCAAATTTGAGTTTCCCAAGTACAAAAAAATATATGAAATCGACAGTATTGTAGCGCAAGGGCTCAGTATTTATTTGAAAAAAAAAAAAGTTAAAAAAATGAATAGAAAAAAAGTTATTGAAATTGCCAGATAGACCTGTTACACTCTGTATATTGTGTTTAATTATTATTATTTTAATATATAGCAACACTAATTACCAATTTTTTTTCCATTTTCTTTTTTATTTAATTATATTCTCTATATTCTATTCATAATTTTTTAGACATACACACACACCACAAACACACGTAGTTCAACAGTATATTTTGCCCGGTATACCCGACCACTACTGATTGAACTACTAACAACTACACGTTAACACACAAACTCAAGTGTCAAAATTTAATATAATGCATTT
The DNA here is from genome assembly GCA_021307375.1 of Tetraneura akinire. Taxonomy (NCBI): domain Eukaryota; kingdom Metazoa; phylum Arthropoda; class Insecta; order Hemiptera; family Aphididae; genus Tetraneura; species Tetraneura akinire. The sequence continues at coordinate 4,334,448 of JAIUCT010000012.1, read as the reverse complement.
CTGCCATAATAATTTGTGATGCACCACGTACGAACAAACAACAGTTCCGTGGGACGGAAATTAAAAGACAAACATGTACGAATTTTTTAACGTTCAGCAAACTCACTAAACGAAACTATCAGTGTCTTCAGAAACACAAATACACAATTAAATACTAATAAACATTAAATAATACAGGTGATACGGGTGAAACTTTAAATTAAAAATATTTCAAAATTATTTATAACTTTAGACAGTTCACACCATAGCAAAAATTTGCGTAATACATTGACCGTGATAGCACTAGTACCAAATGGAGCATCACCTATCACCGATGCATAAACACAAAACAACGTATCAACGGGGAACATAAAACAAAACATATACAAATTACAATAATTAATATTTAATACATATATTGTAATAATTAGCATAAAGAATATATTATATTTCTTCATTTACTTCAGTATTCATTGTAGGTTTCAGGACTGCAAATATTAAATTTTGAATAGGTTCAAATTCATTGTTATCATCAGTATTATTGTATGCTAATGATAATACTATATGATAATAAGTATAAAATAAATTTAAATCTTTGTCATATTCATCGAACATAAAATTATCTTCTTTTATAAGTTGGATTAATTGTTGTACATTCTCATTAATAAAATCCTGTAATTTATAAGACAAAAATATTACTAATAATATTGTTTTAAAAAGTAATAATATAAAGATATAAAATTAAAATAACCCCTCGGTCAGACCAAACTAAGGTGTGGGGGATATGCGTAAATACACGTGTTAATTCCCGTAAAGTTAATCAGTTGAAATATGAAAGTGTCTATTGATACGAATAAAAATGGCAAAATAGAAGAAGACTACTGAAAGTCGAGGTGAGTCAACAATGAAAGACCAATTAACGACAAATAGCACTAAGAATGAGAAAGAAAGAAAGAATTCAAATTCACGTATGTCAAATGAGACCGAATCGGCAACGAAACAAATGTTGGTGGTGTTAGTGGTGCAAAACAATACGCTAATAGAATTATTAAAAGTACAATAACAACAAATAAGATCGGTGAATGAAACAACGTTTGCACCCGGTTTCCATAAATCAATTCCTATATTTAACAGACTGAGTACCTGGTGTGAAGCTATTAGAGCTCTGCACGGTCCGGTTTGGACCGGTCCAAACCGGACCGGACCGGACCGCGGTCCGGTCTTTTCGGTCTTTTTATTTCGTAATTTATAGTGGTCCGGTCTTTTCGGTCTTTTCATTTCGTAATTTATAGTGGTCCGGTCCATGTTGGTCCGATTTTTAAACATAATAGTCTATTTTTTTTTGCATTCTATTATAAAATATTCAGTCTGGTCCGGTCCGTCCACTAGAGATCAGTCCGGTCCTTACTTGGACCGGACCGGATTTAATGTGGTCTGGTGAAAATTTTTGAATTTAATATTGATTTTGTTTGGCCTGGGTTATATTAGGTTTATCCTGGACCGGAATACGAGTACATTATATTTCTATTATACCTACATTTAAATTTATCCATTTTATATTTTTGTATAATATTAAAATTAAACATTGATTGTATTTTGTTGGTGCAAAACTGCGAACCCGTATGGCGGATGTCAGGTACGTGTCCTACACGATCGATTACAAAGTAACTGAAATCTAATCTTTGCACTTTGCACTGACTAAATATAAAATTATGTTGCATTTCTTCTTTCAATATAATATTATATAATTTATATTATTTTTACTGTCAAAAATAGAAATTGAATACCTAAATAATAGTCTAAACGTTTGTTCCGCTATTGTCAGTTACTCAGTTATTCAATCTGTTGTTCAAAATTCATTTAAGTACGTAAGTATTTAAATACGGTTCGGTTCAAATTTTATCGGTCCGGTCTCGGTCTTTTTTTAAGGAATTTTAAATTATCGGTCCGGTCTCGGTCTGATTTCATTATTTATTTAATCGGTCCGTCCGGTCCTGGTTCTAATTTTACTTTACAGGTCCGGTCCGGTCTGTGAAAATACGGACCGTGCAGAGCTCTAGAAGCTATGGATTGGTTGAAAACAGTAAATCGCGTGGCCGACATAAAACGATGGCCTGACAATTTTAAGTTACAATCAGTTCGCAGTAATCTCGAAGGTTCTGCAGGATATTGGTTTTTATCACGCAATATTAGGAGTTGGATTGATTTCGAAAATCAATTTAAAAGAACTTTTGTCGATGAAGTGTTAGTTGGAGACCGCTGGAAAGAAATATCACGCCGCGTTCAACGTAAAGGTGAAAATGTATTAGAGTATTTTCACGAAAAGGTACATTTTTGTTTGGTACTTGATTTAGGATTACAAGAATCAAAAATCAAATATTAGAAGGGATTTTTCTAAAGACTTGAGCGTTAATACCAACGAAATATTAAATGATATCGTCAACTTTTAACGTTTGGATATATCACCTACCGCTCGTATACGATTGTTAATTACTACAAAAAAACCAATAAAAACTACGTTATCGTTTCGATCAGAGACACGTCAAAACATAAATGTGAGTAATAATACGAGTACTACTTCCGTAAGTGGACCAACGAAAAATTGTTTCAACTGTGGTTCAAAATTGAAGCGAAAATACAAGCGTCTGCTTGTACAAAACCACACATTGTGAAAGGTGCGTGTTACGAGTGCGGCTCAATAACACACTAACGACCGAAATGCTCAAAGTTAATGCAGACCACGACACCCATACTAAAAAAGGAACCAAATACCGATATCGAATCAAAAGTAATGAACATAGCAGTACAACTCAACTCCAAATATCCAAGTCCATATACGAAGTAACTTGCACGTACGACGTCCTAGTTACTAGGACCTAGTAGATGAAGATACACAATACAGTACGACATTCACGGCAATTATCGATAGTGGTAGTCTAATAAATTTATTAAAATTTGAAATAATATTACCTAACAATGTGAATGTTATAAAACCTATAGAGATCGATTATAATTTTTCTGATATTAATAGTACAAAATTAGAATAATAAGTAGGTATATATTTGATTCAAAAGTTAATATTTTTTTTTTCTAACGATTTTTTGTAGTCCCAAGAGGTAAAATTACGGTGAATGTGATTTTAGAAAGAGACTTTTTTTGTTAACTTAACGTTTAGAAATAGTGTTTTACTTTTAGACTACTGTGAAAGTAAATTAACTAAAAATAATAATTTTAGTGTAATTCTATGACTCTATGTGTAAGTTACGAACGTGAGTATGAGAACGAGAAAGAAATGAAATATTAGTTACAGGTTAGAAATAAATTGTATGAGTTATACCTATCTCCACGAATGTTTTTTTTTAAAAGAAAGATTTGTACAGAGTAAAGTTGATCTAAATTTGGAAATGATGATTGTTTTAAAACGTAATCAACCGATTTCTTATAGAACACGACGTAAATCGTTTTGTGATAAAGAAAAATTACGAATAATTGATGATTGAATGATTTTAATTTAATTAATAATTTAATGATTTATTGAATGAGGGTATAATTTGACTTATCAAAAATTCATATAGTAGTCCCATTGTACTCGTACGAAAAAAAACTTGTGATCTTAGGTTTTGTGTGGACTATTGTGAGTTAAATAAAATTACAGTAAAAGACAATAATTTTCCCACACCACTTGTAGATGATCAAATCGAACATTTAAAGGTAAAAAGTATTTCACGCTTATAGATTTAAAAAACGGACTTCACATATGAAGGTAAGCGAATAGTCTATTCCGTATACTTCATTTATAATACTCCTTGACCAATTTGAGTATCTCAGAATGTTTTTTGGTTTGACAAACACCTTAGAGTCTTTACAAGATATACCCGATATATATATTTTTTTTTAATTAATAAAGCGCAATGAAATAATATTCCCTCGGTCAGACCTAACAAATCCATATATTTTATTAGGTTCACTAAAAATATCAAATTTCAACAGGTATAAAAATAAAGAGGAGACTTGGAGTTTATCTAATGATTTGATATCACTTTAAGCAATATGTGAATATGTAATTCCCATGTAAACATCCAATAAAATTTTTAAGTCTCAATATTAATAATAATTTTAAAATTAATAATATTGCCTAGGAATCGTAAAATATTGAAATTGATTTCGTCAATATATCAATTCTCTTAAAAAATTTCGTATATTCGTTTTTTTTTTTTATATATAGTTTTTCCTACAGGGTAATTTCAATTTCAAGAAATTCGAAAAAGACCTTAATAAAATTATTAAATAATGTAATTGAATACATTCAATTTCCTAACGGTAACATATTTTATTTGTGATAATTGAAGCATGTAATATCGAAAATGTATTTACATTCATAATAAAAACACACATACATACATCATTGTAAAAGCAATTAAAATATAAAACGTATTTAAGGACTAGATTATGGTTATATTTATTATATTGTATTATGAAATAATTAATATTTAAATGATATCTTATATAATAACGAAAAGATAGCTAATAAGTAAAGTAAAATTTTTTAATTTATTTTATTAATTTAATTTTAAGAAATTATGTTTTCATTGTCATTTAAGTAAATTAATACTTACCTCATCCAAAAGGTATTCACGATAAATTAAAGTATATGCTATTGGGTACTTTCGATTTTGTTCCCTAACCATATTCATCAATGCATTTTTCTCGTTATTTAATTTATAAAATAATCCTTCCATATTTTCAGAATAATATTCTTTATTTTGTTGTATCAAATAAATTTGAAATGTTTGATAAAGCACTGACCAAGTAGTAACTTCTACTTTGTCAATTAAATTTTCGTCCCCTTCTTGTAATATATTAATAAAAAATAGACCTAAAATACAAAATTATATATAATTAGATATTTAAATATTATATAGGTACCTAAAACATTTAATAGTCTTATTATATTATATAACTATATAAATATCATAAGATAAATATTTTGCTTATATTTTAAAATCAAATATTATAATATTCAGAGCCCTGGTGAAAACAGATGACCAGAAGGCAGAAATGGGTATGAAATGAGTAGATACCTATAAATTCAAGCAAAACAAACATCTTAATATTTGCTTATAAAATTCAATTTAAATATTAACTATATTATATTATCATTGATTAATATTATATAATATATATAATATAATATAGTAAAAAGTAAAGAGCTGATACTCCTGCCGCACAGGATACAGGTGTGTGAATCATATAATTTTACTTAGAATTTGAATGCAATGATAAACCATTGCATTCGAAAAAACGATTCTGAGCGAAGTTCAGTCAGATTATAATTTTCGTTTGAACTAAAAATATCAACTTAAAACAGCTATAAAAAAAAAATTGAGATTAGGGATTTTTCTAATATTTTAGTATGATGTTAAGTAATATGTAAGTATACTTCAGTAAAACTTTCAGACCCTAATACCAAAAATTGCCAATTTTATCAAACATTATATACGTAAAAACGAGAATTTTACGAAATATTCAAAGTCTAATATTTTGTAGAAAATTAACATAACGGTTCCAAAATTATACCACATATATATAGTAGTTATGTGAACATCCAAAAAAAATTTTAGGTCTCTATCTTAAAAATTGCCTGAGTTATCGTGAAATATAGAAATCGAATTCGTCGAAATTTCATTTTTCGCGAAAAATGCCGTTTTTTATACCGCATCGGGTCAATTTTGAGAAATTCGAAAAATGACCTAAGTAAAGTACCAACTATATCCACTTTTCTACCGGAAACATACCCTATTCGTGAAAATTGGAGCATTATTTCGGGTAGTATTTTTGTACACAGACATAAAAAAAAAATCACACATCATTGTAAAACCAATACATTCTTCGCTTTGCTCAGAATCTAAAATATAGTAATAATATAGTATAATTAATCAATAATATTATATTATATTATATTATATTATATATTTTATTTTATTATTTTATACCCCATGTTACCAGTTTTAAATATTTGGGTAAAAAAATTAACCGAGTTATAAATATTTTTAAAATCTTTTCTATGGAGTGTTGTATTTTATATCTGCGAGTTATGAGTTATGAATTAAACGGAAAAAAATAATTTCAAGCATTTAAAATGTATTGTTGAAGAAAAATTGATAAGAGAAATGGAAATAAAAAATAACGAATGAATATGTACTAATCCAAATAGGAGAAATTATATCCATATTGAATGTGATGTAGTGAGAAAGATGAGATATGATGGAGTACGTTCTACGCCATGGTGAAGAGTTGCGTTACACTTTAGCTGAAGGACCAAGACCACCAGGAAGACCAAGAAACTCGTACATAATTCAATTGAAATAAAGATGCAGGATTAATGAATACGATGGCCTAAGGAAGATTGCTAATAATTGTGAAAAATGGAGAACGAAGTCAAATAATGCTGTAAACTAAGCTTTTACCGGTTGAAAAAAACAATATTTTGTAATATAAAAATAATATATAGACTTTAAATACAAATAAAAAAAAAAAAAAACACGGGAAGGATACTGGTCACTGGTGTAGAAAGGTTACATCTGTAAATAGGATAATGTTGAATATTGATTAACATTTAAATGCAATGATAAATCATATTTGTGAAAATGATTTTGAGCAAAGTTCATTAGATAATATACCTAAGTAGTAAGTACTGAATAAAATTTTTACATTTATTAGTCTCTACGTTCAATATAAATAATTTATCATAAAACCCCTAAATGAGTCACTTAAATACTGAAATTTGATAGAACTTCGCTTATTTCAAATGTAAATAAAAATTAAACACTATTATCTTTACAACTGCCAGACCAGTATCCCTTCCATTACTTTTAATACATTAAACAAAAAAAAAAAAAAAATTGTAAATGTAATAATTCATAATTAAATGGAACTAAGTTAAATAAAATGTATTTGAGAGCTAAAACAAAATTTTTTGTATATTTTATTTAAGATTATTTTAAAATATTGAAATATAATAAGAAGAATCCATATAAATACTTTAAATATTTATTTTATACAAATTTCAAGTATATATACCTAAATAAAAATGGATAATTAATATTTTTCCAATATTCGGAAATATGTTAACCAATATGTAAGAATGTTTCATTAAAATTGTATGTAACATTATTGTAAAATATTGAGAAACAATAATTATAATTCACAAATATATACCAAAAATATCGATTTTATTCAAATTTCAACTTAAAACACCGATAAAAGAAAATTAAGTTACATGAGATTTTCTCTAATATTTTGCTATCATGTTAAGTAATATATGAGTATTTTTCCTTATTAAATTTCATCACAAAGTAAATAAAAAATTTTTAAAAATAAGTGGGATACTGTTGGGGAGGGTTATTTTGTAGCCATAAATACCTATAATTATTATTTTCATAACCATACTTCAAAATACGTGTATTAATAACTAATTATAGTTCTTGTTAATTAATTTAACATTATAAAATTATTATTACCATCTTGGAGTACATTATAAGCAAATATATCTTTATTGTGGAAATAATAGATACTTGATGCATTATAACATGACTTTATAAAAATTAATATTTCGTCTGGAGAAAAAACATACCTATTCTAAAATAAATTACATTTTTCTATTAATATTAGTACATAAAATTAAGTGTATACATTGGTTACAGTATAAAAACAAAAACAAAATAAAAGGTATCATAAAGAAAATGTATATACATAATATGTTTTAATAGGATAATGGTAATGAAATGTTTAATGTAAGTCTTATAAATTATTTTATTCCAGAAAAATGAATTTATACCAACAAATTAAGTTAAATTTTGATAATCATTAATTTATAACAGGATAAATGTTATAAAATAACGAATACCTACCTATTTAGAAAGAATGCAATCTATAGTTCTAAAACTTCATAGCACGTTCAGGGGCGGATTGGCCCACCGGGAATTCGGGAGTTTTCCCGATGGACTGCTTAAAAAATGTAATAATATAATATATGTATTTTTATAGTATTTTCCAATATTATAATAATATTTATTATATTAGATATATACTCGTATATAAATTTATATAGGTATTGTCTTTATTATTTATTAAGATTGCGGAATTATCGCAACTACTGCAGTGTAACCACGAACATGGAAATAATCAGTAATCACAAAAATTTACTGTCAAAGTTCATAATATAATCTTAGATAATACAATAACTAGTATGAAAAAAGTTCTCGAATAATAGAATGTTGTATACTGATTTAGAATGTCTTTCCCTCACTAATTTTGAAGATTTAAACAAAAATACATTTCCACCAAATGCTTTAAACTGAACTTACTAACAAAATTAAAAAATTTGATGATACAATAACAAAAGATAGTTAAAAAAAAATGAACTCCTGTTGCACAGGATACTGGTGTGCGAATCATAGCGTTTAATTTTAATTAGAATTTGAATGCAATGATAAACCATTGCATTCGAAAAAACGATTCTGAGCGAAGTTCAGTCAAATTATAATTATCGTTTGAACTAAAAATATCAACTTAAAACAGCTATAAAAAAAAAAATTAAGATTAGGGATTTTTCTAATATTCTAGTATGATGTTAAGTAATATGTAGGTATACTTCAGTAAAATTTTCAGACCCTAATACCAAAAATTGCCAATTTTATTAAACATTATATACGTAAAAACGAGAATTTTACGAAATATTCAATGTCCAATATTTTGTAGAAAAATGAACGTGACGGTTCCAAAATTTTACCACATATATATAATAGCTATGTGAACACCCAAAAAAATTTCAAGTCTCTATCTTAAAAATTGCCCGAGTTATCGTGAAATATAGAAATTGAATTCGTCAAAATTTCATTTTTCATGAAAAATGCCGTTTTTTCGTCATTTTTTCGTCGTTTTTTCTACTGCTTAGAGTCAATTTTGAGAAATTCAAAAAATGACCTATATAAAGTACCAACTACATCCACTTTGCTACCGGAAACATAACCTATTTGTGCAAATCGCAGCATTATTTCGGGTCGTAATTTTGTTTTCATACATAAAAAAAAAAAAATAAATCACACATCATTGTAAAACCAATACCTACATTCTTCGCTTCGCTCAGAATCTAATGTATTATGAATTTATGCTAACACTAATTATTATACTAAAAAAAATATATAAATAATAATAATAATAATAAATACATTTCTATAAAAATATTAGTTTTTGTGTTTATGAAAGTGCACGGGTTAATGCGCCGGAGTATCAACTTTTTCCCGCACCTAAATATTTTTCCAATCCGCCCCTGAGCACGTTGCACGTATATGTGAGTATATTAAAGAAATTTCAAGTTTCTATGTTTTATTTTTCATTAATTACCTAGTTACACTAAAATAATTATAATTTTGTTCATCAAAATTATACCTCTAGGATATTTAGCCGTATTTTGGACTTGTATGAGTTTTAACTATATTAGTTATACTTATACCTATATAAAATATATTTTTATAATTTAATAATTATCCTCAATTAATTATGATTCATTGAAAATTAAAAGATAACATATCATTGATAAATATTTTTTAGTGGTTTCATTACTATAATATTATTTATTGGGTATTATTTAGATCGAAAATAGAATCAATAATTTTATATTTTAAGTGTATTTTTTTTTACTTTCACAGTAGTTTTCTTCTAGGGTAAAAATACCATTGAAAATGTTAGAAAAACTAAAAATCGAGAAAAATTTAATTTTAACGAACTTGATTTTATTTATTTCATCATATGATACATAAGAAATATAAGTCATAGAATCTTAAATTATTATAGAATATTGTATATAATTTATATAATATATAACGATAAATTTTTCATAGGCATATTACAAAAGTACTCATGCAAAAGATGGGAAATGTAATATCTATGAGTCACAATGCCAAAAAGCTATTATAAATTCTTCTAATTATGACTCTAATTCAGGAAGTGTTGTATAACAAAGTGTAGAGTAGTAGAGTACTAGAGTCTTATTATATATTAGAACTTACTATAAAATAGTATATACAGTTTGTCAAGAGAAGAACGAAGATGTCATTGACAGGAAAAAACCAAGGACTTTTAGCGCCATAAAACAAATTGTTACAAAATACTTTACTGGTGAAAGAGAAGAAGTGAATATAAAACAGACGATCTGAATGGAGACAACATAGAATTAGATGGAACCATGTAAATAAAATATGTAAAACTAATAATTGATCATAAATAGAAAAAGAAAAATACAGTACATTTTCATGCTTAGACGGTGGACAATGCACTCTCTCTCCAAGTAATCTAATTAAAAGTATCATATTCTGTTCAAGAAGATAGTGAATAGTGATTAAAAATTTGTTATTTATCATTATGAAACAGAATACAAAAAGTAGTATACCTGATGTCTATAAAAAATGTAATATTATATAGGTATGCATAATTATTTATAATAATTTGTTTATTAAAATTTGCATAATAAATATGCATTTATTATATTATGTTAATTATTTATAATAGAAAATATCTTACTTTATACATGTTAACCATTTTACTGTGAAATTTAAGTCTAAATAAATCTGTTCCTACTAAATGATAATTTTCCCAATACATTTTTAATGCTGAAATGAAATAAAATAGGCGGTAAAATAATATTAATATACCTTTTAAGTATGAAATTGAGTAAACAAATAAAAAACTAATTATAAATTATAGTTTATTATAAATAATAAAATATAATTATCATAGAATATTTTTTATTAAAAGAATTTTTATTAATATATTATGTATGGTTGAACTATTCATAGAAATAAAATAGCAATAATAATAAATAAATTATTTTAATTTATATTCTAATCCTTCCACTAGTCTACTACATTAAATTTATTCTTAAAAAACACCAATAAACACCAAAATTTAAATATTTTATATTAAATATATCATAATTCATTATAAATTTGACTATCTAAAATTCTTAAAAATAATGTTAATAAAAACTATGTTTTCTCAATAAAAAAGTTATTTATGTCTTAATACTGATAGTGTACAGTGGCGTATACAAGGGGGTTTTGGATGTTATGATACCCCCTTCGACCGTAACATGTTTATTGTATAGGTATACCTTTATTAATTGTTTTAATTTTAACTCGTCAAATTATTTTTATATTAATATTCTCATTTGTGAATAATTTAGTGCAACAAATTAATTATCTATTTATACACCACAAAACTATTATAGCTGGCTTTTATTTTCTTATTTCTAATAACAATTATAATCAACAAGTAAATTTGATTAAAATGATATTGAAACAGATATGAAGTAACGGTATACACGTTTATAAAAACTTAGTGTACCTACAAGGTGTTCTTAACGCACTTGAAAAGTGCAATAAAGACCTAATACCAAATGTATTTAAACTCCTTCAAATATTAGTTAAATAGTTATAGGTACCTGTTATATCGTGTGAATCTGAAAAAAGTTTTTTGACATTAAAACGAATAATAATATATCTTAAAAATACTATTGGTCAGTTAAGACTTAATGGATTCATCCATAAGTCGAAGTAATACAGTTGGAGATGTAATACAAAAATTGTCATTGAATAAAATACAACACCATTGATTTTATTTTATAATATATTATTTTTATTATTATCCATTTTATATTTATACCTACATATAATATACACATATATTAATTAGGTATTTGAAATATAAAAGTAATAGTTTATTCGAATTAATGTTTATAATTGACACCCCCCTTAAGGAAATCCTAGTTACGCCACTGATAGTGTATAAATTGTACATTTCAAAAGCGAATAAAATAAAATATATAAATTATTAAATTACGTAAATGGAAACACAAAAATTATTTGCCAATTAATTTTGTTTAATTAAAAGATTAACCTATGATATGATATATGAGATTATTAATTTTACTTACAATCGTAATTTTCGAAAAGAGGAATCACTATAATCATAATTATTAAAGAATAAATGTGTTATACTCGTTTTTATACATAATATAACATAAGTATTAGGACGTGATGCCATTAAACGGCATGTAGCGCACATGACTTTAGGTTAGGTTATATAATAGGTAAGATCGAAGGTTTTTTAAAGAAACCGTTTTCCGCCGTATCTTTGCAACCACATTATATCAAATTCTAGGAACTTTCCGTCGGTGTTGATCCGCTCTCTCCTCTCGGTGTCGACGGTACGACCGTTGACATGGTCCTTTCCAAAAAATTAGGTATTATAATATATTATAATCGTTATTTGCAATTTAAAATGGATAAAATAATTATATTACCTATGGTTAAACGCGTTCGACGGTCGGTCACAAACATGGCTGTAGATAATATTAGATATAGTGGTTACGGTCGACAGCCGTGGTTACAAAGTAATAATATGGTCGGCGTTCATGGACCTTTTAGGTACTAATAAACGGAGCATTAATGGTTGGAGCCTTATATGGTAAATATTTATATCAGTGTTTCTAAGCGGTGTGTAGAATTACGGTCGCAGAAATTAACAATTCACAGAAACATGGACTTCCAGATCGCGGATCATGACGAATAGCCACTCAAACTAACCTAACACCTTACGTAGAGTTATAAGTCGACGAGGAATTGTTTCCGATATTTATTCTGATAACGCTACAAATTTTATTGGCGCTAATCGCTGTCTACGAGAACTTTATGATTTATTTTATTCTGAGAAAAACCTAACCTAATTCATAATGCTACAACAGATATCGGAGAATAAAATGACATTTTATACCACCCACCGCGCTCCCCTGATTTCAGTGGCTTATGGGAGACTGCTATAAAATCCATCAAACATCACCTTTATAGATAACCTTAAGGTAATGCACACTTAACTTATTAATAATTAAATACAATTTTAATACGCATTGAAGTTTGCTTAAATTCTCGACCAATAACGCCATTGTCAACCGATTCTTCAGACTTGTCATATCTTTACTTAATTTAATATTAAGAAAAGAGAGTTATGTATATATATATTAATATTAATATTATTAGGTTTATTAAACATTAAATTGGTAATTTTGATCAGAATGAAATAATTTAAGAATGAATAGAGAGGGAAAATGAACAGAGGAAAAGCGTGCGTATAATTTTGTAAAAAAAACAAGATTATTAATATAATATAAGGGAATTTTTGGAGGTATAATGGTATATATACTGTTGTTGTTGTTGATACAGGTTAACAGCAACAAATGCAAGGAATACGAAATACAAATACGAGGAAGTTCGGCTTGATAACTGTCTACAGCATATGTAATAAATCGTCGAAATCGAAGAGAATTTATAATAATTATACTGCGTTTCAAGAGAGAAGGTACACGATTTTTCGTCCGCCGATGCGCATATCCCACCAATATCGCCCGTTCGTTTACGATCGTAAAACGTTCAGGCGGCGGTCGGCAACGACTCGTTTGCATACGTAGCTCTACGGCTCTACCTACGTACATAATTTAAAATTTTAAACGGCGACTATTGTTTACAACATTAACTGCGTAACACTCAAAGTTATCGGGGTGTATAATTGATTTGGCGAGCCCTCGGGCGGTAAGAAGTAGGGGAAATCGGGCCTCCGCGTTGTTGACGGCGTCAGTTGGATGCGCGAATCGTGTACCTTCTCTCTTGAAACGTAGTATAGAATATACCTATAAACATTTAGACGTTTTTTCGGTTTGTCTTCAATTTTGTTAATTGCTTTCACACGCGATCACATTAATTTTAATTAGTAGGATAAAAAGGGGCATTCTGGATCTACCACCACCACTACCACCACACCTTTTTTTTTTTTTTTTTTTTTTTTTTTTATCACGATCACGTAACCTATCATTACATTAACCCCCTACATCTATTTATCATCTAACATTACCTTACCTCTCACTTTTTCCTTTTATCACGACAACGTAATCAATGATTATATTAACCCCTTCCTTTACACCTTATCTATTTCTTCGTGACATATCTACGTATACATATCACTACCACGTAACCGATAATTATCATATTTACATAAAATATCCGTATATAGTTATACCTCACCCTATCTTTTATTTTATCATTATAACGTTATCGAAGATTAACATATAATATTTTCGTATAGATGTTTTTGTTAGTCGTGGCTCGTGGCTAACAATAATATCTTATACCGTCAAGTTTTACTATACGTAGGGAATTTAAATAAAATATAAATTAAAATATACTTAGAAAATATTTGCTCTACACTAATTACCCCTCTGCTTTTAATTTTCGTATAGATGTTTTTGTTAGTCGTGGCTAACAATAATATCTTATACCATCAAGTTTTTACTATACATAGAGAATTTAAATAAAATATATTATTTAATAATAATATAATAAATATTACATTATAATATATAACGAGTCTAATTACCGTTAAAAATTTGTATTAATATAAAAATTATATAATATTCTGGTCGAAAATCGAACTGGATATACCACACTAAATCGTATATATTATATCAATCAAACTCTCAAGCCATTAGTATAACTATTCAAAATTACGATATTTAAATAAAGTAATATTTATTTGCCCGTGTTATACTTTTCCGTATACAATATACGTATAATTGTATGACATCATAACTACAGGTAGTTCAATCGCTACAAGTAATCGATGCCTTAAGTAATTTCTCTACGACTCTACAACCCCTCCTCTCATGTATAATATACTAACTTTCTAAAATTATAAGTATTAATATTGTTAATCGTATAATGACGAAAGGTTATAGTTAAAACTTTGTAATATTACAGCTAATAAAGATTACTACTTTATATATGTATTATAACAAATAAAAACACAATTATATTTATTTAAACAATTTTTTTATTTACACAATTATTTATATTACAAATTTACATTTTTCTAACATCTCCGTTAAACGGATTTTAAGTAATAATTTAATCGCGCAATGTCAAACAGTATGCAGCAGTATTCTCAGGTATTGAAGCCTCTGTTTCGAATTATAAACGTAGATCGACCGTCGAAGCTTTAACAATTTTACATTATCATTTTGACGTGATAAATCTACAACAATGATCGGACCATGATGATTGAAATTTAATTTCGAAAGTAAAGGTTTGGTATGATCTCTCGCGTAATATGATTTTTGGAAATCCGTATATGCCTTGTACACTATAGATGTTAGATTGTTAATAAAGTTAACACGAAAACCTTCATATGGAAACATCTCAGAATTTAAGTACACTTTAAGGTTTTTTATTTTACAGCTATCAAATTGTGCAGACGATCTGAATAAGTTGTTTTTTCGACTTGTTTGAAACCCGATTATAGCAAACCTTGGTTTTTCCAATGAATGACTCGAATTCACTGTCCATGAATGTGAAGTGTTTTGTGGAAGAACTGGATATTCACAGAGATCCCATGCTCTATATGCACACGAAAGTGGTCTTTGAGAGTCAAACACTCTGATCAATTTCAATTTTTCTCTGTAACTCACATGAATTACTGGCATCTTCCAAATAACTTTTTTTAATTCAATCACTACTTTTTTATTTTTATCAGCGTTTTCAATAGCTCCAGTTCCGCTACATATTATAGCATCGTAATCGGTTGATGAACGATATAAAATCAATTGCTGATTTCAATTTAATAATATTTTTCTGTAATCTTCGCAAAACCCAAATAAGTTTTTTAATTGGATGCAGCCGGAAAATTTTTTATTTCTTATAAAATCTGAGTTCACTTTTTCGATCTTCAAATCCCAAGCAGAATTTTCAAGGTCGTTCAAATCACTGGGTGTAAATGAACAAAATCCTTTTAGGGTCGACGATATACCGGGCGATTTTAATTTTTGTATCTCCACTCCGTTAAGCTCGAATTTCATTTCAGAAAAAAGAAAAGCAAGACCATTGTTGATAAAATTGAATTCACCCACTCCTTTATCTGGCGGTTAATTTATTTCACCTTCGATATAAATAAAACTTTCACACGGTAAAGTATATGCATCCATATTTTGAATACAAATTCTGATCTCATCATTATTCTCTAAAGCATTGGTTGAATACGGTAAGAAAGATTGGAATTGCATATGAGTTATTTTACAATCGTCCACATACCCGTCTGTCACGTTTAAATAGCTATCATCCATTACTATAATATATAGCTTTTATCGAACGCAGAAAATTAAAATTTTGTTTAGTTAATATTTAGTGTAAAGTATATCGGTTATTAATTTCACTTTAGATATTATCAAATGAACGAGAGTAAAGTGTTTATAATGTGTGGTGCGGACCAAGGTATAAACACTTATGACACTATCCAAATTTAAATGTAATATATATAAAAATTGCTTAAATCGTCGATGACAGTAAATTATACTCAAAGTGTATAGCAAAATATTCTTTGGGTATATATTATTAAATAATATTTTATTTAAACACCCGACATATAATAATAAACTCTGAGGTATACGATATTATTGCTAGGAACGTCTAACAAAAACATCTATAGGAAACCAAAACTGTATAGGTGATTAATCCACTTGCAACATATATTTTCTAAGTATATGTTAATAACATAAATAATTATAACCATACATTATACAATAGAAGGAGTGGTGGGGGTGTAGAGAAATTACTTAAGGCATCGATGACTTATAGCGATTGAACTATCTGTAGATATGGTGGTATACGATTATACGTACATTAGATACGTGTAGGTATAACACGGGCATATAAATATTACTTTATTTAAATATCATATTTTTGAAAAGTTATACTAATGGCTTGAGAGTTTGATTGGAATAATATATACGATTTAGTGTGGATATATCCAGTTCGATTTTCGACCAGAATATTATATAATTTTTATATTAATACAAATTTTTAACGGTAATTAGACTCGTTGTATATTATAATGAAATATTCATTATATTATTAAATAATATAATATTTTATTTAAATTCTCTACGTATAGTAAAAACTTGACGATATAAGATATTATTGTAAGCCACGACTAACAAAAACATCTATACGAAAATTAAAACCAGAGGGGTAATTAGTGTAGAGTAGATATTTTCTAAGTATATTTTAATAATATAAATAAAATATAAACTTATACAGTATATGTGTGAGGGAGTGGTGGGGATATAGAAGAATTACTTTATTCGTCTATGACTGTAAAATAATAATAAACTATCGGTAATTAGATCTGATGGATATTATTATTCATTATAATATAATTAAATAATATTTTATTTTATTTTAAATTCCCTACGTATAGTAAAAACTTGACGATATAAGATATTATTGTTACCCACGTCTAACAAAAATATCTATACGAAAACCAAAATAATATTACATTATTATTAAAACCAGAGGGGTAAATAGTGTGGATTAATAGCTATATTTTATTTCAATTCCCTACGTGTAGTAAAAACTTAACGGTATAAGATATTATTTTTAGCCACGACTAACAAAAACATCTATATGAAAATATTATATGTTAATCTTCGATAACGTTATAATGATAAAATAAAAGGTAGGGTGAGGTATAGCTATATACGGATATTTTATGAAGTTATGATAATTATCGGTTACGTGGTAGTGATATGTATACGTAGATATGTCACGAAGAAAAAGATTAGGTATAAAGGAAGTGGTTAATATAATCATTGATTACGTGGACATAATAAAAGGAAAAGGTTAGATAAGAAATATAAGAAGGGGTTAAAATAATCATTGATTACGTTGTCATGATAAAAGGAAAAAGTGAGAAGTAAGGTAATCTTAGATGATAAATAGAGGGAGGGGGTTGTTGTTATGATAGGTTACGTGATCGTGATAAAAAAAAAAAAAAGGTGTGATGGTGGCGGTGGTAGTGGCGGATCCAGAAATGCCCCTTTTTATCCTACTTTAATTTAGTACTCGAAACAAAAAAAAAAAAGATGAGCTGATACTCCTGCCGCACCCCGCACAGAATACAGGTGTGCGAATCATAGCGTTTAATTTTAATTAGAATTTGAATGCAATGATAAACCATTGCATTAGAAAAACGACTCTGAGCGAAGTTCGGTCAAATTATAATTTTCGTTTGAACTAAAAATATCAATTTAAAACAGCTATGAAAAATAATTTAGATTAGGAATTTTTCTAATATTTTAGTATGATGTTAAGTAACATGTAAGTATACTACAAAGAAAAGCATACTGGTGTGGAAGGGATACAGGTGTAAAAAGGATAGTGTTGAAATTTGATTACAATTTGAATGCATTTATCAAGAAATAATCGTTCAAAAATCACACATATTATAATGTTTTAAAATAACAATAAGAGGTAAAAATTTAAGAAACTATAATATTTTATTAGACAAAATATATAAAAATATTGTTAAATTATATTGATAAGAAATTTATGTTTATAAAATGACTATTCTTTATTAAATGTTAATGAATACTATAGTAGTACAAGTATACTTGTATGACTTAAATAAAATTTAAAATAAAATTTGTTTTTGTCCTTTATCTAATCAGAATTATTAATACGCCTTTATCGTAAAGAAAAAATCGTAATGAAAAAAATGATTTCATCATGATATACTTCGTTTACTTACTAAATATATTATTCTGCAAAACTTCTGGATAGTCTCCTATTAATTATAAGTAACTTTATTATTACTACAAATAGATTTTTAATATGTTCAAGTAATTAATATAAACCTCCAATTATCATTATATACACAAAAAAAAAAAAAAAATATATATATAGATATATATACGAGTATATATATAATATATATATATAAAATTATGAATCAGAAATATAAAATTTAAGAAAAAAGCAAGGGAAGGGATACTCTTGCGCGCAAGGTATATAGGTATGCATTTCATAGTGTTAAATTTCAATTACAATTTAAATGCAATGATAAACCATTGGATTCGAAAAAACGGTTCTGAGCGAAGTTCAGTCAGATAACGTAGGTAATGAATAAAAATTTGACATTTTTTATTAAATATTTAAAACGCAAAATTTTATCACACATATAGAAACCATATAGATACATATATAGTACATAAATTAACATTGTATATAATTTCCATGTCTCAAAGTTGAATATAAATGCTCATAAAATCCTTTGTCACCTAAATGACCATATCATAAAAATTTTTGTCAATTTGATTTAACATTATTGTAAAATATTGAAATATAATAGGAAGAATCTATATAAAGTATTTTAATATTATATTATTGAAATTTCAACTTAAAAAACCTATAAAAAAAATTGAGTCTTGAGATTTTTCTAAAATTTTGGAACTTCGTATATGTCATATATGTATATGTCGTTATTTTTCAATAAAATTTTCAAACATTTTCCATTTTTTTTGGCTTTTCTATAACCTTATTTTTATTCTCAAAGTATTAAGAAATAATAAGAAAAATATTTGTATGGATTCTAAAGATTCTCATTAAAACTAAAAATAACAACTTACAACAGCTACAAAAAAAATTGAGATTTGGCATTTTTCTCGTATTTTGATATAATGTTAAATAATATGTAAGTATACCATAGTAAAATTTTCAGACCTTAATGCCCAAAATTGCTAATTTATCAAATATAATATACATAAAAACGAGAATTTTCCGAAATATTCAATTCAAAATCCTATATTTTGTAGAAAAATTAACGTGACGATTCCAAAATTTTATCACATATATATAATATTTATATGAACATCTAATACAATTTTCAAGTCACTAAATTCAAAATTGCCCGAGTTATCGTGGGATAGTGATATCGAATTCGTCGAAATTTCAGTTTTCGTGAAGAATGCCATTTTTCGTCGTTTTTTCTGTCGCATATAGGGTCAATTTTGAGAAATTCCAAAGATGACCTATATAAGTACCAACTACTTCCACTTTCCAACCGGAAACATATGCTATTCGTGAAAATCGGAGCATTATTTCGAATAGTTAAAGTGATTCAAACATAAAAAAAGAAATCACACTTATTTATAGTTTAAGTAAAATATAATAATAGTATAATAGTTTGATAATAGCTTATACATAAATCTCATAGTGTCATAAGCTTATACAGTCAATTGACAATTACTATGTAAATTTAAGCATCCTAAGATGTTCTGCAGGACTTAGATTAATGACAGTTTTGTGCATTATCTAGTTAATTGATCTAAATAATAAACAAACATTTTGTATCTTATCTAGTTGAATAATTAGTTTATCTAAAGAATTTTATGTAGATAAATTATTTTAGGACGTTCTAGATTATTAGCGAATTAAATTTTTTCTTAAATGTATGATTTTGACCAGTAATAATATTCTGTTTTTCATAAATAGCATAAGTTTCCTGTAGAATAGTAAATGTAGATGGTACCTACTTTATTTAAGTCATTTTTCGAGTTTCTCAAAATTGAGCCTATGAAATAAGATTAATTACCAAGAAATGACGAAAATACGGCGTTTTTACAAAAAGTGAAACTAAAAAAATTACTCATAAACATACAATTATTATTCAAAATAAAAAAATAATTTTATATTTTATAATATATTAATGTGTATAGTTTTTATACAAAACTTAAACTTTGTTTAATTTGAATTTTTATCAAGATAAAAAATTGATGAAGACATATTGTATTATTTTATCTAGATCAATTTACAATCAATTTCTTTATTGTATCTAGATAATTTTTATTTCATCTTTGCATAACACTGATTAATGTTAGGTACTCAAAATATTACACTTTAAAATAAATAAATTATTATTTACTGTATAGTTTATTTTATTAAAATACTTACCTTTATATTTTACTAAAAGGAAAAAGATTAGATAAAATGTATAGGTATAATAATATTACTTCATTTAGTAATATGTATACTGAAATATTTGAATAATTGAGCATTTATTGTTTAGTATGTACTTGTGGATAATATAATATTTAAATTAAATAAAAACACGAATCCTCAAAAAAATTACTTTTATTTAAGCAAATACGTATTTCGATAACATCGTTACTGTCATCAGTACAAAACACAGACTAATCATTATTGGCATGTACATTTCGCTTATATAGTGTGCGTTTCCCCTCGCCGCGCATGATGTCACCACACGATAAGTTGGTTTAATTATCTGTTATTAATTATTATTATGGTAACAGTTTTAACAAGTTATTTTGTAATGGATTAAAATCCTAATTTCACATATTATTCTTATTTTTTTTCTCTTTTAGTTTAGTTTAATAATTAAATAAATATTAAATATTTTGTAAAACTATAGTAATATACTATAAAGTAACACCGAATTATCTTTAT
This sequence comes from Tetraneura akinire, assembly GCA_021307375.1. Classification (NCBI taxonomy): domain Eukaryota; kingdom Metazoa; phylum Arthropoda; class Insecta; order Hemiptera; family Aphididae; genus Tetraneura; species Tetraneura akinire. The sequence continues at coordinate 4,313,071 of JAIUCT010000012.1, read as the reverse complement.
GTCAAAACAACACACCGAAACATCTGAATCTTGAGAGAAGAAGACTAAAAATTAAATTGATTAAAGGTATAGGAATTGAGTGTATAATATGAAGATAGTTGATGTGAATATTGGAGATGTTGATGATCGAAATCTATAGAGGCTTATGAATTAAAAGGCGAAACCATATAATAGGTACTTTGGAAGGTATACGTAGTAAAGAAGTAGATGCAGTTTTATTTAATTTAAATTTAAATAATAATACTTACTATAAGGAATATCTATTTCCATTGACGCAACTATAAATATTGTATAATAAATAATATAAGACATTTATAATAAAATAATATTAACTATAAAATATATATTATAAAAAATACAATATATTAATGATACTTTTTTTAGAAAAATCGATTAAAATTGATATTTATATGGAAACTGAAATTTTGACGAAATCGATTTCAATATTAAACCTATTGTATAATATACCTGTATAATATATATTATATAATAATATCAACAAATATTGTAGACTTGAACATAGCATGGAGTACTTAGATGTGTATTTGTAATATGTAGTAATATTTTGATATTTACATATATTTAAAACTTTTAATAATAATAATTATGAAAATATCCAATAATGGGAAAAATAATAATTAATATAATAGGAACGAACGGTGCCGTCATAGACGCAACTAGAGACAAAATTTTGGGGGTGCTAAAATGAGAATATATAATGAACATTTTGGTATATATATTAAAGAAATATCTATATCCTCTCCTCTCCTCTCCAAAAAATTAAATGACGCCACTGAATTCACATATATTATCATACAATATAATTTAATTTGAACTATGTATGATGAATTATAAGTTTCAGCAAACACCAAATATCATATAATTACAATAATAAATAATTATATAAATCAGGGGCGGATAGACCTATCGGGAAATCAGAATTTTCCCGGTGGACCTCGTCATATGGGGCCCCATGGTGGCCCTGGATCAACTATTTATATTATGTTTGAATTACATGAAATATTTATTACAATATAATTTCGAATTGTATATATTATATACTGTATATTATACATATAGGTAGCTACATATTATAATCTCGATTTAAGAATAATTGTAGACTTATGAAGTTATAATTTTTGAAGTAATATTTAGTTATAAATCAATACAATTTTAAAAGCTTAAAATCCAAAATTGCCAATTGTATCATATATTATAAAGGAAATACTGAAAATTTAACGAAGTTCAATATTTTCATGAAAAATTGATGTAACTATACAGTTTCAAAATTTTACTGCAGTAAAATACTGCACTGTTTAAAAACAGTAAAATAAATTATTTTAAAAAAAATTCTACAAGTGACTCAACATCAAAATATTAGTAATATAAAAACTCACTAAATTCAATATTTTTGGTGTTATGTAAAACATTTAAAATCGATTTCATCAAAATTACAGATTCCATGATTATTGTCGAATTTTTTGGTAGTTTTTCCAACTAGTGATTTTAATTTTGAGAAATTCATAAAATGACCTAAGTAAAATACCTACTAACTAGATAATATTCTTTACCGGAATTATAATATCCTATTGGTGATAATTAGGTCATTATTTTTAGTCGAAAATATGTTTCATACAAACTATAGAAAAGACACACCATTATAAAACCACCATATTTTTCGCTCAGGATCTAAAATAATTGTATTTAATTTTAGTATGAAATATTAGTAGAAACGTATATAAATATAATATGGGCAAAGCCACGGTAGGGAGCTAAAATTTTTTGATGGCCCTTTAATTCAGTTCTCGCCTTCCCAGTAACATAAAATAGTCCTATCCGCCCCTGATATAAATGTACAATAGTCAAAAATGTGGTTGTGATATATGTTTATACCATGATAAACTTATCAGAGAAAATTACATGTAATTATGATATGACAAAATGATAAGGGCCAAGAAGTCAATTTTTCATAATATTACTATTACAATGAAAATATTTTTAAAACTGAGCTATTTCTGCTTGGAGGTGCTAATATTAAATCAGGGGTGCTATAGCACCCCCTAGCACCCCGTAGTTACGCCTATGCGGCGGGCAGTGATTATACGTGTTGAATGCTGATTAGCTTTCATTAATTAAAATTAATTGCATCGCAAACACACTAATTGCTATTAAATTTTTTAGAAAAGAAGATCGAACTTTCAGAATCATTTTTTCGAATAAATCATTGCTACAATGAAACATTCAAACCTTAAAAATCCAAATATTTTCAATTTTATCAATCATTATAGAGAAAAAAATGTCTTTAGAAAATAATCTATATTCTACATTTTCACAAAAAATCAACAAATTGCTATTTACAAAATTGTATTATATTATTATTATCAACCTCTCCAATAAACTTTTCAACACCTTAAGTATAATATTTTCTAAGATATCTTCTTGGAATTTATTAAAATTACAGTTTCCTTAATAATCGCCCAATTTCCGATGTATTACTATTTACTATATATTTAATAGCAAAAACTTTTGCGCATAATCAAAATTTAAAAAAAGACGATCTGATACTCCTGCCGCAGGGATATAGGTGTGCATATCATAGTATTTAATTATAATTATAATTTAAATGCAATGTTAAACCATTGCATTCGAAAAAACGATTCTGAGCGAAGTTCAGTCAGATAATGTAGGTATTGATTAATATATTGCAGTTTTTTCGTCATTTTTTCATCGTTTTTTCTAACGCATAGGATCAATTTTGAGAAATTCGAAAAATGACCTAAATAAAATACCAAGAACATTCACTTTCCTACCGGAAACATATGCAATTCGTGAAAATCTGACCATTATTTCGGGTAGTACAATTGTCTTCAGTCATAAAACAAAAAAATAAAAATATCAATGTTAAACAGCTATAAAAAAAAATTGAGAACATGGATTTTTCTAATATTTTGATATGATGATTTAGGCATAAAAAGAAAAGAAAAACGAAAAAAAAAACGCAAACAAAACAAAACAGCGGTCACCCATCCGCTGTCGATGCCTGGGCTACGGTGCTCAACACCGAGATAGCGTTCGGGAATGTTTCGCCGACTACACCACACGCGTCTCCCATAGAGCCATGTTTTTGTGAATGCCATTTTTTCGTCATTTTTTCGATAATATTTTCGTTTAAACTAAAAATATGAACTTAAAACTTTAAACAGCTATAAAAAAAAAAATTGAGACTATTTTTCTAATATTTTGAATTAATGTTAAGTACCTAATATATAAATATACTTCAGTTAAATTTTTAGACCTTAATACCAAATATTGTTAATTTTATCAAACATTATATACAAAAAAACGAGAATTTTAGGAAATATTCAAAGTCCTATATTTTGTAGAAAAATGAACGTAACGGTTCAATTTTATCACATATACATAGTACCTATATAAACTCCCAAAACAATTTTCAAGTGTCTAACTTCAAAATTGCCCGAGTTATCGTGAAATATTGAAATCGAATTCGTCCAAATTTGAAAAATGCAGTTTTTTCATCATTTTTTGGTCGTTCTTTCTACTGCTTAGGGTCAATTTTGAGAAAATCGAAAAATGACCTAAATATAGTACCAACTACATCCACTTTCCTACCGGAAACATATGCTATTCGTGATAATCGGAGCATTATTTCGGGTACCTAGTAAATGTGTCTTCATACTTAAAAAAAAAAAAGACACACATCATTTTAAAACCAATACATTCTTCGCTACGCTCAGAATCTAAAAATTAACTAAATATAATTATTTGGAACAGAAACCTACTCTATTCGTGTTATCAGACTAGTTTTACTGTAATAAAATGTTCTTTTAGTAAGAAAAATAATTAAAAAATGATACGTTATTATGTAACCGAACATTCCAGGTTTGCTCATTCTCTAAACTGATATTATTATGCTGTAATAAATTTCGTGTAACTTATTCGTCTAGTATTAAGTATATAATATTAGTTTATTATTATGCATGATAAAATTAATATTAATATTCAATTATTTACCATTGTCATCAATATCTGAAGAAACTATAAAAATATCATTTAATTGATTTACCTTAACAATTATTAGGTACATTTAAAATGATTTAAATTAATTTTATATTTTAATTATAAATTATATTCTATAATTTTTGTTTGACAAAGGATTTTTCTTTATATTGAAAAGGTATAACATACGCATAATATGTAACTTATACATAGGCGGAAATCTTCTATAAATTTTAGGGGCTAACACTTATTATTGAATTACATCAAGATGTAATGATATTCCAATTGAATAATTATTATTTAAGGTAAAACGAAAACGTATTATTGAGAACATAAATATTAAATAATAAATATAATATAATGTAATACGAAAAATATTTGATAGGGATAAGCACTCTCAAGACTTACCAATTTCTTCCTACGAAGGGGAAACTTTAAAATGTTTGATCAATTATATATTTATTATATTATTATAGTACCTACTAGCTACCAATGAAATATCGGTGCATGTGAAAAGGTTTTCCGCTATTATAGCTGATGGTAGAATACTGATGGAGATAAAAATCTTTTTCGCTACTATAGTGTTCGGGTGAAGAAGTCATTTATTCAAGTATATCGAGTCCGACGGAAGTAGCTTTTTATGGGATAAGGTTTATGTATTTTATCCGCCTTCAGCGGATTGAAACGCTCTCGAAAAATAGTGGTCCTATTTATGTACACTCTTTTTGAGTGAACAGTCCGTGGTCGGACCACGGTAGATCCTTCCGCAATCCTCGTTAGACCAAGTTGGACATTTTCGGCATACTTACTAATTCTATTCCAAATATTTTCGGACGAATAGTCCTGCCCAATTACAATAGATCCTATGTGAAGTACGACCACGGCGCACTCACTAATCCTCATCGGACCAAGATAGACATTTTTGTTAAATCTGATCTGCTTCAAAATAATTGGCTCAATAATACGAATAACTAAGCAACAATTTAAATCTTGTGTAAAAAAAATCATCTAAGCATTTCAAATAATATGGCATATGTCCGCCGTTTCTATCCATCATTGCTATTCGTGTAGACCTATATTTTAAAACGAAAAGTCGTTACCATATTTTCCAACTATCATTTGCTCATATTTAAAACATCGTTTGATACCCGTTATCACAAACGATATATATGATGCACCGTTTGCTGTCATTTTAAAAATAAAATTATTTTAACTTAACCTAACATCTGTGTAGATGGATGAAATATCACGATCGTGTCAATATAATTTTATATTTTTATGAAATATTTAGTTTTTGAATCAAGATGAAATACTTACTATAATACTTTTCAAAATTAACTGAAAATTATTTGTAATTTGTACATTCATTTTTTGATATTATTAAGAAACAACTATAAATTTAATATTATTTATAATTATACAGAATTGTTTTTAGGTAATGTATAATTTTTTAATAACTAATGATTAATACTTGTACTTACATATATAATATTTATTTAATACACTATCTAAAATATTAAAATTTAATTTAGAATTAATCATAAATTACTAATATAATATTATATGTTATTAATTAAAATCCATTATGTCGATAAAGCAAACTCATACTTTTGTAATACATATCGACAGAGACGTATTTAGTGTTGGGAGGGTAGTGCACCGAGCGATAAATCATAGGAGTGGTAATTTGAAAAGCATTTTGATATTATCATACGGTAAGTCACAGGACCTATCTATATACTAATACTAAAACAAACAAAAAAATGTCAATACAAAATCAAAAATAATACCTATTATATGTTATAATCATATATTATATGATTGTAAGATGTGGCCAGTGTAGCTATTTTGAGGCAACGATACGTTACAGGAATCAGAATGCAGTTTTTATAGAATTCGATTATTAGGTCTTATTAATATTAGAAATTACAATACGTAATATAATAATAATATATATTATTAATATATAAATAACATAATATGTTTTAATGCTTATCGCAAACAATTAAATGTCGATACTCGCTATACAATATAATGTAAAATAATTATTTTTTACGTAAAGATTATTTTAGAAAGTCTATTATAATCCTCTTGTCTTGACGGTGCGGTGTTTATATCCTAAATTATTAAAGACTACAGCCGTTGGTATTATCTACCCGAGTGTATTAGAATTGAGTAATTCGCTGTAGTAATGAAATCTAAATATGACATGGAAAAATTCCTAAAATATACATAATGTATTGACTCCAAAACATCAATATCCATTTATATCAGGATATTGATGTTTCGGAGTAAATGTATTATGTGTGTTTTAGAGATTTTTCATGTCCTATTTAGATATCATTATCACATATTAACTTGGGATTATACAATTAGGTTAGGTTAGGTTAATTCTAATACACCCGGGTAATTAATAGGTACCAAATGTTATGAAAATGTATTATATTTTTATTTATAGTTATTTATAGTTACATAATTGTATTTCCATAAATAAAAAGTACTTAAATTTACTCTAAATATATATATTTTTATTTATAGTTTTATATTTGTATTTCCATAAATAAAAAGTACTTCAAATTACTCTTAATATAAGGTGTTATCTATTCTTAGATATGGAATTTATCACCAAAAGTTCTCTTTCAGTGTATATGTCGAAAAAAGTAAATATCATGTTTTGTACAAAGCTGTTTAGGGTATTTTATAAAACGATATTGTTTAATGACAAGATCATTATTTACAATCTTGAAAAATATGGTAACTAATTAAACATATTTTTATACGTTTTTAATAATAAACGAGTAAATTATAACAGGTGCAACTAATATTAGAAAATGTTACGAATTTACGATTACTTAAATTAAAAAATATTAACATATTTTTACAAAATTATAAAATAAATGTGTTAAAATAATATATATATATAATTATAATATATGTATTATGTATATACCTATGTTTATATTATTGTTCTAGAATATATTTTAGATTTTGAGCGAAGCGAAAAATGTAGGTATTGGTTGTACATTGATGTGTGTCTTTTTTTTTTATGTCTAGAGACACTTTTACTACCCGAAATAATGCTCCGATTTTCACGAATAGCATATGTTCTGGTTGTAAAGGAGGTATATAGTAGGTAGTTTAATTAAGCCATTTTTTGAATTTCTTAATTTCACCCTATGCCGTAGGAAAAATGACTAAAAAAAAATTTTTCACGAATACTGAAAATTCGACTGAATCGATTTTAATATTTCACGATAACTCAGGTAATTTTAAAGGTAGAGACTTTTTGGGAGGTTCACATAGGTACTATATAATATATGTGGTAAAATTTTGGAACCGTTACGTTAATATCTGTTAATAAAAATCATTAAACCACAGCTATTATAATCAAAATGTATTATAAATTAATTAATTAAATTTTCTTATGAATCAATTATCATACAATTAATGATACCATCACATAAAATATAAAAATAATAATTACAATAAATTTTATTTACAGTTAAGAAATTGTATCTTGTTTTTAATAACACTCAATAACATGACGATATGTTTTGTTTATTAAACACACAGATACAAATAAACAAATATAAATTATTCGAAAATATGATTTGAGTTGAAATTCATATTATACTCGTTTTAAACAATGCATACCGTTTATCAACTTTACACACTTATTTTCAGTAACACCACCTAAAATAAAAGTTAAAGAAATTATAAATATTTTAAATGCTTTTTTATGTTATTATAATGAAAAAATAATAGTATGTAATCGGCAAACTTTTAATTATTATAATAATGAAATATAAAAATGTATATAATATTATTAGTATATTGTATTTACTATTACATTAGGTACCTATAGTGCATTGTATTATTTTCCCATGAATTGTTGTAATAACTAGAGTTGATATTGCCAATAAGATATACATTTTTCTACTATTCAATAAGCAGAAATGTATAATATATAATAACTTGTAGATTAGTAAATATATATTTTAATGAACAAAAATTGTTAATAATTGGTTAAGCAAAACAAAATTTTATTATAGGTAGGTACATAACATATAAAAAATAAACATTCTATCAATTTTTATATACTAAGTAGAAAACTATTATTGATATATTTTTTTAACAAAGAAAAACCAATTGTATTTATAAAATAATTGCATCACAGTTATTTAATCATGAAAATGTGTTGTAATATTTATTTTTGTATTATTTATATATATCTAAACATAAATTTTCAAATTTATGTTTGCATTGTTGTACCTACATTATTATACAGAACATATAGTGTTGATTAATGACTAATAACCTATTAATAGAAAACGAAGAAATAATTGTTGGTAATTCTAATGAAATAAAATTCTAATGGTTATAACATGGAAAAACCGATTACCGACGATCAAGGATCAAGGATCGAAGACCGACAACGACGAACATAATCAGTAAAAACTTATATAAATCAATATGGCGGACAATATTATCATCAGTCTTCAAATTTTCTCAACAACTACAATACATCAAGAAATTATTGAAAAATAAAGATCCACAAATCACCGAGCAACGAACAAGCCAAAATTACGAAAAAACAAGAGTAATTCAACATCAATCGCCGATAAAGTCAAAACCGAACTACGTAGCCAAGATCGAGGGAATTACAGGGAACGACTTTGGCGAGAACCAAAACACGGTTATAATTGAAACCCAGCGACGTACATTCGGACTGCATTCTGGGCAACGATTATCATCGATATCTACAGCACCACTGATTAACTAAATAAAAAATTAAATTAAAGAATGAGAATATGCCATAAAAATTAATGCTTATTAATATTAATATATTTTATATTTTTATATTTTTATTGTATTAATTTTTTTTATTTAATATTATTAATATTTACGATATTTAATTATTTTCGATCGTTGGCGGAATCTGCCATCAAATGAACTTGGCAGTCGTTGTAAAGTTCCAATGGTTCACGGGCGAGCAATACACGCTAATTATAACAAATAGTTCCCGCAATTACCGCGGAGTATCACGAACGGCAGCCAAGTAATCTGTCCATGCGTGATCGTGTTTGAGCAAACCCCACGCGATCGCAGCCGCCCTTTTTTCCTTATTTTTATTTTATAAATTCTATTGCCGGTCGTACGTCTTCGAAAATGCCACATTTTGCGGTCAACTTTTCATCCTCTTTCTATTGAAACGCGTTCCCGGATTTTTTACGCGAAACCTTTTTTTAAATCGCCTTTTTCGTGATTTCCTTCACTTATATACGATCTCACCGATGCGATTTTTTTGGTACCATTGTAATGGTAATAAATTTATAATAGTAATTATATAATGGTCGTCATGACTACGCGTCATTATTACGATTGAGTTATTTTCAAATTGTCTATGCAGCTTTTAAACATCTAAAAGATTAATGTAAAAAAAAGCAAGGGAAGGGATACAGGTGTGCAATCATAGTGTTTAATTTTATTTATAAAATGCAATGGCAAACCATTTCATTCGAAAAAACGATTTTGAGCGAAGTTCCGCCATATAATGCCGTTTTTTCGTCATTTTTTTTTCATAACATTTTCGATTTACTAAAAATATCAAATTTAAACAGCTATAAAAAAAAATTGAGAATAGGGATTTTTCTAATATTTTGATATGATACTGTTTCTTTTATTGTAAGAAAAATGAATATTAATATATTAAAAAAGTATTTATATGGATTCTTCTTATTTTATATCAATATTCTACAATTATGTTAAATAATATTTACAATTTTTTGTAAAAAATTACGAAAATTTTATTGACGCTCAAATACATTTTACTTAACTCAGTTCCAATTAATTGTTAATTATTCCATTTACGATTTTTTTCATAGCTTAAAGTATAATAAGGCAAGGGAAGGGATACAGGTGTAATAAATCATTACATTCGAAAAACGATTCTGAGCGAAGTATTGTCAAATTAGTTGTATTTAGGTGACTCATTTAGGGGTTTTATGATAAATTATTTATATTGAACGTAGAGACTGATATATATTATTTTATGAAATTCGCTTAAAATCGTTTTCATTGTTAATCAAAATTCAACACTATCCTCTTTACACCTGTATTCCTTCCACACCAGTATCCTTCCCTTGCGTTTAAGTGATATATTTTTCACACACACTTATGAAAACAGTGATAGGTTTTACTATATTATTATATTGTATTGTGTACTTACCTTCATATATTTGAAATATATTGTGCCTATTCACCTTAAACAAGTTACACACATAAGGGATTTTCAGTTCGGACACAGAAGACAATAAGACATTGTTAATTTAGTGGGAAAAACAATAAGGTTGACCCTAATCTCTGATGACAAAAATTGATTGAAAAATATTGATAAATATTTTTATTACAATTATGTATGTTTTAATGTATTATTATAATTATTTATTTTTAACTAAACTTTTTTTTTATATCTACTTAAGTAGTTTCACGTCTAAATCTAAATAATTTGAGAACCTACCTACTTACTTAAGTATTATAAGTAAGTACATAGTTATATATTTCAATTTGGTATATAGAGTTAATATTTATAAAAGGACTATAATATATATATATATATATATATATTGAAGGTTACTATTATAAACAATGAAGTAAATATTATTCTCATAAAAAAATATTACTATTTCATATATTTCACACATAATAAATAATGAAGAGTCAGTTAGGTAAATATATTTTATTAGAGTAAGTTATAAGTATATAATGCTAAATTTCTAAATTATTGTAATTGGGGTTGTACCATAGTTCTTGTTATAACACTACGATACTCAAAAATAATAATATAAATAATTATGCTCTATAGGCATTTATATTATATCATAGTATAATATTATTTATGTAGGTACCTATATTGTAGATTATTTGGATGGAAAAAGTCTTGTTATATATTATAATTTTATACACCTAACTTAAATTTGGTTATACACAATTTCAATGTTAAATTTACTAATATTATGATATTCATTAAAAATGTATACTTATATAATATATCTTAAATTCCCAAACTTCAAAGGAGTAATATTTTATATTTATATCAATAGATTTGTAGCAACTACCTATTATAATTCTAAAGTGACAAATATCCAAACAGTGTCATAGTGGTATATTGGTAGGTAGGTTTAGACCAGTGATGCCCAACTTTCTTGTTCGGCGTAACACTTTGGTAAACAATTATTTTCAAGCGGGCCACCAAACATAAAAGTACGAATATTCCCAATCCTTATCTAATAATATAATTTTGTTATACATACCTGTACAATATATATGGCGTATATCTTTTAATAATATCTTTTATCGATTTTTGAAAAGATTGTGGATTAAGGTATACTGTAGCACAGTAGGTACACAATAGTGTTGTAGTGTACAGTCTGTAGGTACATATAATAATCATTATACTCTTTTACACAGGTCTTACCCACAGGTATTAGGTTTTACACAGGTTTTAGTGCACAGGTGAGAGCGATATTAAATCGTAACATTTTTACTTAAAAATGTCCGACTGAAAAAAAAGTAAATATAATGACGATTGCCTAATTTTTAATGAGAAATGGTCAATAAATTACTTTTTTTTACCCACACCTGTGGGTAAATCCATGTACTTTATTATTTAGGAATAAAAATACCTAAACTATAATAAAATCTTTAATATTTACGGTAAATTGACTAGCTTTTTATATGTATATTATTATTATACAAATTTTATTTTTCTATAATTTATTGAAGTATTATTATGTATTAATTTATGGAATTTTATATTTTAAAACGATTTTTTTTTCCTCGATCAATTATCGGTATAAGGTAATATTGTATAATAAATACGATTTAAACTAATGCTTAGTAGGTACTTAAAAAAGTCTGTGTTTAGTACTGAAGATGATAACATCGTTGTCGAAATACGTATTTACTAAAATAATAAAGTAAATTTTTTGTCGACTTGGGTGTTTATTTATTTATATATATAGGTATATATAGGTATATATTTATTATTTTAAATAAAAACTTTCTTTTCGAAAACACAAACTTCGAGTTGATAATTATTTATCTTTTATTTGTGGAATAAAATCACATGTTACATAATTTATACAGATACTAGATATCAAATATTCCTTATCGGGATGATTCATGAATCGTTATGATGCAATAAGAGCGTAACATTTTTTTAGTAACATTGCTTTTGGAATTATGACTACATAATTAAAATGGAATTAGTGCAAGTATTATTTTTGACCAATTTTGCTATTTTTTTCAGAATTACAGCAATTTTTCCTCAAACTTGAAAACTATTGAGAGAAGAGAAAAATAACTTTTCAGAACTATCTACGTGCAATTTCTGATCCATAGAGTTGCTAGATCAAATTTTTAGATCACTATTACTAGGTACCTACCAAAAATACAGTTTACAGAAAGAAAAAAAGTATAATAAATTATATAAATATATAATATAAATACTATTTAGTATCTATGGACAAATTTTAATATACTAGATAGATATTAGTTTTTTATTTATAAGTATGTTCTCAATATTACAAATAATATTAATTTTATAATTATTTTTAAAATTATAAATAGTTACTTTTGAGAGTACCATATTAGGTAATTATATAATAATGAATTCATTTCGAATATTCTAAACACGTAATAAGTTATTATTAAGAAAGTTATAATTATTATAATATATTTTTGAATAGATTTAAAATTATTTTGTATATTCCTTATTGACACCTGAAAAATTATAATTAATTATAATTATTAAGTAAGAAGCATAGATTTTCAACGTTTGTCTTAACATAATTATTTTCAACTGTATAATATTTCCATATTCTAAAATCATTAACATATTGACGAGAACATTTCACATTCAAGACAGTTTCTACCACTATCCTTTAGTCACTAAAGTTTAATGATGCACACACTCTACCCTCGTATATGTAGCGAGATATATATAATATATGCATGAATCGTTAATATTTTTTTGTTTTCTTTATAAATATAAAAAATATATTATATTGTAGTATATAATAAAATATAAAATAATTACGTATAAACAGGGTAAAATAATACCGGGAAGTGTTTATGTATTTTTGTATACTAAACATGTTTATAGTGTGCA
>JAIUCT010000012.1:4250850-4297372 GCA_021307375.1 Tetraneura akinire | reverse complement strand
ATTATTATTATTATTATTATTATTATTATTATTATTATTATTATTATGTTTTATTAATTTTACCTCTGGATTGATAACAGGAATTGATATAGCTTTCTTCAGTAATATCATTGCTTCTATATAATTGATTTCTGATTTAAGTCCAAACATATAAATTAAAGCTTCTATTTTGTTAACTTCAATATTATCAAATTCATTTATAAAGTCTCTGAATTTAACATAAGTATCTTGGTAATTTATTTTTACGACTTTGGTCCTACTAATTGTTTTTCTACTTCCAAGTAATCCATCAACCGTAATATTTTTTAGTTCTTCAACCTAATTAAAATTAAATATGTATATTTTTACTACATAGATTATTTTACATTTATTTTTTTGACAATATAAATATAATAATATTTATTGATACCTATAACTAAACATGTAATAATTAACAAAATTTTAATATGTTTATTAAATTTAAATGATATTATTATCAGTGGTGTAGTGGAGCGTATACGGGGGTATACGGCGTATAACAACTTCTCGATTTTTACTCTAGTGCGTATACTTTTAAAATAATTTGTGTTACGCAGGTATAAGAATACTATTTTTTTAATTTATCAAATTAGTTTTTTTTGTAAGTTGAAAACTCCTAATTATAAAATATTTAAAAAATAAAAAATTATAATTACGACCTATTTATATATTTTAAATTATTATAAATTTAAAATACAATAATTTATAATTTTTTATAGTACGGCAGTGTACCTATATTAGATTTTGTTGCTAAAATTACCTGGAAATACGTTATAAACGAATAACAATCAATTGATAATAAATTAATGCATTGTAGAAACATACGGCATATAGTTTATTAATAGAAAGAGTAAATCCCACTGATGGATTACAAATGTTTACTTCTAAGTTATTTTTGAAGAACTAATATAACCTGCATAGTTTTAGCACGACAAAATATAATATGTATAATCAGTTGTCAATATTACTGATGTGATATTTGTTAAATATTCTAGGTATAAATGAAAATAGAATAATTTCATGTTATTGTTAGTTCAGATTTACTTTATATGGGAAATTTTACCATCGAGATTGAAGTGTCAGCAGTCAACATTGAGTGTAGTATAAGTACTGTGTAGTGTCTTGTGGCATATTTTGTTAAGTTTTAGTAATTTAGTGTGCGTAAAATTTTATTTTATATTTTTATATAATTTGTTTTTACAATTTTACTTATTACTATAACTACATTATTTAAAAAAAAAAACCTATATCTTGAGAATGGAAGGGGGCAGTGGAATATTTTGGATTCTCTTATGAGGGGAGGGGATATGTATCGACAAATATATTATCCTAAAATGAGATAAAAAAAATATCACTTTAAAAAAACGGTTTGGGGATCTGTTCCCCCCACCCCTGTAAATACATCACTGAAGGTGGCTTACATTTTTATATGATCAATGCCCTATGGCAAATTTTTTGGCGTATACTCAAAACTTTTTTTACGACTACACCACTGATTATTATCCATTTATTTTTTTACAACTTGTTAATTAATAATAATTTATTCGATGACAAAAGATAGCGATTACGATATTTATCGATATTTCTGAAATATTCATTCATCTCTTCGTCGTCTAGTAACTTTCGACGATGGTGCTGTCGACTTTTGCAGTTTATATTTGCATGACACACGTCGATTTGTGAATGTGCTCTCATTGTGTCAATTTGTGTGTGTCAGGTCTCAGGTATGGCAGTGGCATTTCTTATTCATGTGCTCCACTTTATACGTGCAACACACATTATGTAGATATTACGCGTCATGACTATGCCATGGCATAACTCGACCATTAGTGCAAGTACACAACATAGATTATGTTTACGCAATGCGCTGTTAAATTGTGTTAAAACATTCAAGTTGGCTGTTGCGTTTTATTAAATACTAAAGGCATGGTGTTTGTACCACCGAAGTTTGTCGTAAATTGAAAATTATCCAGGTGAGACTGTTGTCTCGGATGTCACGGAGGGAGGTATAAATAGGTTATGTAAATGTTGCGTGCAATGTGGATTTTCGGACAATATAGTTCTGCCCGGGTATTGTGAACCATTTTAAAATTCAAGAGAAGGGAAACTGGTATGGAAGGAATACAGGTGTAAAGAGGATAGTCTTAAATTTTGATTACCATTTGAATTATGATTCTGATAACGAAGATCTCATATAAACAAATTTTTTAAACGAGTGTTTATGAGCTTAAGCAGAAAATATATCATGGAATGTTATCCACTCTGAATATATAACAGTAAATGTAGGTTTTTCAATTGGCGTCAATCTTATGGCAGGCGTGAAATGCGTTTTATTGGCCACTGTGTTTACCGTACAATGATCGGTTTCTATATCACCGTCAATATTTCTTATTATTATTATTTGGAATTGATATTACATTTGCATCTTCATTTTTGCATATTTTTCTCGATTAACCGCTCGCACATACCTATAGTTATACTTTTGAAATAAATGTCTTTAAACTCCATTCGCTGTTTCTTGGGTTAGTCTTTCGCTGCAATTTCTTCTATCGACGTCTGTATCGCTTCGAAATCTTATTCTTGTTTTATCCTTTCTCAATTTCAACTGATACACATCAACCTCAATTTTTTCTTCTAACGCGCTCAGTACGTAATTATTGAAACGCATAAGTTGGGACTTAACAATTCCCGACGTGATGTAAAAGAACTTAATTCAGATATTTTATACGTATTTTAATTATTATTAATAATATGTCAACCGAATAATCGTAACGTTTAATTATACCTATTCGGTTATTTGTATTAATTAAGAAATTTCGCTAAATAAGTAGTGATTGGTCTTATATTGAATAAAGGACCGGAAAAAAAAAATTAATTGAGAATAAATAACTTGTCGTTGTATCCACGATAATGATGTTTGGCTCATTAATAAACAACGATTCTTGAAGCAGAAAAAATTTCACTATTTTTACGCGATGAAAATTCACTCTTATAAATCGATAAATGATGTAGAAATACTACAGTTTTGAAATATTATAATGTAACTTTTATAAACTAATAAAATACCTACCTAACACTACGTACTATTAGATTTTTCGATAATACGCAATCAATGTAAATAATAAATCACGATATTACTCTCGGATTATAGTTAATACAATAATAAAATTATTGTTGTTATAAACCGACGAAATAATTATTAAATTAGAATCCTTCAAACTCAAATATAATGCTCATAATAGCGAAAGAGATCGACATGTAGCAGCCACACTACGTGACCTTAATGACGTTGAAAAAGTGAAAAACCCGTATGCTATATAGTATTAAAACTTACGCACATATAACGTAACTTAAACGCACTTATATTAATTTAATAAATTACAAGTATAAATTATTATTAGGTAGGTACTACTTTTTTTTAATAATCACATCGATTCCCGATTATTATGATATTATAACGACGCGTTCAATATAATATTATTGTGTAACTATAACACAATGCGAACAACTATAATATAATAATAAAGAAAAACTATTATTGTATTTTAAATCACAAGGTTACGCGCACAGTCTGCATCACGAATGCGCATGTTATCCGGTTCGACCATGACCAAAATGTACGATTGTGACTGTAAGGGTATTCGTTTGAATTAAAACAAAACAATTGTATTAACTAACTAAACTATTTTATTTTATAAATTGACATATATAATATTTTACTTTTATATTGTATTGTGCCACGAGTACCTATACAACTCGTTCGTGTTCGAACACATACTAACTAGTTAACAAATAATACTTATTCCGGATCAGACAAATTACCGAGGAATAACTATCGATCGAGGTCATATAATCACACCCATAATGTGTGAATAAAAAAAAAACTTTATTTAATCCGCCTAGGTTAGGATATGATCCCCATATCCTTTCCCGTAAATCAGCCACTAAATATAAACCAAACGGCTGTTTTTCTTTTAATTCAGATTTATTTACCTAAAATATACCTATCTCAAGGAGTACCTATCTTCAAATATAGCGATGGTTTTATATCTATCAGATAACAAATTACTTTTATTGTAAATAATTGAAACTATTTTACATAATAATATGTATTTTGTTCGTCAAAACATGTTTACATTATGAACAAAAACCCTAATGATTATATAACAATAACATTACTCAGCTATACAGTTTTATCAATAATTATTAAAATATTGTTTTTTTTTCACATATTTATCTATTTGAACATTATTTCTTATTTAAAGAAACACCTTAAAAAATAATTAACGTAAATAATATTACTTGACTATAAAATTTTAGCCTTAAATATTGTAACACTTTATCATCATCGTACATCACATATCCATATTTATTCTTGGAGTTCATACATGTAATTGCAAATTCTAGATCATTTACTGATTTATCAATATGTGATTTTCGTTCATTAGAATTTAAAGGATATGCAGTAGCAATCAATCCGTTAAATAATGATAACCACTTAAAAGCTAGACAAACATTTTTATTTTGAAACATCTGTTTTTTAACATTGTTATATTGGTTCTTTATAAATTCAACATAATCATCTAAAAAATTTTTAGCTAAAATACAAAATACAAATTTTCTTTTAGTGTTATATTTTAAGCAAAGCGAAGAATCTATTGGTTTTACAATAATGTGTTTCTTTTTTTTTAAATTTGTAGACACTTAAACAATGCTCCGATTTTCACAATTGGCATATAATATGTCCGGTTGAAAATAGTATGTAGTTGGTACTTTATTAAGTTCATTTTTCTAATTTCTCAAAATTTACCCTATGCGATAGAAAAAACAACCAAAAAATGATGAAAAAACGGCATTTTTCACGAAAACTGAAATTTTGACTGATTCAATTTCAATTATTCACGATAACTTCGAGAATTTAAAACTTAAAAACTTGAAATTTTTTTAGAGTGTCTATGTGTAAATATGTACACTGTATACTATATAATATAGGTACATGTGATAAAATTTTGAAACCGTTACGTTAATATTTCTATTAAATATAGGACTTCGAATATTTCCTAAAATTCTCGTTTTTATGTATAATATAATCCTTGATAAAATTAGAAGTTTTGGATTGTAAGGTCTGAAAATTTTACTGAAGGGTACTCACTTATTATTTAACATGATATCAAAATGTTAGAATAATCCCAATTTTCAAAGTTTTTTATAGCTTTTTAAAGTTGATATTTTTAGTTAAAACGAAAATAATAATATGTATACGTAGGTATTCCTCTTATTATTTCTCAATACTTTTACAAAAAAAAAAAATTAATTAATATAAAAGCCGAAAATTGTTATTAAAGCATGATATACATCTTAATGTACTTCCAAAATATTAGAAAACTCTCTGTAGTCTATTCAAAATAAGAAACGCATGCGGCGGCGACCAATTTTCGCCCATTGTTCTCCAGCTATTTATCTTCTCTACTGAATTAAAATAAAATGTACCATACCAAATTAATAAAAATAGGAGACATAAAATAAACTGGCATATCTTATATAGCACGAAAAATACGCAAGTCACCGCTCCTTGCCGCATGACACGTACAAGTGTATTCAATGCTTTTTAAATTACTTTTTAAATTGACTTTGATTGAATAACTTCGTCGTTCTTGGCGACGTACCGCGACTGCCAAAGTTCATTAGTAATGACACGCTTATGTGCAGTAGTAGGCCACCGCAGACATTTCTTATTTCGAATAGACTGTAATCTTTTACACTGTAATTTTTTTTTTTTATTAAGTTGTTTAAAGTTGAAATTTGAGAAAAATCAATATTGAAATTATTTTTAATAATTTAATTATATTAAATAATTCTTATTCTTATTATATTTCAATATTTTATAATAATATTAAATAATATTGACAAAAATTTTTTGAAAATTTTGAAAATTTAGTTGAAACTCAAATACATTTTACTTATCTCATTTTAAATTAATTGTGAATTATTATATTTACTATTTTTTTTTTTTTTTTTTTATAGTTGTTTAAATTATAAACGCAGGGAATAGGAAACTGCCAAACTGGTGTGGAATGGATACAGGTAGATATAATGCGGACTGTGATTAATTTAAATGATAAATTATTACATTAAAAAAAAAACGATTTTGAGCTGAGTACTACCTGATTTGTGTATTTAAGTGACTCCTTAAGGGGTTTTATGATAATTTATTTAAATTGAACGTAGAGAGAAAATGTAAAAATTTTAATCAGTAACTACATTATATTATCCGATGAACTTCACTCAAAATTGTTTTCATGGATGTAGTGATTTATCACTGCATTCAAATATTAATCAAAATTTAACACTATCCTCTTTACACCTGTTATCCATACCAGTTTCTCCTACCTTGCTTTTTATTATTAACATTTTTATAATTATTACTTTATATCACATACAAATACATATATATATATGTATATAAAAAAATCATTAATCAATTATCAATTAATTAATCATTTATCAATTAAATGTATGAAGTAGGATAAATGTACCTAGTATATAAAAGTAGTATTATAGTTAAAATCATAAAATTTCACCAAATATAGGTTTTGAATAGAGAGTCTTGGTGTATAAATTGAAGGTTGTGTTCTATTGTTATTATAATTTGAAACAACAATAATGAATTTATGCAATAAAAAAGAGTGTCGTGGTGGTTTTCAATATAATACTAAGATAATATTTATATAAAATATTTCCATAACTATCAATTAAAATTCGAAATTGTAAAATATGATATGTACATATAAACAAATAAAATTTATAATATTTTTTATATAAACTACATTATGCTTCGGTTTATTTATTTTATAATTTGTGTAATATGACTTTGAGAAAACTAATATTAGTATTTCATGTACCTTATTAGATAATTATTACAGTTATAAAATTAAAATACGTAAAATCCAGTACAAAATATAAAAGACGTAAATGGCATTAAAAATATATTTTCATAATTTTTATATATTATTTTCTATCGCATAAATTAAATATTAAGAAATTCAAAAAAATGAATTAAGCAAAATATCAAGCATATGATATAGGTTTTACCAAAAATTCTTTCAATTTATGGTGATTATACAATTAATTATACCTATTGAACAAATATATTTTTAGACATAAAAAATAGAAGCACAATAATACAACACCAATACATTGTTCGTTATACTCTAAATTTAAAATAATTAATCATAATACAATATTATATATAAAAATTTAACTACATTTTTATTAACATTTTACCATTAAATCTTAATATTTTTTTAAATTTAAGAACAAAATATAGAAAAATAAAATTTTATATGATCTTCATGTATTGTATATAATAAAATATTATAAAGAATGCCTATATAATATTGTAATATTTTATGATGATTTTTACCTTGTATGATAAAATGAATTCTCTGTGAACCCTTTTCCAAATCATATAAATTAATTATTAGAATTTTAAATAATATCTCATCGATATCTCCATTAGATTTAAAAATCTGGTAAGCAAACAAATACAAATTTTAATAATTTTTAAATATTTTTCTAACCTAATTCTAAGTTACTAAAAAAATATATGATGAAAAATGATCAATTTATATTTAAATAAAATATGATAATATATAGCTAATAACATACTAATGTAATTATAATTTTTAATTTTTAATTTATAAAAAAATAATTTTTTCTATAGTATATGGCAACCTTAAATTAAAATTCTTTCTGATTTTCAATAAACTGGTTTAATAATTTATAAATAAATTTTTTTTTCATTATTTATTATTATTATTATTATTATTATTATTATTATTATTATTATTATTATTATTATTATTATTATAATTATTATTATTAATAATATTTTTATTATTATTAATGACCTTGAAAACATACAACAATAGTATGATATATCTTATATATTTATATTTATAATATGATTATAACATAAAATCACATATTGGCACTGTACAATTGATACTGACATTTACAACAATAAATTAAACCTTATATTATTATTTATACATGATTCTTAAATTATGATTTTTTTATTTCAAATTTTGTCTTTTCATAAAAATTATGTTTAAAAAACTTTGAATTCGAAAAAATAATATTAAATTTCATAATTTTAAT
Source organism: Tetraneura akinire (assembly GCA_021307375.1). Classification (NCBI taxonomy): domain Eukaryota; kingdom Metazoa; phylum Arthropoda; class Insecta; order Hemiptera; family Aphididae; genus Tetraneura; species Tetraneura akinire. The sequence goes on along the minus strand of JAIUCT010000012.1, from coordinate 4,289,194 downwards.
TTAAAGTACACCTTACAATTTTTTATTTGGATTTTGGATTAATTGTGATTATAATTATTCATTTATGAATACATTAGTATTTATTTTATTATATATTTTACTATACTTCTACCTATAGTACAATATAATATTATACTTAATTAGAAATTATAATTACATTTTATATAATATATATTTATGATAACTCACGTGTTTAATATCGTTTAATTGTATATTATTAATATCTGGATAAATACTTCTATATTGTAAATTAGTTAGTATAGCTCCATACACTAGAATTTAAGTTTAATTGAAGGAAAAAAAAATTAAATTAAAAATATTAATATCATTATTATAGATTATTGATATCATGTTTGTTTTCCTATTAAGAATTAAATTAGTCCCACACATTCTTACCTGCCTCTACATTGTAACTTAATTCAAGGTTTTTTATTTATTTATTTAAACGGGCGCTGCCCAATTACAAAATTAGATTAATTAATTAAAAAATCGGTCAAGGTATATAAAACATATACTAACCTATATATATATATAAATATAATATAAATATTCACATACGACATACATACAAATACATTCTATAAATCTTTACTATTATATAAAATAACCGAGAAATCTACTGAACCGATTTGGCTGAAACCCGACACTTTGCTAAAGGTTTAAGTAGCACTTTTGTCAGTAAAAAAAGTTCATAAAAGTTCATAAAAAATTAAAAACATTTTTACCTATATTATAACAATTATATGAATATTGGGTATGAATGTTGTCATGAATCCGCTAAGTGTATTGTGAAAGAATACAATAAATCATTGCATCGAGGTAAAAAATATATAAGTCTGCTTATTGTAAAGTCAATGGTTGGAAGTAAGAAGTCGTGTCTGACGGCGAGCGTTTAAGTAGCATTGCGGCATACTGAGTCTACTGCAGAACATCATTATCATGTAAGTCCTGCCCAGTGCTCAGAAGCTAGAAGACAATACCAAACAGTGAAGGTGGTGGAAGTATCTGGTACAGTATACATACTGTATACATAGTACAATACAATGGAGGAGAATGTCTTAAATCAGTAATTATATTTATAAATGATTAAATATATATGTTAAGTGTTATTCATAGGGTTTTAAATTTAAATTTTTAAATTTAAATATTTCAAGATAAAGATTTAAATATTTGTAAGTATTTGAACTATTTCGTATATTATATATGAAGAATCAAACAATAAACAATTGAATAAAAAATTCTACATATCAATATATCATGGTCCGAAGGCAAAGAAACAACCAATCATGGGCAAAACCGTGACGGGTAGGTTAGTATCCCTTAGTTGGTCCCTAGTTGGGTCCCTGAAGAGCACGAGGATAAGTTAGGCGGGACATGTGTGGATGTCAGAGGGAATGATTGGATCAATAACTAAATGGAAATCGAAATTACTCGCCGATCACATTAATATTTTGATAAAAAATTCTACATATTAATATATCGTGGTTCGAAGGCAAAGAAACAACCAATCACGGGCAAAGCCGTGACGGATTGGCTAGTTATATATATATAAAAACATTAAAGAAGAAAAAAAATATCATAAAACAATTAATAATAATTAATAGTATACTATTAATAATTATTCAATATAGAATTCCAATATATCGTAAAAGTATAGAAGTTAGTGAAATATATTAATATTGGTTTTTGTTACAATAAACGAAATAAGAAATAGTGATGCAATACGACTAACACCAATCATATTAGAGAATACCCTTCTCACCCCCACTACAAATTATAATTCAATATTAATCTTACATAATATCATTCAGCGCTCCCTATTATCAATTATACTAATTATTTTAATTGATTAGGTGGGGACTCCAGGGGACTGTCTATAAGAAGCCCTTGCAGCGTCACTTGGCTGCTCTCTTTTTTCGGACACCCGATTGACCACTCAATCTATGTTCCGACTCCCGTTTCTCGCATATTAATATTCTCCTAAGGACCATGTAGAACGCTGTGAGGTTGCAGACGAATTCGCGGGCCTCATAGTTGTTCGTCTCATGTCATCCTTTTAATTTACCCTTTACGAATACGCGTATGTTCTACTGCATGGTTGCTGACGAATTCGCGGACCATGTTATTAGAGCTATGCGTCTTTATTAAATTATATATATTTTGTCACATTGGTTTTAGTCGTACTTGCTTTACTGATCTGTATTGATATTAAACCTTTTGTTCTTTATTTATTAATATCTAACACATAAGGTGTATCCTATATATCACGTAGACCTGGATGATAGGTTAATGTGGTGATTTTTCGCTTAACGTGACTTGGCTATTGAGTGGACGAGGCACGGTGATATCACGCATTAATTCTATATTACAGCGTTTCCCAAACTTTTTCTCTGCCGGACCCCTTAGAGAAAATAAAAAAGATCGCGGACCCCTAAATAAAAATTTAAATTAAAGCAATAATAAATAATAATACTAAATTGTTTGCTTTATTTTTAAAATTAAATACACATATGTTTATAATGAAAAATTGAATTAATAAAAAAAAATGGATAAATAGATATATTATTTTTATAATAAATAATTAATGCGTTTAATGTGATGGATGGTGTTGTTTCTTTAATACTAAATCTGGTATTTTAGGATCTATATTAGAAAGTTGAATACGTAAATCTGATTCTATATTTAATCGATTTCTATATTTATTTTTAGTGTACACATAAGCTGAAAATCCTTTTTCACAGAGATAAGTTGTTGAAAAAAGCATCAATGGCCTTAGTGCTGAGTCCGATATTTCTGGATAGTCTTGTCTTATACTCAACCAAAAAGAAGATAAAGAAGATTCTTTGAAAACCCTTTTTAAATTAGAATTACTGGATATTTCGATTAATTGATTTTCTTGTGTTGTTGTTAAACCAGTTATATCAGGGACATCTGCATTAAAAGGGTCTACTACCCAATTTTTATTTTTGTCAGGAACTGGAAAATATTTTCGAAATGAATGTTTCAAAATTTGGAGGTGTTCAATAATTAAATCTTTTGTGTCCTGAGGAAAAACTTCATCGGATGATTCTATAAATGCATAAAGAGTTGGAAAGTGATTAAAATTTTTTTGAAGGGCACGTTTTCTCCATAACTCAAGTTTTTTTAACATAGCTTCAATGTTATCCTCCGTGTGAAAAATATTGTCTTCTTTCCCTTGTAAACTAATATTTAATGAGTTCAGAGAATAAAAAATTTTAAAATAAATTAAATTAAAAAATATAAATTTTTACGTACAATTATTTTATAATATAAATTAACTGAAAGTATGCTACACTACGTATACGACGATACGGCTGCAACGAACAAACTATCGGTTATTTGATCGACGCGACCTGTCTCTGACGCGAACAATCTGCAGTCTTCTATACGTATAATCTAATCTTAATTGCTTTTCAACGATAACTATTTCAACAATGTATTTATTATCAACAGTATTTCCCATGTAATACGAATATTGCATCATTATTTTCGTTTTATGGATAGGTATACTTTGTAAATTTTTAATTTACGTTCGCGGACCCCCTCCGGTATACGTGCGGACCCCTAGGGGTCCGCGGACCACAGTTTGGGAAACGCTGCTATATTACAATACAATCTTGTCTGTTAAGGAGGAAGCCATTAGTGCACATTTGTTTGCACTATTGGGAGTACACCTGAGGAGATTATTGTATTGTATGTGCCCAAGCTCTAAGTTTATTGCTCCGTCATTGGACATTAAATTTGTGCTGGTGTCTCAGGTAATCAAACAAATAAGGTATATCACGACAGATCGATAGTAACGAGTATCATACCACTCCCAGTATTTAATATTTAAAGTTCAACATCGAGGACCAAAGGAAACCGTAAGTACACTCATAATAATATTTTTCGTAGTGGAATGGAGAGTAGGTTTAACATAATAATCAGGTAGGAGGTTTCTGAAACGAATAGGTTTCTACACACACTCGTACCTGTAGTAGTTTGTTTCTGCTCTTTTTATTTCATTACAAATGGAGCCCAAAAACTACCATATTATATTTTACCCCCTACTTTTTATACCATTACATTAGGTAAAATGAACATATCAATATTTTATTTATAGGTAGTATCCATTTATCTATTATAGGTATGTATATTATGCTATATTTTTAGCATAATTTGTAATTTGAGTTTTAAAATGGAATAAGTCTTTAGATCGTGAGTTACTATTAAGAGCGAGAAAAGAAAACAACATAAAAAGTCAGGACAATCAATAGAACCAATAAAACGTTTGTATAAAAAATATAAGTCTAAACGTAGACGACGCTGTTCAAATGTCTCAATATTAAGTTTATATGGAAGTGGAGCTTACGAAGAATAGGATTCTTTATATATAGAGCATTTGAATGAGAGTAGACGTAAAAATCTGTTGCCTGTAAAAATTGCATATTAATTGCCTATCCTTGAAGTCCACTCCTACTTGCTGTAGAATCTGGAATAACTTTTGCCAGCTTACTTTATCAAATGCGTTTTCTAGGTCCACAAAATCAATCAGCGTGTCCTTGTCTAGTTCTAACTGCTTCTCTATTAGCATTCTGAGACTTAAAATTTCTTCTCTCGTTCCCTTGTTCATCCTAAAGCCATATTGGTCACACCCTGGATGCTTTTAAATTTTACTCTCCATTCTTTTACATAATATTTTTACTAGTACTTTTGCTGCGTGTGCCATAATGCTGAGTGCACGGAAGTCTTCACATTTGTCTGCGGTCGCCTTTTTTGGTATTGGGAAGATAATGTTTTTTTGGAAGTCTTCAGGAATGATTCCTACTTCATATATTTCCTTCACAAGTTCGTAAAGTTCTTATTTAACTGTTTCTCCTGAATTTTGGATGAGTTCTATAGGTATATTATCTACTCCCGGAGTTTTATTCCCTTTCATTTCCATTAATGCTTTATTATACTCATTCTTTAGGATAGTTTCACCCTGCTCATCCATATTTTCACTGTTTTGGACATCAGTTTTATGTGTATCAGGTTTATGTATTATGTATTAGGTAGGTATTTTTTATTCCTTTGGGGCGTAGACCTATCCTCTCGAAAAGTGACCTAAAGTGACGCTTGAAATAGTGAGCGGAGCCGTTAGGCAAAGCGAGCTATCCAAAGGCGGATATTTGGGGGGGACTTTGGGGACTAAAGTCCTCCTAGTACATTTTCAAGCCTCCCCGAAAAAATCAATCCCTCTACATTACATGCTAATTTATTTTTCAATATACATAGTACCTAATTAATTTTTATTCATAAAAACAATATAATATATATTTATGTTCTATAAAAAAAATGCAAATTTTTTTTTTTATTTCTATTTCTATTTTTTTTTTTTTATTTTTATTTTTTTTATTTAATTGTTCAATATGATAGTGATAGAGATAAGTAGATAATCATAAACCAAATATCGTCGGTTAAAAGGCTACTTGCTGTAAGCGACACTTTTGTTGTAAGCGACACTTGGTACCCAGTTGTAGACGACGTTCTAACGGATCCATAGATAGTTTTCATGCAGCGATATCATTATTTTATAACATGTTATCAATAATAAAACGTTATGCTGTAAGCGACAGGTATGAAAAAAGTGCTGTGTAAGCGACAAAATTTGATTTAAGTGACATTTGTATTTATTGAATAAGCAGTAAACGACATAATAATTTTGTGTTAAGCGCCCAAATAATGATGTATACGCCATATTGTCGCTTACAACAGTTTAATTTGTCGCCAATATCATTGTACGTCATTTATACATGTTGTATAAACAAATGCGTGGTAAGTAATAGATAAGAAAAAAAATGCGGTAAGTGACATAGATTTTTAGGTTAGTTCAATTTGATCATAATAATCATAGATAATGTAAGACAGCTGTATATTTTGGAGGTAGTATAATATAACGATTAAAACCGCCAAATAATTTATGATAATAAATAATAATTATTATATTATTGTTTATATTGATGATAATAATAAAGTAATCATTAAATTTGTTGAAGAGAACGTGGATGGTGGATCACATAAGATAATATTTTATTATTAGCTATTAGTGTTTGTGTCATTTTATGACGTGTGTATATTGTGTCGTTTAATACATTTTTCGATGGCGCTTGAAGCATTTTATTAGTAAATAACGTAAGCGACAAAAGTACTAGTAAGCAAATTAAAATATGGTAAACGCCAAAAATAAAATTTAGGTATTTACTAAATAATCAAAAAGTTATATTAATCTATGGAATTAGATTTATCTTAAAGATAAATATAATACGTATATGATAACAAAAGTTATAACAACAAAAGTTATACCATTTTGCAAATAAAAAAAAAGATAAAATCGTTTTTGGGCTCTCCTGAACAATTTGAAATGTGTCGCTTACAGCAAATAGCCTTTTAACCGACGATATGTCTATATATATAAAACACAAACTTCGTCATGGAAAATTTTTTTCACTCTTTTTATTATATAAATTACGTCGTTCGTCGTACGGCTTCGAAACTTTCACCTTTCGCGGTCAACTTTTTTTGCTCTTTCTATTGAAATACGTTTCTTAATTTTTTACGCGAAACCTTTTTTTAACCGAGCCGTTTACTTTTTCCCTTAATCGACGGGTCGCCTTTCTGGAAAGTAAAATCGAGCCGATCGCGCGATAACCGGTCGACGGGTCGCCGTTTTCCCCATGGAAACGTATTTTATTCCCTTCGTATTTCTCGCGTAACCGTGGTTTTTTCTCGCCGTAAAATTAATAATAATAATAATAAATTTTAATCTTTTTCTACGTTTTTCCTATTTAATAAATCAATTTTGATTCTTTATACGCATATAATACTCATATAATGGGTACTAATCATGGAGTAAATATTCAAAGGTCTCGCGAAGCGAGGGTTTAGGTCACACGAAACCACTGCCTATCCGCATCAGTATCCGTTCTAAGGGGTAGGTATTTTATAGTTCCTTGGGGCGTAGGCCTATCCTCACGAAAAATGACGCAAAGCGGCGCTTGAGGAAGTGAACGAAGCCGGCAGGCGTAGCGAGCGCCCCTCCCACTTGATATACAACTTTATCGTTAATAACATTGATGGAAAAATATTCTATATCAAAAGAAAGTGTTGAAAAATTCAAGAAAAAAGTGCAAAAATTATCCGCGATTTACGCGTATAGAGTGCCGAGCTAAACCACTAAGCCAGAACAACATCACACATCACAGACGTATTGTTAAAAAAGTTCATTTAAGTAAATCTATCAAAATATGGAAATTTAAAATTGCTCTAACTTAAAAACTAATTATTTGCGCAAATTTTATTTTGCGCCATTGTTCTTAAAACGATGGAATACATTACAGTTAAAAAATATAGAACGGATGCTACCAGTATTACACTGGCAGCTATGGTGGTGGTAAAGCTTTTCACGCGAATCTTTATCCCACTGGAACCCGACCGGGGACTACCGTGATCGGTCAAGGACTGTTCACGCGAAAAAAGTGTAAGTATGGTCCTACTTACACTCTTTTCGACTCCATGTACCCGAACATTGTTTAATCTCCACGGGTTGTCCCAGGTCCGATTGGCGCCGACCGCGACGGCGTGATTTTTACGTTCTCGTGCGACTATGGCGATAACGACACCTTATCGAAGATTCGCCAAAAGGTTCGCTACACACGAAAAATTATGAGTTCGGCATTCCCGCGACGGATGTTCAACGGAGCGTGAGTCTTCTCGTCGCGTGTGGCAATATATACCTACTTTTGTGCGTAATTATATATTTACGCGTGTGCCTTCGGCCTTTTAATATTTATTTACGCGTGTGCCTTTGGCGTTCAATATATATATTTACGCGTGTGCCTTCGGCCTTTTGTTATATTTGTGTGTGTGCTTCGGCATTATTATTACGGATTACGGCGGCGATATTCGTGACCTCGAGAGCTTCCCTATACGGACATTCAAGAGAATTTGGCAGCGGAGACCGTCATATCTACACACTACATTCCACGTGATATACAATTTATTTATTGTTGTTTTATTTTTGTTTATTTTATTATTTATTTATTATTGCTATTGAAATATTTAGTTGTAAGTGGGCGCCTACATTAATCCTATTGTCATTTTTTTTTTTTATGGATACAATATATTAGTGTGCCTGCTCTTGCGGCATATCACCATACGTTCCGTGTTATTATATACTTATAGTTATTTAGGTACATACATTACATATAGGATATATATATATATATTTGTATAGATTGTTCCCATACCTATTATATTTAATATCGGTGCGAGTCATAGAGGGCAACCGCTAGAGGACCCTCTTTGGTGGAACAAACATCTCTATCCGAACACTATGGTAGCGAAAAAGCTTTTCACCCCGAACAGTATTCTACTAACCAGCTATGGTGGTGGTAAAGCTTTTCACACGCACCTGTATCCCACTGGAACCTGACAAGGGTTAGTGACCTAACCTAACCTAACCTAACCTGTATCCCACTGGAACCTGACTGGGGTAAGTGAGTGCGCCGAAGGCGTACTCTGCGTGGGGTTTACCGTGATCGATCAAGGACTGTTCACCTGAAAAGATATCGAAGCTTACGTATCGTATCGTTTGTAATGTATTTATGTAATATTAAATACAATTATAATAAGGATTATAAATTTATTAAATACAATAATTAAATAAAAACCTTTTTTTTATAATTTTACCCATTTTTAAATATATTACAAACATTATTTTTATTATACTACACAGTTAAAAATTATTTCATATAAATTGAATGTCGTCCATTTCAATAATAGCATCAGTCATTGTTAATATATAAATGATATTATTATAAAAAAAACACTAAAAACCGCTTCGAAAATCCAAGAAACTTATAAATGCACTATGCGAGAATACGTAAAAACGAGCGCGCACGGAGGAATGAACAAATCGTATAATATAATAATACACCTACTCGCCACGATTGTAACGCAGCGCTGTAAGTATCGAATGCAAATTGGTAGACGATTAGGAAGTGGAAACGTCTGACCAAAACGGACGAAAACTCGTCGCCGCCGACTACCGCTCTTATTCTGAATCGAGTATAGACACTAGTGGCCAGCCACAAAGTGTCTCGTGTGAAAGCGCTCTTATGGTCAATTTTGAAAAATTCGAAAAATGACCTAAATAAAGTACCAACTACATCCACTTTCCTACCGGAAACATATGCTATTCGTGACAATCGGAGCATTATTTCGGGTAGTAAAAGTGTATTCATACTTAAAAACAAAAAGACACACATCATTGTAAAATCAATACATTCTTCGCTACGCTCAGAATCTAAAAGTATAGTTACCTTCGTTGTCATAAGCTACATTCTGTAATGAAATTAAACCATGAATTGTGTTATCTATATCATTTTGAGTGTAAAATTTATATTTATTTCTTAATAATTCGGTAGCCAGATAATTTAATAATCTATCCTAAAAAAAATTATTATTAATATTAGTTTTTATTGTAGTTATTGTTATTTTTGTCATCTAATCTCTTATTTACGTAGTATATTTCTCAATATTAAATTATAATATATTATTTAAAATATATAATATAAAATAATAATATTTAAATATTACAAAGATTAAAATTTAAATAATTTAATATTACTGTTAAACATAGATTAAAAAATACTTCGTCGTTTTATAAGTCATTTATGTCTATTGCTGCAACAAACACTTGTCTCGATCGATCTATATTCTATGCCAGATTTACTCCATTTTTAGACACATGTTCCTTTTGTCTTTGTCAATCTATCCTTCGATCTTTGTCTGGTACGACCTCTTGGTCTTTTCATGCTAAGTTTCTATTCTGTGACTTGTCTATTTAATTTTCTTATCTTCTTACGTGTCTAGTCCAGCTAAAAATACTACTATTTAAAATATCAAAAAAGTCAATTCTCTATAATAAGTCTTGGATTTCTTGGTTTGTCCTCATCTCATATTCAATTACAATTTTAATTCTGGGTCAACAAGTTCTTCTTGCATACTTCCGTTCAAAAATAGCCAATTTGATGTCATCCTGTTTTTGTTTTGACCCACGAACTACATGCATATAAGTTTATACTGGTCTCACTAGAGATTTTTAGAGAATTATTTTTGTCTTCCGTGAAAGGATATTTGACCATACTTATTTTTATTTCTTCGTGGTTAGCATCCTTGTTGGTGTACACCCTTAAATATTTGAAACTATCCATTTTTTGGAAAATTTAGTCATCAATAGAGATAAAATCGGGTTTGTAGTTATTTCTAATTATGATATGTATTTTGTCTTATTCTCATTTATTGTTAAATCAATTTTTCCCCCATTTCCCAGAAAACTCCTTGTAGTAACCTTTAGATTCACCTCATCTTCTGAAACATGACTGGACGATCTAGATATGTTTCCACTACTAACTGCTTATTATTTCCGATTTTAAATCCCTTTACTGTTAATAAGGTTTCTCTGATGAACGTTATATTAAACAGCGCTTGGGATAGAGCATATCCTTGTCTAAGACCGGTCACTACCTCGAAGACATTCAATAATATATTATTAAACTTAATTTTACACCAAGACCACTGTATACATGAACAGATTACTATTACAATTTTTTCCGGTATACCCAGTTTATCCATTACACTCCACAATTTTTCCATTAGTCGAATCGTAAGCAGCTTTGAAATATCTTAAGAGGAGCTTGATATCTTTTCAAATTTAAAACTTTTTCGGTTGTTGTTTAATGGCATGTATTTTATTCAATGTTGACTTCTTGTTATAAAACCTGTCTGGCAATCTCCAATTATGTCATATATAATAATGTATTAATATTATTTGTGCCAATAACATGATATTTTTTCTCTTTCCCATATTCTATTTATCAAATTGTGTAAATAGCTTATTAATTATGATCCTCCTTTCTTAAGACATTCAGATACTATTTCATCTTTCCCTGTCGCTTTTCTGCTTTTGCAAAATTTTCAAACCTTCAACCATTACTTCCCTTGTTGTGAGTTTTTTGTTTTGTTCTACTGAAGCACGCTTTTCTAATATGATACTTCCAATATATTGATTTAGTAGAGTTTTAAACTTAAGTAAAGCTCCTATAAAATATTTAGATTTTCAGTCAATGTAGTTCCATCTTCTCCTATAACCATTGTTGTTCTACATTTAAAACCATGTTTAACTCATTTCGAATTCCAAAAAAGATAATATGTGCATTATTTTTCCTACTACGAATTCAATTCTTTCTTCTTTAAATGTTATATTTCTTATCTTATTTTTACACCTCGCTATCCTATGACTAATATTATTTTATTTTCTTTAATAGGATTTTGTCTTACTTTTACTCTCACTTTATATCTTTCTTCCGTGCCTTTTACCGTTACACTGTTTATTAAACTATGGCTTCCTCTTGCTCTGTGGTTTATGACCTAGTACTATTACTATTCTGTTTTACTGTTTTTCGATGATTTCCCATCACTTATCTTAATTGGTTTTTTACTCAATATTCAAGGGGCATTTATTCAGTTTTCCCTTGTATTTATAGTCTTGAGTTTCTTTTAATAATTCTTTATTTTTTTTCTTTATAGACACCGTGCAAGCTGACAACTAGCGCTCTGTGGAGACAATTTTCGCACTTAATGGTAGCAACGAATAATAAAAATACTATGCACACTGCATGTTGCATGACCAAAACTATGATAATTTTATAAGTTTAAATTTATATTATTACGTAAAAAGTATTTAAATGTACATTTATATATGAGTACTTTAAATTAATATGGGTAGATTTAAAAAAAATGTTTTAATATAATAAAAATTATTAAAATTTGAATATTTAGTAAATTCTCGTTTTTATGTATATAATGTTTGATAAATTGGCAATTTTGGGTAGTTAGGTCTCAACATTTTACTGAAGTATTCTTACATATTACTTAATATCACATCAAAATATTAAAAAAATTCCTCAACTCAAATTTTTTTTAGAGGTGTTTAAAATTGAAATTTCAGTAAAATCAATATTTAAAGTATTTATATTGATTTTACTTATTTTTATTGAAGATATTTTTTCGACAAGAATTAATGCTCCGATATTTACGAATAGTATAGGTTTTCAGTATAAAATTGGATGTAGTTGGTACTTAATTTAGGTCAAATTTCGAATTTCTCAAAATTGACCTTAAGCGGTAGAAGAAACGATGAAAAAACGCCATTTTTACGAAAACTGAAAATATTATCATAATAACATGTGTCTGATCTCTGATGTACAATGCACGTTTTGGTGGAATGTATTTAAATAATTACATATTTATATTCTAACGTTGTCAAGTACTCTCGATATTTTTGATAAAATTAATGTTCTTATATAAAATATATATTTATATAATTTTGTGTAAATATGTGTTAAAGATGATAATATAATTATAATTGACATAAGATTGAAACTTTTATAATTATTATGGTATTCATATATAATTCGTATGTTAGTAGTGTATTAGTTGCTACCAAAAATTGCGCGAGTTCTCCACTACGGCGCGCTGTTTTCATAGTCTGCACGGTGTCTATACAATATCTTTTTTGCCCTTATAGCAAATTTATTATATTATTATTATATTTATATTTATTATTTAGTCTGAATTTTGTCTATACTAAGAAATAACATGTGATCACGATTCACCTTCTCACACTCGCATTTTCTACACTTGAATTATATTTAAATATAGATTATATAAAAATTATAAAAAATATTATTACTCGTATAAATTTTAATACGAGTCAATATAATATTTAAAAATAGACTATTTTTGATTTACTTCAGTATGCAAAATAGGATTTTTGACTGCTAAGAGTAAATTTGTAAGGGATTCCATTTCATTACTGGAGCTATTACGATTATGTCTGAAAGATAACACAATATGATAATATGTTAAATAGAATTTTAAATCTGTGTCAGTTTCATCAAATTCGAGTACATCTCTATTTATAACGTTGTATAATGTTTGTACATTCTCATCTATTTTCTTCTATAATAAATAATATGAAACTGTTAATTATAATTATTTTAATTAAATAATAATATGATGGGAAGTTCATAAAAATAATAAACATAATTTTTTAATATAGTTACAATTATAATGTGACAAAAATTGAGAAAACTATACATTATATTATATACGTATTATGCTAATTTTCATATACTCGGCTGTAAAGTTAATAAGTATGTTTCTTTTAAAAAAACTTGAATACCGTAGTGTAGTGTGTATTGTTGTGTGGTATTGATATGCCAATTGCTGGCGTGGATCTAGGATTACTAATTGGGGAGAGGTTCACTAGTATTAATACAATTATTTTATTGACATTAAAGTAGAGGTGATTAATATTTGCCCAATATTACCTAGGAATTATGTATAAAATTACCAAAATATTATTTACCTTATGATAGTGTTTAAATATCAGTTGCGTTATTTTTACATTACACTTAAATAAATTATTATTTACATTTTATCAGTAATAAATAACAGAGTCAATTTTAACAACACACTGTAGAACAGGGGTCGCCAACCAGTCGATCTTTCTAGGAATATAGGTAGATCGTTATAAAAATTAATAATTAATTTTAGCATTATCGGTCGATCGCGTAATAAATAATCGGATAATGTGAACTGTTATATTGTATTCCAGAAATTTACCATTATCGGTCATAATATTATCTTTGAAATATGGACCAAAAAATAAATTAATAAATTGAAATAAGAGTCCATAAAATTAAAAAATGTGTGACTGTACACTTGTACTTCAATTTACTTATAGATTATATATAATTATATTTAATAAACGTAGTACTTTGAAGTTTGAAATTGTTTATATATAAAATTGAGTATGCTAACCTATATAAAAAAACAATTGTTATTAAATTGAAAAAATAAATTTGATTTATGGGGGGTCCAAACCTGGTACACCCCTGGTTGCGCCACTGGATTATCATACTAACTATAATGTATAAAACTATGTATTAGTAGAAATTCTCGAAGAACAATATTATTATAATTATTAAATTTTAAATAATAATTAATATTTTTTTAAATTTCTGGGCCCATTGCTCCCATCCCTTCCCTTGAATTAGAGCCTGACCAATTGTAATAAATATAAATGGGAGTTTGAGACATTTCGCAACTGATATTATTATATTTATACCTGTAAAACTATGATATTATGATGGAATTTGTTCATTATGATTTAAATTAATTAATACCTTATCCAAAAAATATTCACGATAAATTAATAAATATGCCATTGGATACTTTCTTTGTTCTTCCTCAATCATTTTTATTAACTCAATTTTCTCATCATTTAATTTTTGTAATTCTACATGAATATTTGTGTCATGATAATATTCTCTATTTTCTTGTATCAAATACAATTTGTGCGTGAGATAAAGTATTGACCAAGTAGTAACTTCTATTTTGTCAATAGATTCTTCATAACGTAATATATTAATAAAATGTATACCTTAAATATAAAAACATTATAATTAGATATTCATAATATATTTTATGTAAAAAAACATGTCATAGTTTTATTACTAATTTAAATATAGGATTATTATGTTCGATAATATTTGAATTATATATTATGATAGTATATTGTAAAATTGTTGTACAATATATTTTGTACCAGTTTATACAACCAACAAAATCTTATTTTTTTATGTTTAGATCTAATGCGAGCTACCGGAGCCAAATTCTCTTTAGTTAATATACAATTTTATAGAATTTAACTATCGTTTTTTTTTTTGTTTCTATGCTATTTCCATTATTTAAGAATAAGCATGAAGCGAAGAATGTATGTATTTTTAATTATTTATGAATATTTTTTTCGAATTGTTTATTATTATTGAACTCATCTCGGAAAAAACTGTCAGAAAATGATATATATGCTACATATGTTCTCAGTAACTCTAGTTTTGATGAATTTGATTTAGTAAATATTAAACTTAGATATTTAAAAATTTAGTTAGAAGTATATAAAAATATATTTCATTAAAATATAAATAGGATATTTACCATCTTCGAGTACATTAGATGCAATCATAAATTTTTTGTAAAAATAATAGATGCTTGATGCATTATAACATGACTTTATGAATATTAACATTTCTTTTGGAGAAAACGTATAATTATTCTAAAATTAATTTAATTTTTCTATTAATATAAGTATGTTAAATTAAGTATATATGTTAGCGTTAATGTATATAAATACAGCACTACATTAATGACAGTAATAGTATATACAGATATATTAGAGTAATATAATGGCAGGTAATGAGAAGATACCTAATGTAATATTATACATGCAAATTTAATGTTACGAGTACCTATAATATATCATCTTATTCAAAAGATTATCATATATTAAAACCTATAATGTATAACATAATATAATAATATAATATAATATATAATATAATGTATAATATAATATATAATATAATGTATAATATAATATATAACCTATATGTTATAAATAACAAAGAGTTAGAAAAATCATTGTAAAGTTCTAAAATTATACCACGTATGTCGTATGTGAAATATTCATGTAAATACACAAACAAAATTTCAAGCCTCTGTGATTTATATTTATTTAGTTACATCAATATGATTATAGTTTGTAATTTTTTATTCATTTTCTTTACCAAAAACCACATTAGGTGATACACCATTTTTCGGTTTATAAAATAATGGTATTACGCATATATGTTTATAAAATAGGTTATTATAATTTATTTATTATATGCTAATGTATAATGTAATATTTCTTACTTTATGCATGTTAACCATTTTACTGTGAAATTTAAGTCTAAATAAATCTGTTCCTACTAAATGATAATTATTCCAATACATTTCCAATGCTGAAATGAAATAAAATATGTGGTAAAATATTATTCATAATCCTTTATGACCATGAATTCAAGTAATAAAAAATCTTATAAACTAATATCGGCATAGAGCGTTTTGTAGAAAATTTAATTTTAATTAATATATTATGTATGTTTAGACTATTGATAAAAATAAAGTATAGATAATTAAAATTATATTGACATTATTTTAGTAAGCTAAATTTGTTTTTAAATATAACACCAAAATTAAAAATTAAAAATATTTATAACAATATTTAAATCAGTTTATTTCTGACTATCTTAGATTCTTAAAAATAATGTTAATAAAACTATACTCGTATTTAATATAAATATAAATATAACACCAAAATTTAAATATTTAATCAAATATAATATCATACTCCTTTAAATCAGTTTAGATCTCACTATCTTAAATTCCTAAAAATAATGCTAATAAAACTTTATTTTCTAAATAATGAATGTTATTTTTTATGAACAGAAGTGATAAATTATCGAGTGTAAATTTTAAAATCGAATAAAATAAAATTTAGAAGTTATTAAATTACGTAAAAAGAAATTAAAAAGTAGTTTGCCAAAGTAAAGTTGTTGTTAAATTAGAAGTTTAATATATAATATCCAATCGAATTATAAATTCTACTTACAATCGTTATTTTTGAAAAGAGAAGTCACTATAATTATAATTATTTAGGAAAAAATGTGTTATACTCGTATTCGTACATATAAAATTATACAATTTAAGATTACATCATACAACGTGTTAGGACTTGATGCCGCCTATTTGTGATTACGTATTTGTGTCTGTACGAAGTACCGAAAGGTTTTTAAAACTACGTCGTGTCTACTACCGTGTTCCCGCACACGCGTTACGTAAAATGCCAGAGATTTTCCGTCATCACTGACCTGTTCCCTTGCTGATGCTAGCGCCACCGTCGACATCGGTCGATATCGGTTACGTTATATTATAGGTTTCATTTTCGTTCTCTTGTGTTTACTGTCTTTCTTCTCATTCTACACTAGATACTTATTTTAATTAGTTTCTAAATTTTCCTTGCAATTGTTTTACTAAAATGTTCATGGTCTTCAAATTATGGTCTTTAGTCTTAAATTTTAATCATTCTTTCTTTGCCTTGTATGTCGTTTACTTCGTATTGAAACTAAACCGTCTTCTGAGTCTTGATATTCTAACTCTGAATGCGATTAACACATTTTCACTTGTTTTAAATTAAACTCAACTGCTGCTGCTGCAGTACGGAGCACCGCTGTGGGTACCTAGTTTAGAGTAGATTAGAGTTCTCCAAAGACCGAGTAAACACGCTTATGGGAGTCCAACGCTAGGTCGTCCTCCGCAGTAGTTAGGCGTACAGGATGATATCGGACACAGCGGGCAAGATAATAGCGTCCATTCCGCCAATTGACCTCCTGGCCAAGGAAAGATCAATAGCGCACTACTGCCGCAGAAAGGCGGTCGATGGCCACTCAGGAAGGCAGATCGAAATTAGAACATACACTCTCCAGCAGTGGAGCAGAAGTGCGAACAACGAAAACAAAGGCACTTGGACGCGCAAGCTGTTAAAAATAGAATTAATTTGAAAAAAACATTAAACCCAAATATTTCAGATACGCAAGGAATGAGAATATGAGAGTAGAAAGGAACGGTAATGCCATTTTTGTCATTAGGCCAAGAAATTTCAGAAAAATTCAATTCTCAAGATAATAATTATGTGGTTATCTAATGTAACTGAACGATGTTGTCAAAAGTAGACATAAAATTTTCATATAACAAAGAAGAACATCGAGGAGGAAAATAAACATAACAAATTAAAAACTTTGATGTACCAATCCGAAACTTGACAAATAAATGTTCAACACCAATTTCCGGAACAACATATAAATTGGAAGAGATATCCTTGCATATACCAATGAGTACACTGCCACAGTGCCACCCCTAAAACAACAACTAGTATTGGAACATCTGTCAAAACTATATATATTATAATTAGTAAGGTCAAGTTTGGCATCATAAAAAGAGTTATTTACCCAAGTTTTAGTTAGTGCAAGAAAATCAAAGTTTATACAGGCAACATTACACTTAAAATTAACAGGTTTTATCCGAAGACCACGACAGTTCTGGTAAAAACCAGATACTGTTTTACAAGATGATATTGAGGTCAATGATTGACAGTGCTTGAACCTTGAGGAAAATTTCCGCTCCTCGGTTGGTTTAGCGAGACTTTAGGAACGCCATCAACATAAACTATTCGTAAGCCAACATCATCGCCTTTGATTAAGTTCGGAATAACATTAAAAAGTAGTGTACGTTGTATCTCAGTTTTGTTTTTCACTATCCGGAACCCCGGGGGAAAACTCATACCATTCCTTTTGGCATCAGCTAAAGTGTATAATATATTAGCAACGTCTTCTTTAGACCCAAGAAGCAACTTTAATGGACGGTTATCGTTAGAACGAGCTTTGCCTAAACGGACCTGTTTAGAAGAAAGAGGGAAACTATCAAAAAAGGTTGATGTTATTTTCTCAAAATATAATTTACGTCAGTGACACGTTGAGGAGCGGATGATGAGGAAGATTCAGTAATTCCGCAATAATTCTAGTAAATTGTGGCATGTCATTTATGAGCTCTTTGAATTGATTTATGACATGAGATCATCATTAGAGGAGGAACGCATATTATAAATTTTGGAACAGTTAGAACTATTACCAGCTGTAGATTTTGATTATCAGTGCTCATGATAAAATATTAAATAAATATCACAAAATGAACAGTAAGGTAAGTAAATTTGCCTATAAATTAGCATGAAGTTCTAATAAAAAGACAATATAGACCACCGTTTAATTCTCCGGATAAAACAGCTGTTCATAGAGAATCGCCTTTGAAATGATAAGATTAATTGATAGTTAAAACTAATAGGTAATGATTACACTCACGATCCGTTTCATAGTAAGTCATCCGTATTTTGATGAATTAACTGAAATGAATGTATTGTAACAACTACTAGTCCGCCAACAAAGTTAAATAGTAAAACATGAAAAAAAAAAAATCAAAAACAATAAAGTTATGTAGACAGAAAAATGCCATACGCTTGATATCACAACATTTTTGTTGTTATATACAACAATAATAACATTAAGTAAGGAACATTAATTATAATAACCGTGCCAGTTTAAATTCGTTTATACATGACTTTTAAATCATATACATTAAAATATTTCAAAAATAGGTTAACCAATATGAAAGTATACATCAATAAAATTTTCTAAATATAATTAAAAAATAAGACGATCTGATACTTCTGCCGAAAGGATATAGGTGTGCATATCATAGTATTTAATTATAATTTAAATGCAATGTTAAAACATTCCATTCGAAAAAACGATTCTGAGCGAAGTTCAGTCAGATAATGTAGGTATTGATTAATATATTGCCGTTTTTTCGTAATTTTTTCATCGTTTTTTTTAACGCATAGGATCAATTTTGAGAAATTCGAAAAATGACCGAATTAAAGTACCAAGATTATCCAAGTTCCTACCGAAAACATATGCTATTCGTGAAAATCGGACCATTATTTCGGGTAGTACAAGTGTCATCATTCATAAAAACAAAAAAATAAAAATTTTAATTTTACACAGCTATAAAAATAAATTGAGAACATGGATTTTTCTAATATTATGATATGATGATTCAAACATAAAAAGAAAAGAAAAACGAAAAAAAAAAACGCAAAAAAAACAAAACAGCGGTCACTCATCCGCTGTCGATGCCTGGGCTACGGTGCTCAACACCGAGATAGCGTTCGGGAATGTTTCGCCGACTACACCACACGCGTCTCCCATAGCGCCATGTTTTTGTGAATGCCGTTTTTTCGTCATTTTTTTGATAATATTTTCGTTTAAACTAAAAATATCAACTTTAAACTTTAAAAGTTTAAACAGCTATAAAAAAAAAAAAATTGAGACTAGGGATTTTTAGGGATTTTTCTAATATTTTGAATTAATGTTAAGTAATATATAAATATACTTCAGTAAAATTTTCAGACCTTAATACCAAATTTCGTTAATTTTATCAAACATTATATACAAAAAAACAAGAATTTTAGGAAATATTCAAAGTCCTATATTTTGTAGAAAAATGAACGTAACGTAAATGTAGACACTTTTTCTACCCGAAATCGTGCTTCAATTTTCACGCATAAGATATGATTCCGGTTGGAAAGTTGACGTTGTTGGTACTTCATATACGTCATTTTAAGAATTTATCAAAATTAACCTTAAGCGATAGGATAAACGACTAAAAAATGACGAAAAATCGGCATTTTACACGAAAACTGAAATTTCGATGAAATTGATTTCAGTATTTCATGATAACTCAATCAATTTCGAAGTTAGAGGCATGAAAATTGTATTACATGTAAACATAGGTATAAGTAGTACTATATAATATATATGTAATACAATTTTAGAACCGTTACGTTAATTTTTCTATAAAACATGGACCTTTGAGTATTTCATAAAATAATCGTTTTTATTTATATACTGTTTGAAATAATTGGCAATTTAGAGTTTTAAGTTCCGAAAATTTTACTAAAATATTATCACATATTACTTAACATGACACTAAAATATTAAAAAAATTCCAATTCTAAATTTTTCTTTTAAGCTGTTTAAAGTTGCAAATTCTAGTGTAATTGAAAATCTAAGAGTACCTACATAAAGTATTCTTCATATTATTTCTTAATACTTTTTGCAATAATTATAAATAATAATAATAATAAAAAAAATATTGATAAATTTTATTAATTATATTAGAACATACTAACTGATTGGTTGACGTAGTTCCGAAATTTTAGAAAAATCCCAATTTTGTTTTTATAGGTATTTAAAGTTGAAATTTTAGTAAAATCGATATTTTTTATATAAATGTTGAATTAAATTGAGAAAAAATTTTAAAATAGAATTGGAACTCAAATATATATACTTTATTCATTTCAATTAATTCAATTAATATTACATTTAAGATTATTTTTAGTAGCTGTTTTAAGAATAAAAAAATGAGTTGATACTACGTGGATACTGGTTAAAAGGGGATAAAGACATTCACAAAGTATTGTCAGATTTGGGAATTTAAAAGTCTAATTTAAGGTTTTTATGGGCATTTACATTTAACGTAGTGACTGTATAAATGTAAAAATTGTAATCAATACGATTTATATATTAATACATAATATATTAAATTATGAAGTTCACTCAAATTAGTTTTCATGAATGTATTGATTTATCATTGCATTGAAGTTGTAATAGAAATTCCACACTATCTTCTTTACACCTATATCCTTTACCTTGCTTTTTTTTATCAGTCATTATTGCAAAATAATTAAGAATTAATGAGAAGAATACTTATATGGATTTATATGGATTTTTTATATTTTTGATTACATTTAAAATATCAACTTTAAAAAACTATAAAAAAAATTGAGACTTGGGTTTTTTGTAATTTTTTGTAATTATGTTAAATAATATTTAATAACAATATATTCAAATTTATATATTTTGTTGAAATTCACGTAATGGTTCCAAAATTTTATCATTTATATAAATTACATACCTATATGTAACTACACTCAATACAATTTTCAAGACTCTAAATACAAAATTACCTGAGTAATCATCAAATATTAAAATCGAAGTCGTTGAAATTTTTGTGAAAATGCCGTTTTTCATCATTTTTTGTCGTATTTCTTATCACATATGCCATTCGTGAAAATTGGAACATTATTTCGTGTCAGAAAATTTTCTTCAGGTATAAAATCATAAAAATTAAAAAAAGACACACAACATTATAAAACTAAAACATTTATTGCATCGCTCAAAAACTCTAACCATATTTTTTTTACTCTGATGATATTAAAATATTTAACAATATAGAAACACTGAATAATTATTTCTTGCTTCATGAGGCACTAAAAAGCAATTTTTTCTTGGCTTTTAAGTTAAGTCATTTTCTATATTTGACTTTTAAATAAACGGAATTTATTTACGCCTTTATTTTTAAAATAATATATTTTTAATTCAATATAAAATATGATTCTATCGTAAAGCATTCAATATACTTACTAAACAAATTAGAATTCATATGTCTTGGATAATTTCCTGTTAATTTTAAGTAATTTAATTAATATCATCAATTAGATTTTTTCATGTAATAGTATTAATTAATATGCATTTTAAGTAAAAAGTAATCTAAATATAGAAAACAGTAAGCTGATAAACAGTGCTATCAACGCACAGCTCAAACCATTAGACCGGTTGGGCTGAAATTTGGTATGCAGATAGTTTTGTTGATAGTTTTGGTCTGCTATTTTTAAATTAAGTATACATATTCAGTAAATCATTTAAACATTGTATATAAACTTTTTTTTTTGTAATTCGACCCCTTAGAGGTTAAACGGGGTAAAAGGGGTAAAAATTTAAAACCCTTTTTTGTTGTTTAGAATTTTTTTAAATTAATTACACATACTCAGTGAAACTCAGTATTATGTTGCGAAATTTGAAACCGCCTAAACTGTGCAATGGGAGCAGGGTTAAAGTCAAAGCTAAGCTTTTCATCGCAATGTAGCGGAAGCCACAATTTTAACGGGATGTGCGAAAGGGAAAACTGTGTTTGTATTTTAATTCCTTTAATTCCGAACGATCTTCCGTTCGAATTTAAACTTTTACAGTTTCCCCTCAAAGCTGCTTTGAAATGACTATTAACAAGTTTTAAACTCACAAAATTGCAAGAATAGACTTGCGAGAAAACTGTTTTTCACATGGGCAGTTCTACGTAGATTGCTCACGCGTAAGTTGATCCAGTAGCTTGGTTATTTTGTCGCCTACTAATAAATCAGTGAAGAACATTGTATACAAAGAAGTTTTGTAGATAAAATTTTGAAAAAATAGCCAAATTACATATATATTTATACTTAAACCCGGGAAGGACGGGTTATTCAGCTAGTAAGCTATAAAAAAGTAATAATAAACCAATATTTTTCTATTTTATATTTATTAATACATTTTTTAATTTTGTTTTTTTTTTTATAAAAATTTTAATCAAGCAATTAAAAAAATGAATACATTTTCATTTGATAGCATATACAGTTAATCATAAACACAGCTCATAGCTTTTACACTGAATTACTAAGTAAATATAAGCATTAAGCATCCAAGACTTATATTTATGAATATTCATAATAATAATCTTCATATAAATAAAATATTATTTACTTTTTAGTAAATATTACTAGTTTACTACCTACCTTAAAATTTATTTTTTATGTATTTTATCTAAATATTTACCTTCATAATTTACTATAAGCATAAAGATTAGATAAAATGTAAAATATTATATTACATTATTTTGTAATAGATATATTGTAATATTAATTATATTATTGATACTTTGAAATTATTTATATAAAGTAAAATTTAGTAGAAACGCATGATTACTACACACAGTCCGTGTCTTTATTGTCTATGAAGACTGAACACTTTCCTGAAATGCCATCAATGGGCAATGGGCATCAATGCGGCCATGTTACCAATAATTGCAGAATATAAATTATACTTTGATAATAGCTAATAATAGAATATTAAATTACGTATCTCATATAAATAATAGTGATAATACAAAACTGCTACGTTAAATAAATTGACTCAATTCATATAAGTAGTGGATATAAAATTGAGAAATTTTAATTATTTAATGTTATGGTTTATTTTGTTTATAGTCACCTAACACTATAATACCTATTTTGATTCACTGTATTGAGAGTTGAGTCAAGATACCGGTGACAAATTGTCAAAAATTGTTTAATTGTTAATAACTTCGATAGTGCACAGTATTGAATAGTATACTATTATATAGTTTACTATTTTTATAGTAAAATATATTATAATACTAGCTGAACCCATGCACCACGTAGCCCCATGAAAATCCTACCAGCTGTGAGCTGTACCATGTGAAAAGCATGCATTTCCAAATTCAGTCCACACACGACACACTTATAACTATTGTTCTTGTATCTCGTGTTTTTTTTTTTTTTTTATGGTCATTAGTTCATTACTCATTACAAAGGCGAGTAGCACCGAAAACTGCAAACGTTTGAATTCTAAAGGCATACTTGTTGGAACTATTTGGATGCGTGGCAACACTGCAACAGTACATCTACGCATTCAAACTTTCCGTTTAAAATAGTAGCTTTGATAATGTTGTTCATCAAATGTTTTTCTGAAAGCCTAGTGTCGTTGCGGTGGGTTCCTGGCAAATCAAGTGGATTTAAGAATTCAGTTGGATAATTGACAACTTCGTCTTGATTTATTATAGTACCTACCGATGGACTGGTACGTTGTCCTATAGCCTGGAATTTCTTTTAGAATAGTGATATTGATTATATTAACATTATAGTATTTGGCTTCTGTTGTATACCCAAATATAGTATTGTAGTTGTTAGATTATGTTATGTTCACTGTTAATTATATATATATATATATTATGTTGTAATGGCCTACGTGGCCGAACGAGCCATGGAACTCGCTGACTATGCGAATTCCATGACTCGCCGGGCTCGACGCTCTCCCACGGTTGTGTGTGCAGAGGCAGTCCGAGTAGCAACCAAAAGCAGAGAATCGTATATGTAAATTTTCGCAGAGCATCTTCCTAAGTATTAATTCATTAATTGTAACCGTTTAATAGTAAATCCTTAATAGTGAATAAATCTTAGTGTTTAATTAAATAAAAGTACATTTAAGTAAAATTATAGTTTTTCTTTGTTATAATAACCTACGAAGGATGACAGGCTCTCCTTGAAGGGTATAGTTACAACATTGTCAATATTGGCCGTTCACCAAGCCACTGATGACTTTTGTAATTTTGTGTTAGATTTGGGAAAATTTTGCCAATTACCTCATTGATAGATTCTGTTATTTTACAAAAAAATTGTTGGAAATGTGATGCACTATGTTGCTTCATCGATCGCTATTTTCCCATTCTCCATTCCAACAATTGTTTTGCAAAATTATCGGTTAATGCATTATACTTTAGATATACATCCATAGTTTTCATCAATTTTAATTTTTGTACGTAATAATTACTACTATTAGGTACTATAAAACTGATGATTTTAGATATGCTCATCATCTAAATGTTAGATATATTAGTTTCAATTTTTATTTATCGTATGGCATATTTGACACATAATATACATAAAAAGTTGTAACATGGAATATAAAAATAAAAATAAAATATAAATAATAGAATAAAATAAAAAAGTCCATGTAAAAATGATATTAATATATATAAAAAAAATAATGATAATAATATAACTATGCCTATTGTGTAGTTCAATATTTTCTGTACAGATTAGTTTCAATAATATTATAATTGACCGTAAATCTCAAACTCTGTTTGTGCACATTTCAGGATTGGGCCTATCATATTTTAACTTAGCCTATCTTCTGCCCATTAGTCTAATATAACTCTTTACCAAATTTCGTCGCATTTGGTCCAACCGTTTAGAAATGCATAAAGGATAAACAAACAGACCAACAAAATTTCATTATAATATGCATATATATATATATATAGATCTTTGTCAAAGATTCTTTAATGCCAATCGGCAATTCATATAGTAGGAATACCTAATATAATATTGTTCTTTTATTTATTTATTATTAAAATCACTGACAATTAAAACCAAATAATTGAAGTAATTGAGAAAAAAAATTATAATTAGGTACGAGCCATACGAAATAATAATAATTGGGTACTTAAGATAGGGTAACCATATTTGTAAGAAAAAAAGCCGGAAGCATCTTTTTTTTAGTCACTCAAATTAAATTATTTGTTGTGAACTAAATCTAATATTAATTATAACTATAACAAATAATTCTTTTAACATTTTAATTTTTATTAAAATAAATAACTGATATTAAAATAAAACAAATAATTATTCGATTATAAAAATATGAAATTATATGTACTATGGAACTACTGATACACACTGCACAAAATCCAAAAGTATACTACAAAACATGCAATATCAAACAATTAATAAACACACTATATATTGTCATACAATATATGGTATATTTTATACCTATAATATAAATAATAATGTCGTGTCCAGTCTCGGAAATAGACTTTGTCCCGACCGGGAAAATATCATATCACAATTTATACTTAAATTTAATGTAATTTATAAATTTATACCTACCAACTTAATAGTTAATAAACAATGGTAACCATGTTTTTATAAAATAAGTACGTAAATATTAACGCACGGCGGATACTCAACAAACGACTGCATACCCGGTATTCGCACCTTACGCTCACGGTCATGTATATTGTAGATTATGCTCGTATCGCCGACGAAATTGTATCCATTTATACTTTATATAAAATTCATTAATTATTTTTCATATTCAGTTATTATTAATTTGATAAAATTTATCATTACAAAAAAAAAAATTATTTTCATGATTCTTCTATAAAAAATGTAGCTATTATAATATAATATATTGTTTTTTTTTACCAAAAATGAATTAAATACACGGAAAAACGGTACATAAAGGGTACTGCTTATTGTTGGGACAACGGAACGCAATGCTCAAAAACGGGACAATCCCGCAAAAAACGGGACGTATCACCCTAACTTAAGATTAAAAATAATGTCTAAATAATTCTATGAATAAATTATATCAAAAGTACGATTAACAATATTACTAGTTAAAGTGATTTTTAATTCAAAATGTTAAAAATGTCAGTAGGTATATCCAGTATGACGTAACCTTAATATATCTAAAAACTTTATTTTGTACATCTTCGATGAAGTTAGAATGATCAATATTATGGAATTGTCATATAATTGTTACTTATTCCATTTAAAATCTAATAAGACTCATATACGTATAAACAATTAAAAGTCATAAAAATGGAACAATGATGTTTAATTAGACAAAGCATAGAGAGAGCTTCGATTTAAAAAAATTTTATTTAAATAATAATTTGGAATTAAAAAATAACCCAAAGTCTTTTATTAAAGAATAACGTAATAATTTTAGATTAGAGAATTTATGATTATAAAAAATAACATTTTTTTCTTAAGAAATGAAAATGATTGACATTTAAAAATAATTATGGACATATTAAAATAATTTAAATCATTTTGTAGTAATCATTTTTTTACTAATATTATTAAAAGTCTAAAATAAATATAAAAATTCGTTTTATTTAATTTAAATTAAAAGTTAGAATCATTATGGAAATTTTTATACTTACTATATGGAACATCTATTCCCATTGATATTACTATAAATATTGTATATTAAGTTACTACATTTAATTGTTCGAATATAATGAGATAGTAAATGGGCATCACAATGTTAAATATATTATATATTCATTAATTGCAATTAAAAATACACTCATAAGCCAAAAATAAATTGTAAAATAAAAAAGCAAGGGAAGGGATACAGATGTGGAATCATAGAGTTTAATTTTAATTATAATTTGAGTGCAATGGCAAACCATTTCATTCGAAAAAACGATTCTGAGCGAAGTTCAATCATATAATGCCGTTTTTTCGTCATTTTTTTCATAACATTTTCGATTAACTAAAGATATCAAATTTAAACAGCTATAAACAAAATTGAGACTAGGGATTTTTATGTAAATAAAAAATATACTTCAGTAAAATTTTCAGATCTTGATGCTAAAAATTGCCAATTTTGTCAAACATTATATACCTAAAGACGAGAATTTTATGAAATATTCAACGTCCTATATTTTATGTAAAAATTAACCAAAATTTTACCACTTGTCCACATATATAAATATAACTTATGTGAATACCTAATAAAAATTTTAAGTCTTTAACTTTAAAATTGCCTAAGTTATCGTAAACTCTTGAAACCGAATTCGTCAAAATTTCAGTTTTCGTGAAAAATACCATTTTTTTTCCATTTTGCCCTCTAGCAAATTCTAGAGAATTGAAAAAAATTACCTAACAATATTATGTATATATCACCGAATGGTTCGTCAATTCTCATTAAAGACCTTTGTCTTTGATCTATGATCTTTGATCAATAATCTATGATCTATGATCTATGATATGGCCAACTCCGGGGGTCATCAAAGATGTATTATGAGATTTACGATGGAAATTTCTGTTTATTAATGGTTGCTATTAGTTCCAATAATATTATTATTATTTTCGTTGCTATAACCTATAAGTAACAATAATGTTCTTATTTTAGTTTCTATTAGTAACAATAATATTTATATTATCACTATAGTTACTATAATAAACAAATTTTGCTGATGAATCAAATTCGTTGAAGGAAAAATGTCCTTTTTTCGTTATTTTTTATATTTTTTATATTTTAATATGACGTGTGTTCACATTGAACAACAACGAACGACGACACGGGTGTATAACCCATTTATAAAAGTATATACAAATAAAAACGAATGATACATACGACGATCACATATTATAATACCCCACATATTAGGAATAATATTCATTTTAATTGGGAATTGGGATAGTATTTACATAATTAATGGGGGAAAACATTAAATTTAAATAAATCATTATAATAATAAAAAAAATGATACATTACCCTCTGAATCTATATTATCATATCATTAATTTACATATATATTTATAAATATGTTATATTATGTATAGATATATGAATATGAACATATTGAAATTTATGTAACATTAATATTTATTAGGTACATTTTTTTATTATTACTTTTTTATTATTTGCAACTAATTTTATACTCAATATATTAATATATTTAATATGAATATAGAGAGGTTATTTTGGTTTATTATTATTTATTAAATTTATTTATTGCTTATACGAGTACACGCATCTGCAATTAAGAATTTTTTATATAAACCTATGTATATTATCATTACTAATAAAATATTGATAAATTTATAAAACCGAGAAAAAAAATGATATAATATTGATATTTTGTTGCAGTATTATTAGAACTATATTTAAATTTGTTATTTTGATTAACTTATATGAGTATATTTTATTTTGTGTATTATTATAAAATAATGTAATATGTATAAGTATGTACATATAATTGAATATTATTATGCATGATGAAATTTATATAAACATTCAATTATTTACCATTATCATCTGAATAACCTAAATATATCATTCAATGGATTTACATTAACTTTAAAAATAATTTAAACAAATATTTTATTTTATATTATTTATAATTATTTTATACAATAATTGTTTTTGAAATGAATTTATATTACAAAATATTTAACTCGTATAGGTAACTGAACATGGTTTATCTGTGACATATATTTCTAATTAGGTATCCATTGATTTTTATTAGATACCTATCATTATTATAGTATAATAATGTGTACAAAGATAAAATATATGATGTCTATGCATAATCATAGAACAGAATTTCTTAAAATAAACCACAATAAAATTCAGAAAATAAGAAATCATAGGTACTTAGGTGCAGACATTAATATAAAAAGACGGCTCGACGCAGTAAACAGGTCCTACTATTGACTGATACCAATATTATCAAGAAAAACAAAAATAACATTATAATTATGAAGGTTTAATCAGACCAGTAGCCAATATACAAACAGTTAAATAATATGCACGATGTGCCACGACAAGATCGGACGAAAAAAAGTAAGAAATTTTTAAAAGAAAGATACTGAGAAAAATATTCGGCACAAAGAGAAACAATGGAGGAGACGAGGAGAATAATATGAAACGCGAAATAATAAATAGCAAGTGAAAGGATACTAATGTGGAAGGAATAAAGATGTTAAAAGGATAGTGTTGAATTTTGATTAAAATTTGAATGCAATGATAAATCATTACATTCGTAAAACGATTTTGAGCGAATTTCATCAGATAATATGTGTATTGATTAAAATTTGTACATTTATTAATCTCTACAATCAATATAAATAATTAATCATAAAATACAACTTATATATACAAATCTAAAAGTGCTTTGCTAAGATTTATCATTAAATTCATGTTTTTTAGATCATGAGCGAAGCGAAAAATGTATTGGTTTTACAATGATGCGTGTCTTTTTTTTAATTATGAAGACACTTTTAATACCCGAAATAATGCTCCGATTTTCACAAATAGCATATGTTTACGGTTGGAAAGTGGGTGATTTTGGTACTTTATATAGGTCATTTTTCGAATTTCTCAAAATTGACCATAATCGGTAGAGGAAATGACGAAAAAACAGCATTATTTACGAAAACCGAAATTTCGACGAATTCGATTTCAATATTTAAATATAACTAGAAAAATTTAAAAATTTTATTAAGTTTTCTAATAGGTGTTATATATATATGTGGTAAAATTTTGGAACCGTTAAGTTAATTTTTCTACAAAATATAGGACTTCGTAAAATTCTCGTTATTATGTAGGTAATAATGTTTGATAAAATTGTCAATTTTGAGCATTAAGGTCAGAAAATTTTACTGAAATATGTCTACATATTATTTTTTAACATCATAACAAAATGTTAGAGAAATATCTAGTCCCAATTTTTTCTATTGCTGTTTAAGGTTGATATTTTTAGTTTAAACGAAAATCTTAGAATCCATATGAATATTCTTTTTATTATTTCTCAATACTTTTACAATAAAAATTAATAGAAAAGCCAAGAAATTTGGAAAATTTTATTAAAGCATACTGACATATATCTAATATATGAAATTATAGAATATCTAATTTTATGCAAATCCCAAGAATCTATTTTTTTTTATAGGTGTTTAAAGTTGAAATTCCAGTAAAATCAATATTAAAAGTATTCATATAGATTTTAGATTCTGAGCGTAGCGAAGAATGTATTGGATTTACAATGATGTGTGTCTTTTTTTTTTTTATATGTATGAAAACACACGAAAAAATGCTTCAATTATCACGGATAGCATATTATGTTTCCAGTAGAAAAGTGGATGTAATTGGTACTTTATTTAGGTCATTTTTGGAATTTTTCAAAATTGACCCTAAGCGGTAGAAAAAACGACGAAAAAATGACGAATAACAGCATTTTTCACGAAAACTGAAATTTCGACAAATTCAGTTTCAATATTTCACGATAACTCGGGCAATTTTTCAGTTAGAGACTTGAAATTTTTTTGGGTGTTCACATAGATACTAAACATTTTTTTGATCCATTTGGTTAATTTTTCTACGAAATATAAGACTTTGAATATTTCGTAAAATTCTCGTTTTTTTTATAGCTGTTCAAAATTGATATTTTTATGTCCGAAGACACTTTTACTACCCGAAATAATGGTCAGATTTTCACGAATAGCATATGTTTCCGATTGGAAAGTGGATTGTTCTTGGTACTTTATTTAGGTCATTTTTCGAATTTTTCAAAATTGACCCTATGCGTTAGAAAAAACGATGAAAAAACGATGAAAAAATGGCAATATATTAATCAATGCCTTATATTATCTGACTGAACTTCGCTCAGAATCGTTTTTTCGAATTCAATTGTATATCGTTGCATTCCAATTAGAATTAGCATTAAATACTATGATTTGTACACCTATATCCCTGCGGCAGGAGTATCAGCTCTTTTTTTATTATATTTCTTTCTTTTACAATATTGTTAAATAAAATTGGCAAAATTTTCTTTTAAGAAGTGGATTGTTTCACGATAGTTCTCTGGTTTGGCTGTTTGGATTTTTAAATTATTTGATAAAGATTTGAATACTAAGTTATCATATCCGATTAAGTTAATTAATTTAAGACGAAATCCAACAAAGTCTTACATTCCGCAGACTATTATTGGAGAGGGAGTATTTGTTTAATATTTTGAATATCGTATGGATTTTCAGTAATTTTAATGTCATTTGTTTGTGAGTTATTGCAGGAAAAGGTAATTTTCTTAGGCTCAAAAAAGTCTGTAAATGAATGAATGGATACATTTGGTGGTGTTTTTTAATTTAGGAAATGTAATTTTACTTCATCTATTTCAGCGGTTGAAGTAAAGACATCATTTAGTGCACTCTGTAGGTGATTACTATGAGTTTTGTTTTGGAGATAAGTTGTATGTGTCGTCATCATTTGAAATCAAATGTTATCTGAAGATATGGTCGTTAGTGCGTGGCCGCTGGCTAGGAGAGTACTAAAATGAGTGTAATTATTTTTACCCTGCTTAACAGTACGAAATAAAATGAAATTACTCAAATTTCAACTTTAAATACCTATAAAAAAAATGTATAATTGATATTTTTCTAATATTTGGGAAATACATTAAACAATATGTATAGATGCTTTAATAAAATTGTAAAAAACATTTAATAATTTTTTGTGTATTCTATTTACCTAATTCATAAAAACTAGATTTTACAGAATATTCAAAATCATATATTTAGTAAAAAAATTAAAGTAAAAGCTCCAAAATTTGTTCAAATATATATATATATATATATATAATATATTTATTAAAGGTTAGGCCGACGGGCCATTACGAGAAAATTATTATTATTTATAGTCATATACATATATTGTTAAGTCATTACATAGATTCATATATATATATATATATATATTGTTAAATTGTTATTATACAAAATTATTAAATTTATATTTATTATTATTATATTGGAAATTGTGAAATTATTATTGAAAAAGAATTATACATACATATACGTACATGTATCTCATATATATATTTTTTTATTTTATTTATTTATAGGTGCGTAAGAGACCGCCTCCTATTACTTTAGGCACTCTAGGCGCACATATTATATGTATTATATATATATATATATTTATTACCTATAAAACACCCTATAAAATTTTCAAGTTACTAATTTTAAAATTGCCTGAATTATCGTGAAATATGTAAATCGAATTCATCAAAATTTCACTTTCGTGAAAAATAATGTTTTTGGTAGTTAATCCTATCGCATAGGGTCAATTTTGAGAAATTCGTAGAATGACCTAAATAAAATATCAACTATATTCACTTACCAACAGGAAACATATGCATTTTGTGAAAATCGGAGTTTTATTTCGGCTAGAAAAAGTGACAACATATATAAAAAAAACGACACACATTGTGAAACCAATAGATTCTTCGCTTTGCTCAAAATCTAAAACTTAGAGAAACTATATAAAGAACATATTATTGTCGGTACATATAAAAGCGTACGAGTAAGTTGATTTGTCCATGAAACCAATCACAAAGAGACCTAGAGAACAGCTTAGGTAAACAAAGATGGGCAGACAGATTAAGAGATGACAGGGATAGAGAAAGTATGTTGTGCGGCAATGATAGCCAAAGAAGAAGAAGATTCATCTTTCAAAACTCAAATTCAAATGATATCGTATTACTATTATTATTCACACTAAATAATAAATATTTTATTACATTTTTACATATTTCATTATTTATTATATTTACATACATTAATTTGTTTTAAAACCCAGATTAAATACTTACCATACCACTTTTCAAAATTAGCTGAAAATTATTTGAAGTTGTCCATTTATTTTATTGATATTATTAAAAAACTAAAATTTGATTTTTACATACCTAATTATTTACAATTACTTTTATATTTTATTATTATATAAATATTATTATTTATAGAATGTTTTATTTCTATATGAATATTAAATAATTATATGTAATTAATACCACTGTAAAAATATATAATAATTAATTACAATTTATAATAATACTTACATATATAATACTTAATTAAAACACTTTCTAAAATATATAAAATTTATTATTTCATTATTATTTATTAAATTTAATTAATTATAAAATAATAATATAATTTTTCATTTATTAATATAGGTACACTAAGACGATATAACATAGCATACTTTTATAATAGATATCGAGTTTGACAGATAGAAAACTAAATATCAGATGAATATGTTTTTTATTTGTTTTTTTTTTTTTTTAATATTTTAGGTTATTTTTCGTGTCGACAATCTGCAAAAAGAACTATACTGGTTGCGCCAAGAGAGTGCAAGTTGACCGCGCATCCAAATGAAGTCGCTCCGCTGTTTCGAGGTCAAATTTCTCCCACCAAATGAACTGGTCGTACGCCGTCGTAAACCACCCAGCGCTATTAGTATTGGCCAAACGAATGTGCAGTTGGTGGCTCCGCCCACCGCTAGGCAAAATAACACTGAATAGTGAGTAACAGCGGTATATTTGAAAACAAGACAGAAAGGAACGACGTATACTCTGTTCCAAAAGAGAAGACATGAAGCGGTGACCAGTTTTCGTTCGGCGGCGCGCATTCCCCACCTACTCCGATAAATGCACGTATGCTCACCAGCGACCTCTGACACCCAGCTGCATCGTTAAAAACCATTATACGGCGCGCTGGGATTGTTGACATCTATGACACTTGGCGAATATACGTATAACCTGTCACCTGATAACCGTGCAAGTTTACACGGCTATCGCTTGCCGCATTTTAATTACGGTGTATACATCGTCGGCAATAATCGGAAATGATCGGCCGTCATTCGATATGCGCAGAACCCGTGTCTTCTCTTTTGGAACAGAGTATAGGCATGCACAACGTGAACGTTACCTAAAACTATGTGTTCTAATTAGCCGCTGGCAAAAGTAGGCGGAGCCACCAACCGCACATTCGTTTGGCCCCGACTTTTGATGAAAAAACAGAGGGGTTTGCAAGAGCCTTACGAAAAAACGTAATAATCGCATGGTGGTGCCGCGGTGGATACTGTTGACGAATCACGACGACGCGACGCGCGACGGTAGACGATGTGACCCGATTATCCGACGATAGGAGTGACGTTGGTGAGAGATGCGCGAACTACGACGAGTTTTGGTCGCCGCCGACTTGCGCTCTCTCGGTGCAACCAGTAAAGTCATAAAATAATGAACTTACACATATGTCAGCAAAACCTTTTGAAGACAACCACCGAATAGCGCTTAGGTGCAGTGGCGTATTCAAGATTATATATTGCAAGGGGTGCGCATATCAATAAAAAAAAACTCAATTATAAACAAATGTTTTAAATAAAAATTTTCTCTTTTATTCATATAGTATATAATTTTATATTTTTAAATATAGTAGGTATATGTCAAACATAAATTTTTAATTAATCATTATTGTGTTTCAGAAAGATTTGTTTTTTTTTTTTTTATTTTTTTGTCTGTAGACACTTTTTCAACTATAAATAATAATCCAATTTTCTTGAATTCATATGTTTCTGGTAGAAAAGTGGAAAAATTAGTTACTTTATATAGGATATTTTTATATTTTCTCAAAATTGAGATAATGAGATTAGAAAAATTACCAAAAATGAAAAATATACATTTTTACTAAAATTAAAATAGCAACTATATCGATTTAAATATTTTACGAATACTCAGGAAGGCCATATTTATCTTAAAAAAGGGAAGCAATTATACTAGTATAGAATGGATACAGGTGTAAAGAGGATTGTGTTGAATTTTGATTACAATTTGAGTGCAATAATAAATCATTACATTCGTGTAAACGATTTGAAGCGAAGTTAAATAAATAATATATGTACAGATAAAATTTTTTACATTTATCAGTCTCTACATTCAATAAAAATAATTTTTCATAAAACTCCTAATTGAGTCACCTAAATACCTAAATCTGGCATTACTTCGGCTGAGAATCGTTTTTCGAATATGAAGATTTACATTGCATTCAAATTATAATAAAAATTTAACATTATCCTCTTTACACCTTTATCCCTTCCAAACCAGTATCCCATCCCTTGCTTTTTTTTATACTTTAAATAGCAATAAAAAAAATTAGTAAATGTTATAATTCACAATTATTTGGAACTGAGTTAAAATGTATTTAAATAAATAATTTAATATAATTTTCAAAATTTTTAAAAAATTATTCTCAATTTTATTTAACATTATTGCATATATTAATGTGTTAATATTAAAATATAATATGAATCTACATAAATACTTTAAATTAATATTGATATCTGAAATTTAAACTTTAAATACCTATAAAAGAATTGAGACTTGAGATTTTCCTACTATTTCTGAAATATGTTAAGATATGTATCAATATACTCAATCAAATTTTCAAATTTTTTTAGCTTTTCTATTAATTTTTGTTGTAAAAGTATTGATAAATAATAAGAAGAATATTATCCTATGGATTCCAAGATTTCGTTTAAACTAAAAATATCAACTTTAAACAGCTATAAAAAAAAATTGAGACTTGGATTTTAGTTCAGTAAAATTTATAGACCTTAAAACCTAAAACTACAATTTTATTAAATATTATATACATGAAAACAAAAATTTTACAAGTCCTATATTTTGTAGAAAAATAACCGTAACATTTCCAAAATTTTACCACATGTATATATATCTATATTGTATATATTTAGTACTAAAGACGACAACGTTGTTGTTGAAATACGTATTTACTAAAATAATAAAGCAAATTTTTTGTGGACTTGGGTTTTTTATTTATTAGTATAATCTCAAGACTCATTTTTTTTTATAGGCTTTTTTATAACTTGAAATTTTAGAAATATTAATATTTAAAGTATTTATATGGATTCTTCCTATTATATTTTAATATTTTAGTATAATGATAAATAAAATTGACAATAATTTTTATGGTATGGGAATTTAGGTGACCAGGGATTTTATGACCATTTATATTGAACATAGAGACTTGAAAATTGTATAGGGTGTTCATTTATGTACTTTATGTGTACCCATATGAATATATGATCCCTATATGTGTGAAAAAATTGTGCGTTTTAAATATTTAATAAAAAATGTCAAAATTTTAATCAATATCTACATTATTACTATATGACTGAACTTTTCTCAGAATCGTTTTTTCTAATGCAATGGATTATCAATTTTACAAATTCTAATTAAAATTAAAAACTATGATTTGCACACCTATAACCCTGCGGTAGGAGTATTCCTTCCCTTACTTTTTTATTTTTTTATTAAATATTATATACATAAAAACAAGAATTTTACGAAGTATTCAAAGTCCTATATTTTGTAGAAAAATAACCGTAACATTTCCAAAATTTTACCACATGTATTTTATACTAACTATTTAAATATGCATGTAAATACCCAATAAAATTTTCAATCCTATAATTTTAAAATTGCCTGAATTTTCGTAAAACATTGAAATCGAATTCGTCGAAATTTCAGTTTTCATGAAAAATGCCGTGTTTTCGTAATTTTTTGGTCGTTCTTCTATCGCATAGGGTCAATTTTGAGGAATTCGAAAAATGACTTAAATAAAGTACAAGTACTCTAGTAGTATAAAATTGTATTTTCTATCCCCTTTTTTTTCATCTAATACGGTAAATCCAAATTTTTTACCCGGCTACTCCTGGTCACAGAAAAACGATCTCCTTGTAACACATAAAATTCAAAAAAGTCATTATGATTCGGATAATATAATTTCGGTAGTTTTATTTTCGTAGAATATATTTTATGTCTTTAATGTGTTTCGGATAACATATTTTCTAACATTATATTTTTCGTAAAAATACTTTCGGTTATAATATTTTCGGATACTTTATAGCCCCTCTTGTATACTTGTAGGTATATCTATTTTTAAAATACTTTTTTGGAAGTGTATCGTCATTATATTGATTCATATAGAAATATATAATTATATTATAGTCGTTGGTTGAACACTGACATTCAGCAAATACCGCACTTATAACGTCGTCATCTGGGTTAATATTTGTACTATTTATAGTATTAATACATTTTATTTCTTTTATATATTGAATATTGCCAAAAGTTTGGGTCTAAATGAATTTGTAAAAAGATTTTCTATTAAAAATAAAAATAGAAAAATACTTTTATATTAGTACTTAAAATATATTTATTGTATTTCATTTAAAAATTGTGTCTATAATATGAGTATATATTAAATATTTGGATTTTATTATTATAATTTTTAAAAGCATTATTTGTATTTGATTTCTATTTATGTATTTAAAACTATTTTTTTTATTACACTTATGACTTATTAGTTATTTGCAAAATGATAAAATATGGTATTATTAGATTATTTATAGTTGAAACACTTGTATATTTATATTAAATTAAAAACCAAATCCACAAAAAATTCCAATAATAATAATAATAATAATAATAATAATAATAATAATAATAATAATAATAATAATAATAATAATAATAATAATAATAATAATAATAATAATAATAATAATAATAATAATAATAATAATAATAATAATAATAATAATAATAATAATAATAATAATAATAATAA
>JAIUCT010000012.1:4168131-4242468 GCA_021307375.1 Tetraneura akinire | reverse complement strand
TAGTTTATTTTATATTGACAACTTGCACTTACAAAAGTTAACATATAGGTATTTAAAAAAAATAATAAATATTGTATAAGAGTATAATATTTTATATTAAAAAGTTTTTTTTGTTATTTTTAATCTTGATCGTTATTATTTTCTAATAATTAGTTTATTTTATATTGACAACTTGCACTTACAAAAGTTAACATATAGGTATTTAAAAAAAATAATAAATATTGTATAAGAGTATAATATTTTTGTATAAATTATTATAATATTATTTAATAAGTATGTATTATAATAAAGTGACATTTACATTCAGTATATATATTTAATATTGTTTTGTTTTAATTTTTACTCAATTCTTATTTATTAAAGATATGGGTATGCATGTATACATGTATTACATGTTATGCAATAAATAATGGTTGAATAAAATTAAAATTAAATGGTATGAATATTAATTTCAAGATCTATAAAAAGTATATATAGATAATAGAATAATGTAAAAACAACTATATTATATTGTCGAAACAACTATATATTATTGTCGAAATAACTATATTAAAAGCTATAATAACAGTAGGCATATCGAGCTTATTTCTTCCACTCGAAAACAATTTTTTTTTTTTTAAAAAAAAAGTGAAAAAATCGCTTAGTAATAAATAATAATACTAAACATTTTTTTTTTTTTATTACTTTGCATAAAATAGTAAAATCAATCGTCATTATATTATATAATGCCTTGGTATTATATAATATGTTACAGCTAGAGTCCGAAATATGGCTAAAGTAGTAAAGTGCACATTATCCGGATATTGTGCACTCTAGCCATAGGTACTGGTTGGATAAAGTAAACACTTAACATTTAAAATCATAGTTTTGTACACATTACCCAGCTGCATTTAACCATACTGCACCGTGTTTTAGACTCAGTAATAAATTGACGCTTTTCATTGGTTCCGGCAGGAACATTTTGTTAATGGGTAGACAAATACTACGCACTACATCAATTTTGATTATTTACAAAAAAAAAAAAGTAGTTTTCTTCAAATGGAAGGGACGCTCGCTACGCCTACCGGCTTCGCTCACTTCCTCAAGCACCGCTTTGCGGCACTTTTCGTGAGGATGAGGCTACGCCCCAAGGGACTATAAAATACCTACCCCATAGTACCATAGAACGGATACTGGTGCGGATAGGCAGTGGTTTCGTGTGACCTGAAACCTCGCTTCGCGAGACCTTTGGATATTTACTCCATGATTGGTACCCATTATATGAGTATTATATGGGTATAAATAATCAAAATTTATTTAATGAAGTTCGAAAAATGCGTATAAAAATTTAAATATTTGAAAAAAATTTAGTCGATTTAGCTATAGGTTCGAACTCGAGATCTTTTGAGATAAATAAATCGAATTCTGTTTTTTTCCACGATTAATTTATTAAAACACACGTAAAAACTGTCTTTTGAACTCATTTTATTTCAGACGTTCACGTTTTAAAGTGTTATTAGTTAAAATTAAAACTATGATTTTAAATGTTATGTGTTTACTTTATCCAATCGGTATGGCTAGAGTGCACAATATCCGGATAATGTGCACTTTAGCCATTTTCGGACTCTAGCCGTAACATATATATTGCCGGTAACATAATATATAAGGTATATAGGTAGGATATATTCTCTATAATTTTATAAATAATGTAAATATCGCAAAGTTACCTTTGCTGAATTCGATTTTTACCAATGGACTTTTTTGTCGAAACACGAGATGGTTAGAAATATCAGTATAACCTAAATTTCTGTGGTCAAACGATACCCCTGATATGTGCATATTAACTCTGGTCACTTGTTTTGAATTTCGTCTCGATGACTTAGATTCTGCAAAGTGATAGCATGATGCTAGCCACCTAAAATCAGAATTATAGATTTTTGTTAGCTAGTAGAAATGTCGTATAACTTATATTCATAATTATTATAGTTATAAGTGTATATAATCTTAATTCATTACTATAACTTATATTTATATCTATTTATAATCTATAAAAGTATAGACGATATTACGATTGTTCATAAATTTTACTTTTTGTGTAATATACTCATATAGTCATATACACATACCATACACGTGGTTCAGCTCTTTTAAGTCGAATAATATATTCAGAAACTGCTGGGATTGGCATGAGTTCTGTTTCTGCTAAATCACATATAAGTTCACTATACTGGCATTCTATCCCATAGAATACATAAATGACCATGAATCCCATAATGCAACATTCAAGCCAATTGTTTATCGATAAACCTAACTAAAAAAATAAAAAATATTAATAATTTTAAATTTTATCACTATAAAATATCAGTGGCGTATTTGAGGGGAGCTACGGAGACTCCCCCCCCCTAGAAGACAAGCTCGACAATATTTTTCAATTTTTTTATGAATCGAGTATTATAAATTTATAACATATTTTAGTATGTGGCAATATTTTATGATATAGATATGTAGGTACCTATAAATATTATATATATATGTGTGTTTGTGTGAGTGTGTATATAGGTACTATTATATTTGTATACGTTTATCAGATGTATCTGTATGAATAGTAATATGCACATTGTACATACAATTATTATTGGGAAAATACCAAGTTTGAATTATAATCTGCTAAAATACAAGTATAATCGAAGATATAATATTATATGTGGTTACATAAATTTACCTATAATATTATATTATTAATTTATTATTATAATGATAATATATTGATTTTTTTCCGTCCCCCCCGTCCGAAATAAAGATTCAAATACACAGAAATATAGGGTTAATTATATAGTAAATAATTTATTATGAAAGTTACAAGTAATTATTTATTTGGAATATATACGTAATTAATTACGTTTTAAATTAAAAACATATTTTATTTTATATTACTTTTAGATTTTGTTAACTGTAATTTGTTGTCTGATTTAAAAATCAGAAATATTGAAAAAAATTTGACGTAGATTTATATATAAGTATAAAGTATTATTATAGTTAATATTGCTTTAAATCATTTTTGATAATAGTTTTCACGACATTTTTAATATATAATAAATTACAGAAACCAATTTATACAATAAATTAATTTTAAAATTATACACATAAAAGTGTAAAAGATTATTAGCATTTATTTACATTTAAAATATTTTATTATTAATTAATATTATTTTAATTTTTAATTATATCGTATTATTATTTCATAATATTAAATTTAAATTATTATATCTAATTATTATTTTTTTAAACAATACTTGTAACTAATACTTAACATACAATGGACGGATCTAGAAGTATTCCAAATATAAATATGATAATAATTATTGTCAAAATAAAACATTTCCACGTATCTCTCCATTGAAATGCTTCTTTTAGTTTTGTATCTCGAACATATTGCTAGATAATAAAAAAAAAAAAATACAATTTGTTAGAATTTCAATAGTGTCAGCTCATTAATTAATTACCTATATTATGTGTTTTTGGACTTTTGGAGTAATATAAATAGTTTATGATTATGAGATAAAATTGTGTGTAGTAAATCGTAAATGTAATAGCGTGCAGTATTTTATATAAATAAAAGAAAATTCTAGTTCTTAAACTGTATTTATTTTTATTATATATAGGTACATAAAAATTGAACAATAGTATTACTTAAAAAACATTATTATTTTTTAATTAATTTGTATAGTAATGTTTTATAAAAGAAAAAAATTAATATGCAGTATAGCCATGGGCGCCCATAGATGAAATTTCAAGAGGGGGCAAAAAAATTCTCTAAATGTAGCTTTGTTCATTATAATTTATGTACCTATTATGATTTAGGTATCTTTATAATGACAAAAATAGTTGAAATTTTATTTTAAAATTCGTCAATACAATAACAATAGTGTTTCAATTTTTATACTTAGGTATATTGAGTTTCAATTTATTAAAATTACAAGTATATTTTATTTTCAAGAAGGGGCAAGTGCCCCCATCTTGCCCCCCATGGGCGCCCACGAGTATAGCGAAATGTCAAAATGTAAAAACTTTAGGCACTGGACTATATTGATATATAGCTGTTAGACAAGATAGTATGCATAATCAATTTTTTCTACTGTTAGTTTCCATCTAAAAAAAATTATTTACGTTTATCTATCCAAGTTGATGGATATTTAAAAATATAATTAATTTGAATGACTTAGATAAATTATAATTCTTGTAGTTTTTCCAGAAAATTATGTACCAAGTTAAAAGTTATTGGTAATTTTTTAATGTTAATAAAATATTAATGTTATAACTTATAAGTCTTATAATATATAATAATATATTATATTTATAAAAATACATTGTAATAAAATTTGTAGGTAGGTAGTGTCATAATGACAATCAAACTATATGTACGTGTAAGATATGTTATTGATTTCTTCTATTAACTGATAGTATTATTTAGTACCTATAATATAATTTATCAGAAACTATATTCGGCATCTGTTATTGCGAAAATAACGAATCGATAAATCTTAGGTAAATAAACAATATTGTATGTATAATGTATATATTAGCCAACATTTGACAACTGATAGTCATGCGTGGTGCACTGGTGCGTATTTCCCCTCGTACGATGTAAACTGTTAATTCGCACGAACATTTTTACAAAATATAAATATAAACATTAAACTGTTAAAATTGATTTTTCGCATTTTTATAAATATTTATATATAAAAGTTATACGGTCTTTTTGTCTCTGCAGTAATGTGTTTTAAGTTTTTAACAGTATTCGAAGGCATAATGGGTATATAATAATTATTTTTTATGTATTATAAAAAATGTAAAATTATTGAACGGAATAAGGTATCTTTATTCTTTATTCGATTCACATTATATCTAAATAAATTTCTAATAAATTCTAGTATACCTATTATAAAAAAATTGTTGTTTACGTTTTTTGATTATTGTAATATATATAGTGTTATTCATTTATTATTATTTTTATTATTATTATTATTATTATTATTATTATTATTATTATTATTATTACTATTATAGGAATATATTATAATGTACGCGAATATGAACATTGAAGTTTTGTACTTACCGAACCTATTCGATGATGTTCAGGTATAAATGGCATTATATACTATAGGTGTACCCTGTATAATGCGGTCAACTTTGATGATCTTTGACGGACATGATTTTCCGGCACGTTGGCAATATAATAATAGATATTATATACGAGAATATTATATTGGCATATGTTATGTTCGTAGATTGATAAACGGTATTCTGGAGTTAATATTGAGATGTTATTTATGATATAATATGATGCATAATATTACGTATATTATAATTGTAGAGCTGAGGTCGATGTGCGGCCGAGCCGTTGCATTGCGCGATTGTACGAAGGGCTGTATTGCAGTCACCTGTGACGGTCCGCGCGTGCTTGGGTCGCGCGATCCTGGAGAACTTTTGCTCGCGGCCACGCCCTTCGTCGATCTAGTTTTTATCGACGAAAATATTGTCAAAAAATTGTTTGTCCACCGTCTGTTTGTCACCGTTACCACTTGTGTCATTGTGAAACGTTTAATAATAAAATTATTATTACAAAAATGGATATATCCTATACGCGTATTATATTATGTTAGCTAGAATGGAATAGCTGGAAATCTAGAATTTTATACAAATTTAATTTTAAAAATGTCTATATATACCTACACTATATTATTGTTACTGAAGACTAACTGTGTTTACGATAAATTTATAATTTAAATTTAAACTCGTACATAATTATATTCTCCTTTTTTATAGTTAGTGTTTTATTATATATTACGAGTATATTGGATATTATATCAGGTTTCAGGTACCTACCTTTATTATAATATTTAACGAATATAATAGCCAATAAGAGAGCATTTTCCC
Organism: Tetraneura akinire; assembly: GCA_021307375.1. NCBI lineage: Eukaryota > Metazoa > Arthropoda > Insecta > Hemiptera > Aphididae > Tetraneura > Tetraneura akinire. Next base: position 4,236,552 of record JAIUCT010000012.1, on the reverse strand, counting down.
TTTACATTTTTAATTAATAATTATATATAATTATCGTATTACGGTTGCCATTCGCATCCACCGTTCGTTAGACACCGATCAAACAGTGTTGTTAAAAAATGAGTAGTTAAAATAATAAATAAAATAAACGTGTAATTAACTACCAATTATTTAAAAATAATAATTATTATGGATTATTGAATTTTCAGAACTTTGAATAACAAACATTTGAAATAGCTCGCACGTTATTGGAGATATTTTAATAAACGTATCTTTCTAGCTTCTTCAATATTTTGCGTTTTTCGTTACTCATTTCTATTTCTGTAAGACACAGATTCATCGTACCTCGTACCGTTATTATCAGTTCATCTTCATAGTATCGGTCTTCTTTATGAAGTTATGACTTACCGGGTCTCATTTGGCTTTTCCATATTACTTATCCTGTTGTCTACTTGTGATTGGTTCGCCATCTGGTTTCTTGTCTTTGGTCGTTTTCGCATCGTACTCTATAAAATCTAGGTTTCTTCCGATCCACTAAACAACCGCATACACGCTAAGAACTACTTGCCATATAAATAGAGCATACGACGAATAGGCATCGACTTACAGGTCCATCTTTCATTCGTTCAACGTTCGTCTAACCTCTAACATCACCGGAATGTCCAAATTGTTAACGTATAGATTTTCTATTCGTAAATGTTGTTTGCCGTTATTGTTATTCTTCTGTCCGGTAATGTTCATTGAATGATCGAGTTTATAATATATTATATTATCTTCTTTGAATTCGAATAATTGACTTACATGAAACGTGATATTATGGCAATTTAAAGTAGGTATTAATTAAGTACCTATTTATATAATTATAACGTTTCAGAATTTCAGATAATTCTAAATATTATGTTCTTTGTAAAGAGAAAAGCGTTTTAAAAATAAACTAATTCTCAAGGATGGTCGGAAAATATTTGCGAATTGCGGGAATAAATAAATAAAATACTAGTAATTTTCAATTAAATCTATTATAATCGTATCAAAAGTTATTTTTAAACATAAGTAGGGACCTACTCTATACTTTAAAATAATATCTCTTTAATAAAATTGAATAAATTTGTTATTTTTACATTTTACTATTTTTTATAATAATATAATACTTGTAAGTAGGATTTAGATTTGGGTAATAAAAAATAAAGATTAGGTAAAGACTTAAACCTTTAATTTTAATTTTTAAATAGGTGTCTTACTAAATTTGTCCCAGCCAATAACTTTTAACTTAATTTCAATTAAGACATTAATTATAATTTAAAAATGTTACACATTGTCATTTATCAATTCAAATATAATTTGAATATTATAATTAATAACTAACTAAATAAGTAAATACTTCATAGAAATTAAAAATTCAATTACCTATTAATATTTTTAGAAAAATAAAATCTATTAATTGGCTCAGAAAAAAAATTATAATAATGAAAAATGTGATTTGTATATACATAAATAAGTTGCAAAAATTATCTTATATCAATATTATTATTGTATAATATGGAATAATTATATGAATTAAACGAGTTATGCAATTTACCTATAGTTATATATAATAAACAATTTAAAAATTTTGAATTTGAACTTTAAATATTGAAATTTAAAATTCAAATATGTAAAATATATAATTATCTATACAATTTTAAATATTAAAATGTCATTAAAAAAAATAGAGAATATTTTTATTGTTGTCGATGATCATAAAACTCATTTTTTATTTTTTATTGTTATTAATTTCTTATCTTCTTTCGGGTGTATTGTATAAATTCTGATAATACAAATTATTGTACAAATGGTTACACTGCAAATAATTATCAAGTATGACATTGTTTATACATTATCTTAATCTGATATTTTAAATTGTTCTTGTTTTTGTTAATGGTTTAAAACTTGATTCAGTTAAGCTTGTCTCAGAGTTGGTAGTTTGTTATAGATGTGTAATGTTAATTTAAATTTTTTATTTTATAATTTTTCTAAGTAATAGTTATTTTAAAATAAAATCATCAATTGTTTCATTCTAAAAAAGACAAAATAGAAAATGTTTATTCCATTATTTTTTTTATCTGCATTGTTTGTACAATGTGAGTAGTACATGTTGGGGTGTGTCCTTGTTGTATTTTTTAGTTCAAATTATTAATTGTTTAATTATTTATTTTTTATTTATTAACTTGAAATTGCTATTTTCATAGTATTATATTAATTAACTTTTATGTTTTACTACAGCTCAAACGTTCTTATTATGTTACCAATGTGTTTCTACACAGCCAGGTTGTGGTACACCGTTTAAGTGGTTATGGTATAAGACAATCATTTGTCCTGAAGAAGACGATATATGTGTAAAAGTAATTGAAAAAGTTGGAGGTAAATAAAATGATTTAACTATAAAAGTGTAATTATATTTATATTGTATTAGTGTTGCATATAATATTAGGGAATTCAAATTAAAAATTATACTTATTGTAGAAATAAAGCTATACTGATTTAATTTAATAAACATCATAATAGTATTATAAATTTAATTTTAGGTATTTATAATTCTAAATAAAATGGTAATAACCTATGTGAAAATAAATGCTAATTGGGTAAAGATCACTATCAATTGTATCCTTCTATTATTTTTTATAACTAATTTTTTTCTACTTTTATTGAGTTTCAACCTTGCAAATATCAACATCAACTTAAAATATATTTTCTTATTATTGCCTACCTTAATATTTTTGATAATACTTAATTATTGTCATTTTTAAAAACAATCTATTTTATAATAAATAATTTTATTTTTTAGCTGAACAACGTATTACACGTGATTGTTTGAGTTCATTAAAAGGTTTTCGAACAGACATCCCCGCAGATAAATATGAAGGTTGTAAAAAAAGTTCAGTGGATGTTAAACTCGGCAACTATGTGAATAATTCAATACCTGAACTGGATATTAAACGGTATATGTATTACATTTCAAATCACTTGTTATGAGACAGTAAATTTAAATATAAATATTTACAGAGATTATTATGATTCAACAACATGGTGCTTTTGTTATTTTGATAATTGGTGTAACTCAGCAAATCTCTCTACGTCTTCCAATTTGCTTATTGTTTTGATAAGTATATATTTTTTTGTTAGAAATATAAATCAGTAAATTATTTTATTTTAATTTGTTTACTAAATAATGTTAATTTGCTTTTAAAATATTACAAACAAAACATTTTAATAATTAGATAATATTGTTGATAATAATTTATTTTAAAATATGTTTATTGATCAATTATATACCAAAACATATACATTTACAAAATATTAAAATTAATTAGGATAACTATAAAATTATTATTATAGAATCTTTGTTTTATAAAAAATCTTTTTATAAAATTTTTTTTATTAATTTAGATTATTAATTTATCATGGTTCATTAAATCCACTTAATCACATTTAAATAATAATGTAGAGTTACTAAACATATTATTTTAATATTAGTTTTAATATGTTTGTTTTATCATATAAGCTTGATTTAATATACAGTAGATTTTTTTAACTTGAATTCATACACAATGTCATAAAATGTTTTATTGTGACTAGAACTTTTCTCATTACTTTTGTTATTGAAATTGGTATGGTTTTTTTACTTTTAGTATATTTTTTACTGTATATTATTTATTAATGAGACTGTATTAAATACTTTTTATTATAAAATATAATATTAAGTCCGTCCATTAGAATGTACTATTTACCTTTAGGCTATAATAATTATTTATTGTTATATTATTAAATTATATGTATTTATATTTTGGAAATAAAACAATTTTTTATTTTTAAAATAATTGTATTATAACTTTTGTCATCTGTATGTCTAAGTAATAACCTCTAGTACTAAAAATAATTTTATGATTTAATTTTAATTTAATAACTATTTAAATAAAAGTATTTGTTAGAAATTTTGATAATTTTAGAAATAATTCTAGTATAATTTTAATTATTGTATTGTGTATGCTTAGATTTGGGGTAATGGTTGAATAATTTTTCATAGTTTCTTTCACTATACAAATTATAAAATTGTCTTAATTTTATTTGTAATTTTTTATATTAGCCGACCACATGAATGTTATTTATTAGTTAAAAACAAAAAGTGATATTGTACATTTTAAAGACATATATATTTACATTTTATCTTATCATATTCAGTCTTTATATTTAATACACATAATTACTTAGTCAGTAATCTAGGACATAAAAGGTCTAGGAGTCGAGTTGTACAAAGAATTTTTATAATCAACTTTTTTAAGTTGTATAATATAATATCTAATTAAACTTTATTGTTATTGGGTATAAATATAGTATTACATATTTGTTGTAATGATATATGTATTAATTTAAAATTTAAAATTATATTATATATAAACCAGGGGCGTGCTCACGGGGGGGGATGAGGGTGTCATATCCCCCTCCTTTTTCTGTAATTTATCAGATTCAATTGGTTTACAATGTGTGCATTTTTTTTTTTTATCTGTGTAATTATGTTTGTACTCAGGGAAGTCAGGGATTAATGTAGATAATATTATATTATAAATTTATAATAGTTCATAATCCATATATATATAACAATTATAGTGATTAAATTATCTTCAATCTGCATCAAATTGACGCGGCACGAATAAGGAAAACCAAGGGTTTTTCGTATTTATTAATAGTGTCTTTGTCAGCCGTGGTTGATCATTTTTATATTGTTGGATGCTTTACAAGTTTGTTGTCCTCATCTTTATTAAATTATTAAAAAAATTATGCACATTACCCGTTTCTACTACGACACCTGAGCGACAATTTTTTCAACATTAAAGAGTGTGAAAACTTATCTAAGAAATTCAATGACTGAGGTATAATAATCTCAAATAATAAAATAATCTATAGGTAGGTAGGTACCTAATGCAATTTTACAAAATATTAATTGGTTTCAGAATAGGTTGAATGGTCTAACTAAGTTGGCGGTCAACAGAGATATAAATACAACACCCGATTAGGTTATATTATAGTTAGTAAATTATAATTTATAATTTAAATGGTATATATTAACATACATAAATATAATATTTATATAAATTTGATTATTTTATATTTTGTTATAGGTATATTGTATAATAAATATCTGAAAATAAATATTTTTATATAGCTTTCTTTTTATATAGTGGTAAAAAATTTAAATGATAATGTAAATACAATAAAAATAAAATCGTGAGGGGACAAAGCCTCCACGAGCCTATAATTGGTCGAAAATGTATATCCCCCCTTATCAAAAAAGCTGAGCTGGACAATATGTTTTATCTATCAAAAGCACAGACACAAATTAACAAATATAAATTCTTTGAAAATATTATTTGAGTTAAAATTTAAGTTATATTAACTATTAAGTAATGCATACTTACCATTCATCAACCTTATACAGGTATCCTCAGTAACACCTCCTAAAATAAAAATTTAAATAAAGTTATAAATATTTTAAGTAGGTAGGTATATTTGTTATTATAATAAGAACAATAATATGTTAATTGCATATTTTTAATTAATCTAATAATGAAATTAAAAATTTCTTAAAATGTAGTATGTTTCATTAATACTATTACATTACCTATAAAGCATTGTATTAAATTCCCATTAACTGTTGCAATAACTAGAGTTGTAATTGCTAATAAGATGTACATTTTTTATTTTTTACCATTCAATAGGTAGAAATGTATAATGTATTATCTTGTAGATTAATAGATTAATAAATAATATAATATATTTTAATCAACAAAAATTTTAATATTTATTTAAACAAAATATTTTATTACATATAGTATACAAAAAATAAATATTTCATCAATATAGATACTAAGTACATCGAATAATTGGTATATATAGTATTTCTTAAAAAAAAACAATACAATTTTATATATAATGTATTGCATCACATTTATAAATCATGAAAATGTGTTTATCTAAATACGTAGGTAAATTAAGAAATTTTTGTTTTGTTTGGTCATACCTATTTATATGTTATAAAAATATCTAATTATAATTATTTAATAAATGATATATATTAAGTTAAATATATATATATAATAATTTATTATTTATATAATAAATGTATATATAAATATATATATTAGGTATTTTTAATTCTGTAAAGCTATATTTTATTTTTTTAAGCTTCTTCTGCCAATTTAATAAACCAAGATTACCCAATTTCTTTGTAATTAATATGTTTTTACTTTATTATGCACTACCTAAAAGAGTTCTCGTATTTTTATATTATCATATCAATTTTATTATATATAAAAATAAAAACAGACAATGAAAATATCATCTTTATTATTGTCTTTAAACCATATTAGGTACTTTCAAATTATTATTGGCAATAATTAAAACAATCTTTATTTCAACTATTAAATATTATAATAAAATATAACAGATAAACAAATTTTATTAAATAATTTAAATGTTTAATTAATATAAATTCATTTTTAGTTTAATTTTGTTATTGATTGATTGATATAAAATTATTTTAGTAAATTTTAAAATATACCTACATATGTTTAATTGTACAAGTAAATTATTATTAATCTATTAATATTAATAATAAGTTAAATATAGGTATCTTTTGTTTCTCTTGAAACAATCAAGGATTTAAAATCCGAGTGGATAATGATATTAAACGTCATTTCTTTAGACTATTGATCCTTCATATACCGAAGAAATAAAGATGATGGTTAGTGCCAGCCTTAGGAAAATTGTTTCCTGGGCAAGTAAATTATGGGGCCCCAAAAATAGGAAATGTTTTTTTTTTCTAAGAAAATCTGGATAATAATTTTAAATGGCACTTTATTGTTGTAACATTTTTCTCAAATACCTATTACAAACTTTTCATTGTCAAAACGAAACAATTAACAATAAACTACTCGTACATACGAGAAAATATTATATTTATATAAAGAGATTTAATTTTAATACCCATATTTAATGTCAATATATTAATTACTATTATAACAAATATTATTAGATGGTATACCAATATATATTACTCGTATTTTTATTGACCATAATATATTAAATTTTTCAAACACTTTTTTTGAACACCTAATTTCAATTTTGATAATATTAAAAATCGTTATGTTCTTATAAAGTTATAGTTTAAATATAAATAATGGGTACTATTTGCATAAAAAATGATTAATATGTAATTTGTATCCTCGACAAATTGTTTTAAAAATTATAAAGAGTTTAGTAGTTTACAATAATTATTGTAAAATGTGTTATCATAATGTAAAAGTGGATAATAAAAAGCCGCGCCATTTAATAATGAGAACTCTAGAAAGTTGCCCTGCTCATTCATCCTTAAAACCGGCCATGATAAAGGATATTATAATAGTAGTGTATATATAAGTTGGTACTAAATAAAATAAAATTCATAAAAATATAGAATATTATATTTTCCGTGAAGTTTGCCATTTCTTAGTGATTTTTTTAGTGTTTACTACTTTAAAATAATACAATTAAAATGTACAAGGATCAATTCTATAAAGTACCTACTAAATTATTAATTATTATAAGGAATTAAGGAAACTTAATGCTGACTTTTGCATAATGCTACTTGCATGGACAATCACAACGTCACTGATGAGAGTGACGTATATTTTCAAATCGGAAATTAAACACACAGTGCAGAACACGTATTTAAATATAAATATTATACATATTTATTGAATTATTAATCTACTCAAAATTTGAAATATATTGTGCCTATTTGGTTTGATCACTTACGGGAATACGCGATGGTCAGTTCAGAAATAAAATATGTCCTTTAATTTAATGGAGGGAACAGTTAAACGAAATCTGACAGATGTTGACAAAAATTAATGACCACCGTCTGTCCGTCTATAAATATTTTTCATGCAACTGCATATGCTGTTATCATTCTAATTATTTATTTCTATTTATTTTTAACTAATCCGTTTTCAATACTTTAGCAGGTTCATTCTTCTAAAGATTTTCATAAATCTAAACAATTTTAATAAATATACATTCGTATATCGTATGTATAAATGTTCATATACTTTCTAAGTACATTCTTGTGTACTCATGTAAGTACACACTATACAGTAAATATTTATTTTTCCATAAGTAGTTGATTACGGCATTATCTGACTGAACTTCGCTCAGAATCGTTTTTTCGAATGCAATGGTTTATCACTGCATTAAAATTAAACACTATGATTGCACACCTGTATACTTTTCACACCTGTATCCCTTCCCTTGCTTTTTTTGTGATTGTTAAACGGATTATTTGATTATTTAATGTATAAAACCATAAAATTATAACATATTTAATATTAACTAGAACTTCCGAATGGTTGGAAAACTGCTATAATCTGCCCAGTAAAAGTGGATAAACGAGACCGCAATAACTACAGGGGGATAGCTTTACCAAACGTGGCATCCAAAGTCTTCTCAAACTGTACTTTAACTAGACTAAAGGAAAAAGTAGAAAAAACAATTTGAGAGTATCAAGGTTTTTTATTAGACAAATATATCAAAAGCCATGGGAATTTGATAAAGAGATACACATATTATTCGTCGACTTCAATAAAGCATATGACAGTATTCGTACGACGATTAATAGGTTGATACCTATTTGTTGAAAATTGTTATATATATATATATATATATATATACTCGATTCAGAATAAGATCGGTAGTTGCCGGCCAACTTCTGCGCATGGGCGTGGCGTCGATTTAAGTTGGGTGCCTAGCGCCACAACTTTTACGGGAGCGTCGTTTATTCTAGTAATGACAATTAACATGTTCACATAATTTAAAATACATTGTGCCCACTCAATGACTGTCACGCGCCGTGCGGTACTGAATTGTTTCGTACGCCGCGTCATGTGTAGTGTACACAGACGAATGCTTACGTACGTATCGTTTGTAATGTATTTACGTAATATTAAATACAATTATAATAAGGATTATAAATTTATTAAATATAATAATTAAATAAAAACCTTTTTTTATAATTTTAACCATTTTTAAATATATTACAAACATTCTATTAATTATACTACACAGGTAAAAATTATTTCATACAAAATAAAAAAATTTCGTCAATATACTCGTATTTATAAATTTTAAAATTTTAAAATTTCGTCAATATATTTACAAGTTAAAAATTAAAAATTTCGAAACGTATAAATGCATTATGCGAGAACACGTAAAAACGAGCGCGCACGGAGGGATGAATAAATTGTATAATATAATAATACACCTACTCGCCACGATTGTAACGCAGCGCTGTAAGTATCGAATGCAAATTGGTGGGCGATTAGGAAGTGGAAACTTCTGACCGAAACGGACGAAACTCGTCTCCGCCAACTACCGATCTTATTCTGAATCGAGTATACAATACTATATTATATACAATATATATTATATATTGTATATAATATAGTATTGTTAATGTATGTAATAAGATATTCTATATAATAACTAGTTACTATCAGGGCTCGAATCAATAATTATTATTTTGTTTTACGTTATAAGAAATTTAAACGTTATAAATTTTTTGTGTTTAATGTTATTGGTAATGTAAACGTTATTCATATTTAATGTTTAATGTTACTGATATCACAAACGCATAATGCGTTTAACATTATTCATTACTTAATATCAAATATTATAAAAACTTAACACGCGAGGCGAGGTTTTAGGTCCACGAAACCACTGCCAATTCGCACCACTATCAGGTCTTTGAGGTAAGTATTAGGTAGGTATACCGTAGTCCCTTGAAGCGTAGCCCTATCCTCACGAAAGTGAGCGAAGCCGGTAGGCATAGCGAGCGTCCCTTCCACTTGAAAAGAACTTTGAAATTTTTTTATGTATCTTAAAAATATAAGAATTTTTATATATTAACTGAATTTCCGTAGTTATTTTATATAATAACTAGTTATTATACAGAATAACTAGTTAAAGTATTTATTTTTACAAGAATTCTATAGTTCAATTAAAATTGCTCGTTATTTCATAAAATACCTAGTTATTCTATATATTATCGGAATTTCATACATTAACGCTAACATAGATATATATATATATATATATGAACTACAATGATTTTCATTAAGCTCTTAAATGGATATTCATTAGGGAAAGTACTTTTTCGGAGAAGCCAATTTCATTGTTTACAAATACTTTCAATAATAGGTATTTTATTATTAAATCATAATATATTAATATACCTAAAAAATATTACGAGTGTGTATTTCCAATTTAGTATCCAATTATAATGATAAACAGTAAACACAATCAATTAAATACCTATATCTCTCCTCACAATCTCACTAGTCGTAGATTTATTAACGTTTAACAATAACCATTTAATGGAATATTGTCGAAATGTCTAAAGATTTATATCGCCTTAAAATTAATTATCTTCATATCAAAATTTAAAATATTATTGGTAATACTGTAATAGTGTGTGTTTGGCTTTGGATTTGGACTATGGTATAATCTCAAATCTCAATCGACAATATTATTGTCGTGACGGGTGTATCAAACAATATAATAACAATATTGACAAGCTGAGTTAAAACAGCATACTACTCAGTACTCGTACGTTGTAATCATTCAGTGTTCCTCAGTCTTTTTATTATTATTTTAATGTTATATATTCTTGGTTGTGTTATGTTAGAAAAAAATGTAAAATATTTTGTTATAATGCATTGACTTTTTAAATTTTAAGTTAATATTACATATAATAATAATTATATACTTGTTATACAATTTATATGAAATTGAAAATGAAAATTACATAAATACAATTACTTATATATTTACATATTATATAAACATAAATTATATATTGCATATCAGAATAATACAGAATAATTTTATCACACATATAGGGCATATATAGTACCTATTATGAACATCACCCTATTAAATTTTCAAGTCTCTGATTTCTAAATTGCCAGAGTTATCGTGGATTATTGAAATCGAATTCGTCTAAATTGCATACGTATGGATTCTAAGATTTTCGTCTGAACTAAAAATATCAACTTTAAACAGCTATAAAAAAAAAAATGATCTAAGGATTTTTCTAATATTTTGATATGATGTTAAGTAATATACTTCGGTAAAATTGTCAGACCTAAATAACAAAAATTGCCAAATTTATCAAACATCATATACAAAAAGACTAGATTTTACGAAGTATTCAAAGTCCTATATTTTGTAAAAAAATTAACATAACAGTTCAAAAATTTTACCCCATATATATAGTTCTATCTATTTGAACACTCAATATAATTTTCATTTCCCTAACTTAAATATTTCTCGAGTTATCGTGTAATATTGAAATCCCAATCGTCAAAATTTCAGTTTTCGTCGTTTTTTCTAATTATTATTTTGTAGGTAAGCTTCAATTGTACAATAAATTGTATTTAGACATAAATTCTGTTTCACAAAGAAAGTAAATTATATCTTATAACTTGTGATAAAATTATAATAACTTAAGAGGAGAATAATATTATATTTACTATTACTACGTAATCAAGTATTAAATAATAAATTTAATACCCATTATAAATTACTTATCTATTATGTGTTTTCTTTACCTAGGTAAATTTGACTCTCACAAAATACTTAAGTACAATTTGTACAATATTGTCTTTTATTAATTAATGTAACGTTTCAAAATATCTAATAGTACCCTCTGGTTACTATTAACCTCCTAAGTATTAATTAGATATAGGTACCACCATGGCCATGGGTACCACTATACCAGCCATTTACATATTTAAATTTATATAATTATTACACTCGTAATTTCTCACATTCTACCTGTATATTAGTATATTACCTTATAACAAAATGGTGCTCAAGTTTTTTTTCGAACAATATTGAAAAAAATACATTTAAATGAATTATAGATATAATAATTTAATATAATAAGTAAATTATTACAATTATTTATAATACATATACATGTACATAATATAATTATTATCTAGTTTTGACAAATATTAATCAACTTATATTAAAATAAATACCTATTTTAATTTTTAGTTTTTACTTAATACTATAAATCGATTTATGATTTCACTGATTTATAATTTATGGGTAGGTACTATATAATATCAATAATTATCCTTAATTATTTTAAAGGTACCTAGGTATTCTGAAGAAATTATAAACAGTTATTAGAATTGAATGATATTATAAATGTCATAAATAACTTAAAACTAAATTTAATCCTTAGTGTTTTAAGATTTAAGTAAGAGGTAATTGATTAATATGAAGATAACTATAATGTATTTATGAATTAATTGGACATTTTTTGTATATTCTTAATTGACTTCCTGAAATTAATAAATGAAATAATTAAAAAAAACTCATTGATTTTAAACGACAGTCTTAACAATATTATTTTTATTATTTTTAAATGTATAATTTTTGTTAGTTAAAATAACATAGCATGTAATAATTATTTATTAAAAGCCCGATTACAAAATAAATACCTACACTTTTTATTGTGTATACATATAACTAATTTTGTTTCATTTTTTGTGCTTATCAATCACTGATTATGATGTTGCAATTGCAAAGGACTAACCTAAACACCACACACTATTAAAAGCTACCATTTTTTTGCGGCAAATGCTTGTTCAGATTTTTGAAAACATAACATTGTGAACGTGTGTGTTATCTTTTGATAATTTCAAATTTTAATATGGTAGGTATCTATTCTTTGAATCAACAAGTCTAGGAATGTAATTTTCCTTCGACTTCTTATTCCTACGTAATTTTTTATAGGTACATATTTGTCAGATAAAATAATCTGTCTTAGGTATATTATTTTCATCTAGATACTACTTATTACAAGGATATAGGTACCTATCAATAAAATATCGGACCCAAATCATTATTAGTAATTTTAATGCTAATTTTAATATTTTATATATAGGTACTTATGTAAATTTCATTTTAATGAAGTTATAATGTGTGTCCATTTTTGTTCCAATTCTCTTTGTTCAAAGAATTTATTTTAAATTGGAAAACATTTTGGATCTTACCTATATACATTTTTTTAAGTTCTTATTGATTTTAGTTTTCTCTATTTTCCAATTTTAAGTTTTTCAATAATTTGGTCGTAATATCAATTGAAAAACTTAGATAATGACATGCAATACGAATATACCTAATCAAAATAACTAAATAATAAATAAATAGTGTTCAATTTATAATCATTTTCATTTATGAGCCGCATTACTTATCGGTCGGGGTTTTGCCGGATCCGATAATGATGGAAAAATTCAATTATCTTTCGCGAATATTCGCTCTGACTGTGGTGTGTACCCTCTCGTCAAGAGTGGTATCGCTGTTGTCGTCGGGTGTTCGACGTGCGCGTGTCGAACCTGGTGTGCGGTTCCGACGATCGGGTCGTACTGATCATTATTTTTTATACATCAAAGAAGGTGCTTTTCTATTTGCGTTGTTTTTATTGGCCGTTTTGCTAACCTAACGCCTCCCGGTCCTCGGGGCAAATGTTCGTCTAGATGTATACGTCTATGGTTTTCACGCGTGTATACTATACGCTGGGTACCATATCCACTGTGCCATGGTGCTTTGATATACAATTATGTCATCCCTGTATTTGACGATGTTACGAAGAGAAGGTGTAGTGCAGAGGAACATTTCCATACACACCAGACACCACATCTAGAACCACGCATCAATCAAGTCTGCGCACTTAGTCATTTATTATTTATTTGTTATTAGTTTATTACTATAATATTATATTTGGTATTATTGTCATATATATTTGTGTTTGAATAATTATTATATTATTATTAGTTTTATGTATCGATAGTTCGATTTTATTGTTATCATTTCTATTATATAATATTATTATTAATATATTTATGTGCATGCCATTTTGCGGTACATCCATTTAAATTTAAATCTGTAATATTATTTTGTAACCTTATTGTATACATTACGATCACTCTATTCCTAGCAACAGCTATTACGATTTTTACGGCGTTTATAATACGCGCATTTGGTTAATGCAGCTAATGTGATCAGCCTTGTGTCCGGGTACTTCTGGCCGTACAAATTTGTCTCAGTTCCGCCTATGGCCGTACGCAACCTTTAAAAGGTTTGTAATTACAAATAGTTTATTGACTAAAATTGTATAACCTTATGTAGAATGTGTATTCAGATTACACCATTTATAATATTTAAATCCTCAATGGAGTCTTGGAATTAGTGAATACAATAACTATGTTATAAGTACCTATCTAATAAATGATAAATTATTATAATATAAAAATTGTCAAAACAATCAGTTATCAGTTTTCCTAAACTTATAATAATTTTTATGATTTTAATTATTACTTTATTAATTAGAAGATAATATTACCTTTACAATAGTTTAAAAAAAATAAATTCAAAATGAATAATAATTTGAAAGTCAACATACCTTAAAAAATGCAATTTTTATGTTGTAACATATATACACTTAGTAATTCATGAGCTTCTATATTTCTTAAGCGATCCTAAATTAATAATTTGTTACTTATTATAACATTTTAATTATAATTATGTGATTATAAATTCATTTGAAATAAACAACCATCTTTAAAACTTCACCATTTATTAGTTAAAATTGATTTATAATTTATTTTATTCTAATAATTTTTTTTTATTAATTATTTATAGGTAATTATTATATAATTAAATGAAGTTTATAACGTTATAAATTATAAAATATAAAAATTGTTTATCTTCATCTAATTACTCATTTTGGCAAAAAGGCATTCATTAGCATTTTGATTATACGAATGAAATTCATTATCTAACATTTCATTATAGAGATACTTATATCTTATATTCCATTATTTGTTTTCACTTTATCGCACATAACATATTGTGTCAACTATAATAATATAGAAACATTGATTGTCATATGCGACGTCTCTCATTCGTTCAAGTCCTATTCAAACAAAAATCAACATCCACCAACAAAATATAGATTATACGTATATGTAATATAAATATATGTATTATAGAGTATTAGAATTTTTGCTGACAATTTTATTGTTATTCTCAAAGCTTTGGAAGAACTATCAAAAAGTACAGCAAATGCAAAAAACAAAATTAAAACTAATTAACTTTACTGCTGCTACTACACCAGATTTTATTGTTACATTGCAAGTAATAGCTGTTTATTCCGCTAAATTTGAACCAGTATGCAATCTACCTCCTTAAGTTAATCTAAATTTGAAAACGGTGAACCATTATATAACCAAACTAGTTGATATTTTGCAGTTGTATCGAAATGATTCGTCGACTGAATTTACCGTATTATTTGCAAAAATGTATAAAGAAATCGCTGAAGAACTTGATATTGAAATACGTCCACCTCGAGTAGCTGCACAACAAAGTCAAAGATCAAATCATCCATCTACAAACCATGAAGAGTTTTTCAGAATATCCATTTTTGTTCCTTATCTAGATTCAGTTATATCATCATTAAAAGATCGCATTTCTAAAATTCACAATCAATCATTTTCTCTAATGGATCTTCATCCATATATGCTATGAAAAATATAAGTAAAGAACAGTTTATTTGCACATCAAATGATATTGTAAAACTCAATGGAAATATTTTGTCATCAAATTTTCTAACTGAAGCCACAACATGGTATAAAATGTGGAAAAATGGTAAAAAACCATTAGATTTTATTGAATACTTAGATTTGATCGAAATGTCAAAAGATTTTTATCCAGCTGTAACCAACGCAATCAAGATCGGAGCAACTCTTCCAACAACAATTTGCAGCATTGAACGTTCATTCAGTACATTAAAACGTGTCAAGACATAGAACAGAGGTGATGAACGATTGTCCGCATTGTGTATGATGATTGTACATAGAAAAAGACTAAAAGAGGATACCAAATTCATTGAAAATTCAATTGAAGAATTTGGAAAAAGACCTAGACGTTTAAACTTATTATTTAAAAAATAAGTATTATAATACATAATTAAAATAATATAAAATTATTGAGAAATAATAAGAAGAATACTTTTATGGATTCTATAAGATTTTCGTATAAGCTAAAAATATTTAACTTTAAACAGCTATAAAAAAATTGAGACTTGAGATTTTTCTAATATTTTGATATCATGTTAAGTTTGTAATATGTGAGTATAATTCAGTAAAATTTTTAGACCTTAAAAAGTTACAAACACAATGTTTTATGTTTTTTAAATACATAATAGTAATAAGTAGAAAAACACCTAAATTCACAAAAAATTTACTTTTATTGTATAAATACGCATTTCTATAATATTGCTATCAATCCTCAGTACTATATGTCAATAGTTGACTTTCTTTCAGCTGATCGATTTATTAACTGTATATTTGGTACTGAGGATAACATTGTTATCAAAATACATATATATTAATATGTATTAAGTCATTTTTTTTTATGGATTTGAGTGTTTTTCTAGTCATTACTATTTTATAATTTCTACAATTATTTTGTATATTTAATTACTACAATTTATTATTTTTTAATATCCATTTAGATTTGTTTTTAAGTTATTAAAATAATTATTATTTATATTTGCAGGTCCAACAACTATGGAAATTGTGATATTAATAATCGGCCTCAACAAGCATCTTCAGTAAAGCAAGAATCTACTTGTGCGGATGATGGATATGAAACTAGTGGTGGTGGTACTGATGCAGAACAAGCTGCAGCCAAACATGGCATGTTGTTTTGGGTATAAAAATTGCCAATTATATACATAAAAACGAGAATTTTACGAAATATATAGTCGTATATTTTGTAGAAAAATTAACGTAACGGTTCCAAAATTTTACCACATATATATAGTTCCTATGTGAACACCCAATAAAATTTTCTAGTCCAACTTTAAAATTGCCTGTGTTATCTTGAAATATTTAAATCGAAATCGTCGAAATTTCAGTTTTCGTGATAAAGTGATAAATGCCGTTGTCATTTTTTTTCGTTTTTTTTTTTTTATCGCATAGGGTAAATTATAAGATATTAAAAAAAGGACCTAAATAAAATGCCAACTACATCCACATTCCAACCGAAAACATATGCTATTCGTGAATATCGGAGTATTATTTCAGGTAGTAAAAGTGTTTTCAGACATATACTTGTATATATATATAAAAAACACAACATTGTAAAAACAATACATTTTTCACTTTGCTCAAAATCTAAAACATTAACTATGCGAGATGTTTATTATCATAAGGCGTAATTGAAATATTTTCCCCGAGCTTCAAAATTCCTAGTTCCGTTCTGCCTATTGGCAGAATATAAGCTAAATTGCTTAGTTAAAAAGTAATAGGCCCAAATCCGGAAGGTTCTCAAGAAGTAATTAGAGATTTATTATGGAAATTTCTGTTTTTAGATGATTCCTATTAGTTTCAATAATAATAATATTAATAAACTAATAAGTGCGAAATTAATTACTATCCCTGAATTTGTTATTATTATTTGAAGAATGTTAGTTTTACAATGATGTGTGTCTTTTTTGTCTTCTTTTTTTTATTTATGTTTTTCTTTTTAAGTATGAAGATACTTTTACTATCCAAAATAATTCTCCGATTTTCACAAATGGCATATGTTTCTGGTAGTGAAGTGATGTAGTTGGTACTTTTTTAGGTAATTTTTCGAATTTCTCAAAAGTAACCTTAAGCGGTAAAAAAAATGACGAAAACTGAAATTTTGACGAATTCGATTTCAATATTTCACGATAACTCGAGCAATATTGAAGTTAGAGACATGAAAATTTTATTGGGTGTTCACATATGTATTATATATATATGTGGTAAAATTTTGAAATCGTTCCTTTAATTATTCTACAAAATATAGGACTTTGAATATTTCGTAAAATTCTCGTTTTTATTTATATAATGTTTGATAAAATTAGCAATTTTTGGTATTAAAGTCTGAATATTTTACTGTATTAGTGGTAATGAGATTGCTGACTCTCTTGCTAAATCGTCATCTTCTATAAACCTCCCACCCTCTTCAAAAATTCCTTGTTCTGGCTTTATTCCTGTCTTTCGTAAATCCGTTTATAATCTTTGGCACAACTCTTTGCATAATATTACACCCAATTATGCATCTTGATATCGCAATATATCCCCTTCTATCCCTAATAAACCCTGCTTTTCAGGTTTAAACTTGTATAGGAAAGCTATAATTGCGTTCTCTCTGCTACGCATTGGTCATTATTCATTACTCCCCTCTCATTCATTTAATCTTTCCCTTAATAATTTACCTTTCTGTACCTTATATTCTGAAGAATTTCACCCATATCATTCTTCATTGTCCTACTCTTTATTCCCAATGTAACTCTCTTCTTTCTTTTCTCGCTTCTCATAATATCTCGCCTACTACCACTGAAATTCTATCATCTTACTTCCCTGCTGTCATTACTCTTATAATTTCCTTTATTATTGACGCTGGCTTTCTAATTTAGTTTTTTCAAATGATGTTTTTTTTATTTATTCTTATTTATTGATGACTATTGTAACCCTTTTTTAACACATTAATTGTTGAGATAAATGTATAATTTTTACAATTCTCCAAATAAAAAAAAAAAAAAATATTTTACTGAAGTATGTTTACATATTACTTAACATCATAACAAAATATTAGAAAAATCCCTACTGTCAATTTTTTTATACCTGTTTAAATTTGATATTTTTAGTTTAAACGAAAATCTTAGAATCCATAGTAATATTCTTCTTTTAATTCTCAATACTTTTACAATAAAAATTAATAGAAAATCCAAAAATTTTAGAAACTTTTTGAAAATGTTATTGATGCATACTGACATATTATATCTTAACGAATGTCCAAAATTTTAGGAAAATCTCATTGCTCAATTTCTTTTTATAGGTGTTTAAAATTTAAATTTCAGTAAAATTAATATTTAAATTATTTATATGGATTATTCCTATTATATTTCAATATTTTACAATAATTTTAAATAAAATTGACAAAAAAAATTTACGATATGGGCATTTAGGTGACAAGGGATTTTATGAGCACTTATATTGAACTTAGAGATTTTATAATTTAATAATGTGTTAATTTATGTACTATACGGTATATATGTGTTATAAAATTTTGCGTTTTAAATATTTAATATAAAATGCAAAAATTTTAATCAATTATCTTATTATTCATTTTCTGAAGGTTATATTACATGGTAAAACTATTCAAATATGGGTACCATTTTATATTAATATGATAGATAAGTATCAATTTTTCGCATAAGAAAACGTTATTATATTAGTTTTAAGGAAAAAGAAAAATAAATTATAATTTAAATAAATATTGGCTATATTACTAAAAAATATGGAATATTTATTTCGCAGACAATTAAATTTAGTTGGTAACTACTTTATTTAGGTCATTTTTTAATTTTTAATTTTTTTAATCTTGATAATCTTGATTTTACTTATTTTACATTTATAATGATGTAAATTAAATCAAAGAGACATAAGTCATTTTATTAAGTATTCTGATATTCACATAGATAATTTATAAGCATAATACAATTTTGCAAGAATTACTTTTGATTTTTAAATATACGAAAAACTACCTATATAAAATTAATAAAAAACTTAAATAAATATTCCAAATTTTAATCACCAAATTATATCTGATTAAACTTCATTAAAAATAATTTTCTTAATATCATTGTATTCAAACTTTAATATTGTAATACCTTAATTATACTATTCTATACCATCACCAATATTATTTTCATTTCTTTATCCTAAATTTGTATATATTGTATTATTTAAAATTACCGACATTGTTGTAATTATCATCTAATACTAACTTAAAATAGTCGGTATGAATCAATTAAAATAAATAAATTATAAAATGAGAAAAAAACATACTCGTATCTATCATTCAGATTATTAAAATATTCATGATATAATAATAAATTTAACTAGGAAATGTTATTAATTTTACCTCTGAATTAATCACAGGTAGTGATATAGCTTTCTTCAGTAATTCCATTGCTTCACTAAAATTCATTTCTGCATTCAATCCATACATGTATATGAAAGCTTCTATTTTATTTATTTCAAAACTATTTGTATTGTTTATAATGTTTTTTAATTCATTGTACCAATGAAAATAATTATCGTACATTTTTAGTTTGTCTCTACTAATTTCTTGAGGTAAAGCGGTTGTAAGTAATCCATCAACGCTAATGAATTTTGTTTCTTCAACCTAATAAAAAATGAAGTAATTAACAGTTATAGATATGTTAATTAGTATATAAATTATATATTTATATTTACAAAACATAACTTATAATTATTAATGACTGTATTACTAAAAATATATGAACTTAATGAATAACCATAGATGTAATAATTATTAATATACTATTTATGTAACCATTAAATTTGTATAATTATTAGTAAAAAGAGGCTTATCACCCCTAAAGGTCGTGCTTTATTAAACGCTGCAAGCAATATCAGTGCTGAAATAATTTCTACAAGAAAAGCAACGTATTGGTTATCTGACCAGAACAAGATTCCAGATTTACTAGACTTCTTCGTCTATGAAAGGAATATCTTCTAATTATGTCGATATAATAGAACTTGTAGAATTATCGTCAGATCACATACCAGTGCTACTTACGTTAAGCACAAATGTTATAAAAAAACAATGCAAAGTATTGCTTACCAATAAAAGGACAAACTGGGACCTCTTTAGAGCTAATCTAGATGAAATGATAACCCTCTCTGTAAGGCTTAGAACTCCAATTGAAATTGATAACGCTGCTAAACAACTAACTAATAATGTTATTGAGGCAGCAAAATTGGCACCACCTGATACACCAGCAAGAAATAATCGTGAAGTCACCTACCCTATGGAAATCAGGGAGCTAGTAAAGATAAAACGGAAAGCACGGAAAAAATGGCATATCCATTGGATAAAGCTATCTGGAACAGGACTTGCAGACTGTTACATGACAAAATAAAAGAAGTAAAAAACGAAACGTTTAAATCTTACCTGAGTGATCTTTCTGCAACAAAAGACACTGACTATTCGTTGTGGAAGGCTACAAAACAAATGAAAAAGCCCAGAATTTATGTACCTCCAATTCGTAAGGAAGATGGTTCATGGGCATGCAGTAACCAAGATAAAGCTGAGACGTATCCACGTCATCTGGAACGTACATTCCAGCCGAACAATATCGCTTCTGAACTCGATATAGAGCAGGGTCAGCCATTGAACGAAATACGGGAGAAGATTAAGTACTTCACCCCAATCGAAATTGCAAAAGAAATCAATACGAATATCAATATAAAAAAGGCACCTGGCTACGATCAAATAAACCAAAAAATACTAAAAGAACTATCCAAAAGAGCTATGATTCATCTAACATGCATATACAACGCCATCCTTCGTACAGAATACGTTCCTAAACAATGGAAACGAGTACAAGTCATCATGCTACTTAAACCAGGGAAACCGCCAGAACAGGTAACTTCATACAGACCAATATCGCTTCTTCCAAGTTTAGCAAAATTATTTGAAAAACTACTTCTAAAGCGTTTAAAACCAATAATAGAATCAAGACAGCTTATTCCTGAACACCAATTCGGATTTCGGAATAAACACTCAACTATTAAACAAGTTCATTGTGTCACAAATAAAAAAGGCACTTAAACAAGGCACTTGAGGAGAAAAAATATTGCTGTGGAGCATTCCTTGATGTTGCACAAGCTTTCGATAAAGTTTGACACAAGGGATTGTGTATTAAGCTACGTGAGCAGTTACCACATACTTGGTGCGCACTCATCGAATCCTATCTGACTGAGCGTCAGTTCAGGATCATACACGATGAAGCAATAACTGACTGGAAAAACATATCAGCTGGAGTATCACAAGGCAGTGTCCTCGGACCTATCTTGTATTTACTCTACACAGCTGACATTCCAACTAACGACTATTCAATAACAGCTATGTTTGCTGACGATACAGCAATGCTGGCAACTATTGAAGACCAACAGACTGCGACTGATCAACTTCAACGAACACTTAACAACGTCTCCGACTGGACTAAGCGTTGGAAAATTAAAATTAACAGTGACAAATCGGTACACGTAAATTATACTTTGCGTAAAAGTGCATATTGCCCAGTATTTCTGGATCAACAGATTATCCCATAGAATGATTCTGCAAAATACCTAGGAATGCACCTCGATTCACGATTAAATTGGAAACATCATGTTCGCCAAAAAAAACTCCAAATTAAAGATAAATTGAGAAAACTTTATTGGCTGATCGGTAGACACACCGAATTAGACCTTACAAGCAAACGTCTTTTGTATATAGCGATAATTAAACCAATATGGACTTATGGAATACAACTGTGGGGTTGTGCCAGTAAGTCCTATATTGAGATTATCCAACGTTGCCAAAACATTGCTCTCCGTACTGTTGTCGCAGCATACCGGTACGATAGAAATGACATTATCCACCGAGATTTGAAGAATAAATCCGTCCAGGACGAGACCACGAAGTTTGCCAGAAAACACGAGAAATGGCTAGATCAACACACCAATCCAGCTGCAATTCAACTGCTTGATAATTCTCAAGACATAAGGCGTCTTAATCGACGAAGACCATATGACTTAGTATAAAATATTTGACTAAGGCCGAGACCTCTCCACTGGGAGTGATATCCCAATTTTGTTTTGTATATATTTACTAAAATATTTATTCATTAATATTTAATATTTATGTACACCTATGAAATGTATTGTTAATGATCGTTGATCGTTATAATAAAAAAGCCTTCGGGCGATGATATATAAAAAAAAAAAAAAGATGAGCTGATACTCCTGCCGCACAGGATACAGGTGTGCGGATCATAGCGTTTAATTTTACTTAGAATTTGAATGCAATGATAAACCATTGCATTCGAAAAAACGATTCTGAGCGAAGTTCAGTCAGATTATAATTTTCGTTTGAACTAAAAATATCAATTTAAAACAGCTATAAAAAAAAATTGAGATTAGGGATTTTTCTAATATTTTAGTATGATGTTAAGTAATATGTAAGTATACTTCAGTAAAATTTTCAGACCCTAATACCAAAAATTACCAATTTTATCAAACATTATATACGTAAAAACGATAAATTTACGAAATATTCGAAGTCCTATATTTAGTAAAAAAATTTAAAAAACGGTTCCCAAATCTTACCACATATATATAATAGCTATGTGAACACCCAAAAAAATTTTCAAGTCTCTAACTTAAAAATTGCCCGAGTTATCGTGAAATATAGAAATTGAATTCGTCAAAATTTCATTTTTCGTGAAAAATGCCGTTTTTTCGTCATTTTTTCGTCATTTTTTCGAAGTTTTTTCTACCGCTTATAGTCAATTTTGAGAAATTCGAAAAATGACCTAAATAAAGTACCATCTACATCCACTTTTACATCTGAAACTCTCTATTCGTGAAAATCGAAGCATTATTTCGGGTAGTAAAAGTGTTTTCAGAATATTTATTTATATGTATGGATTCTATAATTTTCGTTTTCCTAAAAATATCAACTTAAAACGGCTATAAAAAAAAATTTTGACAATGGATTTTTCTAATATTTTAGTATGATGTTAAGTAATATGTAAGTATACTTCAGTAAAATTTTCAGACTAAAATACCCAAAATTGACAATTTTATCACACATTATATACGTAAAAACGTGAATTTTACGAAATATTCAAAGTCCTATATTTTGGAGAAAAATTAATGTAACGGTTCCAAAATTGTACCACATATATATAGTAGCTATGTGAACATCCAAAAAAAATTTCAGGTCTCTATCTTAAAAATTGCCTGAGTTATCGTGAAATATAGAAATCGAATTCGTCGAAATTTCATTTTTCGCGAAAAATGCAGTTTTTTCGTCATTTTTTCGCCGTTTTTTCTACCGCATAGCGTCAATTTTGAGAAATTCAAAAAATGACCTAAGTAAAGTACCAACTACGTCCACTTTGCTACCGGAAACATACCCTATTCGTGAAAATCGGAGCATTATTTCGGGTAGTATTTTTGTACACAGACATAAAAAACAAAAAATAATCACACATCATTGTAAAACCAATACATTCTTCGCTTCGCTCAGAATCTAAAATAGAAAGCAGAGACTTTACGATATATACAGATCACAAACCATTAATTCATACTTTTCAATAAAAACTAGAAAAATCTTCGGAACGACAGCAACGACAACTCTCATTTATATCACAATTTCACAACTATCTACTAACATAGAACACATTGCCGGAGCAAGCAATATTACTGCAGACTACCTTTGAAGAATCGAAATCATATCAAATATATCAGATCCAATAAACCTAATAGAAGAATTAGCCAACGCACAAAACATAGACTACATAATAACTGACACTAGCCTAAAAGTTCAAGTCATGGAAATAGAAGGAGGCCGACAAATTAAATATGACACAAGTACAAGTAAAATACCGCCAATTTTACCACCATCACAATAAAGAAAAGTATTTTAAACAATACATAACTTATTTCACCCTGGAGTTAAAGGAAGTCTTAGTCTAATTAAACAGCGATTGTGTGAAAATCAATAAAAAAAATGTATAACCTCATGGGTAAAATCGTGTGAAAAATGTCAAAAAAAAAAAAAAAAAAAAAAACACATAAACTTACCATCAGTCTAATCGGCAATTTTAATTATGGTCGTTTTGAGCACATACACATTGATAGTTGGACCATTGCCCCCATCTAAAAGCTATAAATACATGTTGACTATGATTGATAGTTTTACAAGATTATATGGATAAAGGCAGTCTTCATGTAAGACATCACTGTAATACAACATTGGATTGCAAGATTTGGAGTACCCCATAGAATAACGACCGACCAAGGTAAGCAATTTGAGTCAACATTATGCAGACATTAGGTTTCCAAACAATACGTTCATCACCATATTATGCACAAACCAACTAAATGATAGAAGAGTACATACGAAGTAAAACACTGGAAGCCGCTACAACATGCAAATATCGCACTTATTGGTCTGAAGCAGGCCAGGACTATGAGGGGGCAGGGGGGCGCGTTCCCATGGACCACAATGTTATGGGGCCCGCAGACAAAAATTAAGAATTCTAAACAATCATTGTCAGAAAAATTTAATTTATTAAAAAATTTATATTTAAAATATTAAATAATTAAGTATATGTTTTCTGTCGTACAGTATTACACTATTACCACAGAATAATGAAATAATTACAGATATTACAGTATTTATCTTGATTTTCGATGGTTAAATTTGATAAGCGATAAGAAATAACGATAGTTTTGATATTATGAATATTTTATGAAATGTATTTATAGATTATTTAACCTTATAGCGATTATTTTTTAATGTTTTTCACTTATAAGTTATAACATACCTATATTTAAAAATATTTTCGATTATTTTAGGGCTCATTATTTTATAAATCAGACCCGGGTCTGAAGAACTACCACTTATTTTATTTAGAAAATTTAAAAGCATCTCCAGCCGAATTAGTTTAGGGTCAAACACTTAAGCTACCGGAATAATTTTTTGAAGAAAAAAAGCAACCATCTGAACTATCAGATTTTATAAAACAATTATAATTACAAATTTCAAAAATAGCTCCAATATTATACCACTATACATCATCAAAACGAAAATACGTACCAAAAGACTTAGAAACGTGTACCAATGTATATCAAGGAAGACCAAACCTATAATTATATTATATTTTTTGTGTAAATGGTGGTAGAAAAAAGGATGGTTTAAAGAAAAGCGTTACTTAAAATATTATATTACACCGGGATTGACACCGCCGTTCACCAGTCACTAGTTCTCCACAGTCCATCTTACCATCAACGATACCAATTTTCCATAGCATACAATTTCATACGACTTTGTGTATTTACCATTACGGCAGATCAAGAGAAACGAACACAGTATATCTATATTTTTGTTTTTATAATAAATTTGAAAAATAATGTATTCTTCATAGTAAACATTCAAAGGAATTAAAGAATAATTCCAAAAATATAAAAATTGGAATATATGTTTGAAAATAATTATAAAATTATTTGAGATATTTTTTATTGAATCGATTATTGAACAAATTCCATGTTCTTGAATCATAGTAAAATTTTAAATTGTATTATAAAACATTTTACGATATTACAAAAAATAAACTAGTAAACACAAATCGAAAATCAAAATGTTTAACAATGTGTCATTCAGTGCATTTTTTAAGCTAGTAAACTGGGCGACACAAATGTCGCCCAGTGAAGATATTTTGTCACCTAGTTGACTGTCTTTTTAAAGACTGGGCGACACATAATTTATTAAAGAAGAAATTTTATTTTATGTAAAAAGGAACGACGTTAAAATCTTCCAGATCGAAAAAAAGTATAAAAATCGCTCATTCATAAACAAGTTTTTGAAAAATAGTATATACTATTTTTAAGTCTAAATATAATTTGGTAATATTTTAGATTCAGAGCGAAGATACGTTAACCAATAGATCAGTATACTTCAATAAAATTTTCAAAATATTTTAAAATTTGTTATCAATTTTATCTAACATTATTATAAAATATTTAATATAATAAAAAAAGAATCCATATAAATCCTTTAAATATCGATTCTACTAAAATTTCAACTTAGAACACCCATAAAAATAATTGTGACTTGAAATTTTTCTAATATTTTGGAAACACGTGAGGATATATATCAGTATGCTTTATTAAAATTTTAAAAAAAAATTGTCTTTTAGATTCTGAACGAAGCAAAGAATGTATTGATTTTACAATGATGTATGTCTTTTTTTTTATATGTCTGAATACACTTTTACTACCCGAAATAATATTCCGATTTTCACGAACAACATATGTTTCCGATTGGAAAGTGGATGTAGTTTATTTAGGTCATTTTTAGAATTTCTCAAAATTGACTAAACGATTAAAAAAACGACGAATAAATGACGAAAACCCCATATTTATAAAAAAGCAAGGGAAGGGAATACGATACAGGTGTAAAGAGGATAGCGTTGAATTTTGATTACAATTTGAATGCAATGATAAATCATTATATTCGAAAAACGATTCTGAGCGAAGTACTGTCAGATTTGGGTATTTAGGTGACTCATTTAGGGGTTTTATGATACATTATTTATATTGAACGTAGAGACTGATAAATGTACAAATTTTAATCGGTACATACTACATATATTATCTGACGAACTTTGCTCAAAATCGTTTTCACGAATGTAATTGATTTATCATTGTATTCAAATTATAATCAAAATCCAACACTATCCTCTTTGAACCGGTATCCCTTCCTTTGATTTTTCAATTTATAGAATAAACAAGTAATCATATTATAAAAATATTAGACTATATAATTTAATATAATAAATAATGACTCTTTTATAACTTTTATCTACCTACCTTCTATTTCTTTTTAATAATTATGGGCGTGAAAATTAAATTATTACATACTATAATTGACTATCTATTTTGAGAAAACATTTTTTGTCGCCTAGTAAAAATTTCTTAAAAAATGCACTGGTGTCATTTAAATATAATTATATCCCAATATAATAATTAACATTATGTGTAAGATCTGTCAATTAGTTGTCAATATATAACCATCGTAATATAATCGAGTTATGAATTTATGTGGAATAAACTGTGAATAAACAGTTTTAAAATAATTTTCGAAATTAAACTATGAAGTAAGTGATTACATTTTATGGTATGATCTATAGTAATGTGATTATTATGTATTGTGATCAATAAAGGATAAAATAAAAACTTGTGTACTGTTGGGAAACATTTATTGAGTTTAATGTACTGTGACTATAATGAGATATAATATATTAGTATAACATTTTAAAGTATATTTTTCTACTTTTAGATTCTGAGCGAAGCGAAGAATGTATAGGTTTTACAATGATGTGTGATTTTTTTTTTTTTTTTATGTCTGTGTACAAAAATACTACCAGAAATAATACTCCGATTTTCACGAATAGGGTATGTTTCCGGTAGCAATATGGATGTACTTGGTACTTTACTTAGGTTATTTTTTGAATTTCTCAAAATTGACGCTATGCGGTAGAAAAAACGGAAAAAAAATGACGAAAAAACTGCATTTTTCGCGAAAAATGAAATTTCGACGAATTCGATTTCTATATTTCACGATAACTCCGGAAATTTTTAAGATAGAGACCTGAAATTTTTTTTGAATGTTCACATAGCTACTATTTATATATGTGGTATAATTTTGGATCCGTTACATTAATTTTTCTCCAAAATATAGGATTTTGAATATTACGTAAAATTCACGTTTTTACGTATATAATGTGTGATAAAATTGTCAATTTTGGGTATTTTGGTCTGAAAATTTTACTGAAGTATACTTACATATTACTTAAAATCATACTAAAATGTTATAAAAATCCCAAGTCACAATTTTTTTTTTATAGCCGTTTTAAGTTGATATTTTTAGGAAAACGAAAATCTTAGAATCCATACGTATAAATAAAAATACTGAAAACACTTTTACTACCCGAAATAACGCTTCGATTTTCACCAAAAGGGTAAGTTTCTGGTAGAAAAGTGGATGTACTTGGTACTTTATTTGAGTCATTTTTCGAATTTCTCAAAATTGACTAAAAGCGGTAAAAAAAACTTCGAAAAAATGACGAAAAAACGGCATTTTTTACGAAAAATGAAATTTTGACGAATTCAATTTCTATATTTTACGATAACTCGGGCAATTTTTAAGTTAGAGACTTGAAAATTTTTTTTGGGTGTTCACATAGCTATTATATATATGTGGTAAAATTTTGGAACCGTTTTTTAAATTTTTTTCTAAATATAGGACTTCGAATATTTCGTAAATTTCTCGTTTTTACGTAGAAAATGTTTGATAAAATTAGCAATTTTTGGTATTAGGGTCTAAAAATTTTACTGAAGTATACTTACATATTACTTAACATCATACTAAAATATTAGAAAAATCCCTAATCTCAATTTTTTTTTATAGCAGTTTTAAGTTGATATTTTTAGTTCAAACGAAAATTATAATCTGACTGAACTTCGCTCAGAATCGTATTTTCGAATGCAATGGTTTATCATTGCATTCAAATTCTAAGTAAAATTAAACGCTATGATTCGCACACCTGTATCCTTTGCGGCAGGAGTATCAGCTCAACTTTTTTTTTTTTTACTTTTTATATGTTTT
Source organism: Tetraneura akinire (assembly GCA_021307375.1). Taxonomy (NCBI): domain Eukaryota; kingdom Metazoa; phylum Arthropoda; class Insecta; order Hemiptera; family Aphididae; genus Tetraneura; species Tetraneura akinire. Next base: position 4,207,143 of record JAIUCT010000012.1, on the reverse strand, counting down.
TAATTGAGCTACTTATATACTATACTTTTGAATTAACTACGTACTTAATTTTATTATTTATTATATTATTATATTAATATTATTCACTAATTTAACTATTTAGATATTTTTCTCCTTGTTAAAAAAATACCCTTATTGAATAATATTTAATTTAATAATATTACTTGGCTATAAAATATTTGCACCAAATAATCTAAATGTATATCATTCATTTTCCTTTTTTGCATACATGAAATTGCAAATTCCAGTTTACTTATTGATATATCTCCATATCTTTTTTTTTCGTAAGAATTTAAAGGGAATTCATTACTAAGCAATGAGTAGATTACAGATAACCACTTATAGAGTACACAAATATCATCTTTTTGATAAAGTGGTTTTCTATTTTGCCTTTTATTTGACGTTAAGTTTTGAACAGTATAAGCAATTAAATCTTTAGCTGAAAATTTTTTTTTTTTTATTATTCGTTAATTATTTATTATTTAGATGCTGAGAAAAATGAAGAATATGTTGGTTTCACAATGATTTATGTTTTTTTAATTCTTAGTGAAATGAATAATGAATTGGTTCTACAATGATGAGAATATTTTTTGACCAGAAATAATGCTCCGATTTTTACGAATAGCACCCATATATTCACTGATCTTTTAAATAATTTTGATATATTACCTATATTATTATTATTAATATAATAATATTATGTTCACATTATAAATTATAAAGCTTTAAAACCGCACAAACTTTCCGCATTCTGAAATCTACATATTTACTCGACTGAACAAAATGTCTGCCTTTTTCATTTTTTATACATTACCATACAAAGTAACACAGAACCACCTACTATATATTTAAAATAATATATAATATTATTTTATAATAATAATTAAATTGTATTTATTAGTAATTCTACAAAAATATTATAATTTAATTATCATTTTATTCCTTTCAAATTTCCCTATTTTAATATTTAGTACAAGATTACCTAAATAATATAGTTTCTACATTATTACTAAATAATATATTTATATCTTTCATTTTATTATTTTCACATTGATATATTTTTATTATTTATAATATTTATTGTTTTTTAATAGTAACTAATAATTATGAAAGTTCTAAACATGGATTCGAAATACTATCTTTAATGAAAAGATGTAGATAAAATAACCTTGGTTTAATGTATATTCATAAAAAAATCATAAAACATTATTATTATTAAGAAATTTAAAAACAGTTCTGTATTCAACAAAAAGGTTTCATTATTTATATAGTTGTTAATTAATAAAAACGTGTGTAAAAGCAAGGGAAGGGATACTGTCATACTGATGTGGAAGGAATACAGTTGTAAAGAGATTAGTGTTGAATTGTGAATAAAATTTGAATGCAATGATAAATCATTACTTTTGTGAAAATAATTTTGAGCGAAGTTCATTACATAACATATATGTACCGGTTAAAATTTTTACATTTACCAGTCTCTACGTTCAATAGAAATAATTTCTCATAAAACCCCTAAATACCCAAATCTAGCAGTTCTTCGGCTCAGAATCTTTTTTCAAATATAATGATTATTGAGAAAATTATAAATTTTTATTTTATGAGAAATAATTTTTATTGAATGTAGAGACTGATAAGTGTAAAAAATTTAATCAGTACATATATTATTTATTTAACTTCGCTTAAAATCGTTTTCACGAATGTAATGATTTATCATTGCATACAAATTTTAATCAAAATTCAACACTATCCTCCTTACACCTATATCCCTTCCTTTACATTTTATATTTTAAACAGTGATAAAAGTAATAAATAACAGTTAATTGAAGTAAATAAGTAAAATGTATTAAAGTTTTAATAAAATTTTGTCAATTTTATTTGACATTATTGTAAATTTTTAAAATTTAATAAGAAAAATCCATATAAATACTTTAAATATTGATTTTACAGAAATTAAAAATTTAAACACCTATACAAAAAAATTGAAACTTCTCAGAAATATTTCTTATATTATAAAAATACTTTTAGATATGTATCAGAATTCTTTAATAAATATTGAAATAGCGCTTATTTAACCTATAAATATATAGGTTGATAATCGTGAAACCATTATTTCGGATACTACAAGTGTCTTCTGTCATAAAAACAAAAAAATAAAAAACAAGGGAAGGGATACAGGTTTGCAATCATAGTGTTTAATTTTAATTATAATTTGAATGCAATGGCAAACCATTTCATTCGAAAAAACGATTCTGAGCGAAGTTCCGTCATATAATGCCGTTTTTTCGTTATTTTTTTTCAAAACATTTTCGATGTACTAAAAATATCAAATTTAAACAGCTATAAAAAAAATTGAGACTAGGGATTTTTATGTAAATAAAAAAAATACTTCAGTAAAATTATCAGACCTTGATGCCAAAAATTGCCAATTTTATCAAACATTATATACATAAAAAGGAGAATTTTACGAAATATTCAAAGTCCAATATTTTGTAGAAAAATGAACGTAACACGGTACCAAAATTTTACCACATATTAATATATGGTAACTTATGTAAATACCCAATAAAAATTGTAAGTCTTTAACTTCAAAATTGCCTAAATTATCGTAAAATATTGAAACCGAATTCGTCGAAATTCAGTTTTCATGAAAAATACAAATAAACTTTTTCTTCAATTTGCCCTCTAGCTAATTCTAGAGAATTGGAAAAAATCACCTAACAATATTATGTATATATAACCGAATGGTTCGTTAATTCTCATTATAGACCTTAGCCTTTGATCAATAAAAATAATCTATGATCTGCGATATGAATATATGATCAACCCCAGGGAGGTGCTCAAAGAAATATTATAAGATTTACGATGGAATTTTCTGTTTATATAGATGGTTTGGTTGCTATTAGTTACAATAATATTATTTTGGTTGCTATTAGTAACAATAATAATATTATTACTTTGGTTGCTATTAGTAACCATAATATTTATATTATCACTATGGTTACTATTATAAACAAATTTATCCGATGAATCAAATTCGTCGAAGGAAAAATGTCCTTTTTTCGTTATTTTTTCGTTCTTTTTCTGTGTGACACGAAGTCAATTTTGGGAAATTCGAAAAATGACCTTAATAAAGTACAAACTACATCCAATTTTCAATCGAAAACATATAACATTCGTGAAAATCGGAGCATTATTTTGGGTAGTAAAAGTGTCTTCATACTTAAAAGAAAAAAAAAAAAAAAAAAAAAAAAGACCCACATCATTGTAAAACCAATACATTCTTCGCTTCGCTCAGAATCTAAAATATCAATTTTAAACAGCTATAAAAAAAAAATTGAGACTACTGATTTTTCAAATATTTTAATATGATGACTTCAGACTTAAAAAAAACAAAAAAACAAAAAAAAAAATACAAAAATAAAACGGCGGTCACCCATCCTCTGTCGATGCCTGGCTACGGTGCTTAACACCAAGGTAGCGTTCGGGAATGTTACAATTAACTACACCACACGCGTCTCCTATAGAGACATAGTTTTTGTGAATGTCATTTTTTCATAATATTTTCGTCTAAACTAAAAATATCAACTTTAAACGGCTATAAAAGAAAATTGAGTCTCATATTTCAAAATGATGTTAAATAATATGTAAGTATACTGCAGTAAAATTTTCAGACCTTAATAACAAAAATTGCCAATTTTATTAAACATATACGTAAAAACGAGAAATATTCAAAGACCTATATTTTGTAGAAAAATTCACGTAACGGTTCCAAATGAATGAAATCTCTAACTTCAAAATTGTTCAAGTTATCGTGAAATATTGAAATCGAATTCGTTGAAATTTGAAAAATGCCGTTTTTTCGTCATTTTTTGGTCGTTTTTTTTTTCGTTTTATTAGGGTCAATTTTGAGAAATTCGAAAAATGACCTAAATAAAGTACAAACTACATACACTTTGCTACCGGAAACATATGCTATTCGTGATAATTGGAGCATTATTTCTTTTAGTAAAAGGGTCTTCATTCTTAAAAAAAAAAAAAAAAAAACAAAAAAAAGACACACATCAGTGTAAAACCAATACATTCTTCGCTACGCTTAGAATCTAAAATAAAACACTTTATTATAAATAAATTAATATCTTAATAATATTTCCTAATAATAATAATTAATAATAATAATTAAGGTTAATTAACCTTCTTAATAATATTGTATTGTTAAATACAAAATAATTGAACTATTATATCATATATATTAACATTTTACCATTAAATTGTTTTATATGTATAAATAGAAATGGCAATGCTTATATGATCTATGATAATCATAATATTTATTATACTAGCTGAACCAGTGCATCTCGTAGCCCGATAAAAATCCTACCTCATATAAATGATATACTCGTATCTCAAACTAGGTGTAAAATTCATTACCTGTAATTATGCAGGCAGTATATTTTTTATACATAAAGATAGAAAACGGTTGAAATATTCTAAATATAGAACGATATGTCGATATTCAATTTAGTTTATCATTTTGTAATTGTATTTGTTTATAGAGAAAAGATTTAGTAATAATATTAGAATATTCAGGATTCCAATTGAATGATAATTATTGAAATGCATTTGGATACACAATAATTTTTGTTCTTACCTCTTTTGCGTACACAAATAAATCAGTAGATTGTCCGACGCATGAGCATGCCCCACATACCGTTGTCCATGTGACAAACATGGATTTTCCAAATTCAGTCCACACACTTGTAGTGATTGTCTTTGTGCTTTGATGATAGTCATTGCAAAGGCGATTCGCTCCGGACACTGAAAATGTTTTAATTCATAACGCATATCTGTTGGAATCATTTGAATGCGTAGCAACAGTACATTTTCACCTTTACATTTTCCATTTTAAATTATAGCTTCGATAATACTGTTTATCAACTTTTTCCCCGATAGCCTGGTACCATTGCAGAGTCGTAGTGGACTGATATTCCGTAGAAAAATGATGGGCATTCAAATTTGAATGTTAGAATGTGCGTTGGCATGCTTGGCAAATCAAGTGAATTTAAAAATTCTGTTGCATAATTCCCAACTTCGTCTTGTTTCATTATAGTAATACGGTATCGATGAACTGGTACGTTGTCTCGTAGCTAGAAATTTCGTTTAGAATGCTGATATAGTCTGCGCACTGAGCCACAGACTAATAACTACACTAATAGAAATCATAATAATATTATTGTTATTGAAAATATTAGAAATTATCTATCATTTAAGTGATGAGGTATATGCTTGGCTCAAATTTTCCGCTTTATGGCAATACGTACAAATATTAAACTTGAAGACAAATATGTGTATACATCTACAATACGATGCATCACCCGATACCCTATGGTTACGCAAAATATTGGTTTGGAGAATGGGAAACTAGCAATGAAAATAGAATGATAAACTAAATTGAATATCGTTATTTACTTAGTATATTTTAACCGTTATATATCTTTATGTATAAAAAATATACTGCATAATGACAACGAATTTAAGACAAAGTTTGTTGCATATATGAGGTAGAATTGTTAACAGACTACGAGTTGCACGAGTTCAGCTAGTATTATAAATGTAATATTTTAAAAGTAGTTTTACCTCGATGGATATTTTGTAATCGATAAGGATCACTTTCTAAATTTTTTAAATTAATAATAAACATTCGAAGTAATTTCTCGTCGATATCGCGATCATTAATCAGAACCTGGAAAGCACATAAAATCATTTTAAATATATTATTATTTCTTACTTACTCTCATCATTATTTTACGATATTATAAACATAATATGATGACCATCAAATTAAATTTAATATAAAAGAGATTAACAGATAATAATATTCGAAATTATACGTTATAAAAAAAACAAAATAATTCTTACTTATAGTTTTTGGCAAACATAAATAATTTTGAATGGACAAATTCAATAATTTATTAATAAAATTATTATTATTAAAATTCACTAGGTAGGTAATTTCATAAATTCAAAAATTATTGCGAGTTTTAAAATATATTTTACATAATACGTATATATCATTATAGGGTTATACGCTAAAAAAAAAAATATTCTATAGAAGCTTAGACGCCGCGTTTTGTCAAGAGCATTCAACTACCCAAAAATTAATTAATCTAACTAGCCTTATTAATAAAAATCTCATCAATCAGACCCACACAGCAGCCAATTTCATCAACGTTGAGAAGTCGTTTCGATCACATCTGACACGACGGTCTCCCCTTTAAAATGTCAACCATGACCATTCCAACGCATCTCATCCAACTAACACAGTCATTCTTATCAAACCGTTAATTCTGTGTTCGGATAAATGACCATCTCTCCTCTCTAAAGTCTATCCTAGAAGGTGTCCCTTAGGGTTCCTGCCTAGCTCCAAATTGTATTTAATCTATACAAACGACATCCCTGTTACTGCGAAAGCATCTCTTGCTCTTTTTTCTGAAGACACTATGTTCTACACCTGCGATCACAATCCAAAAATAGCAAAAATTCAACTCTAGAGACAACTTCAAGTAGCCTCTGATTGGTTTACCAAGTGGCGCCTCCGTATAAATGCATCCAAAACCATTGCCATATTATTTAGCCAAAAATGTACCCATATTAAATACCCAGGAGTACGTTTGGCCGCACCCTCAACTTCGATGAACACTTATAAAACAATAATAAAAAAGGCAACAAGAACCCCTGGTATGCTTTTCGCAATCCTTAACAGACACAGTCCAGTTCCAGCTAGAACCCGTATAAACTTACTAAAAATGTACATCATACAAATTCTAACTTACGCCGGAGCTTCTTGGGCTCCGTATATCTCTAAAACTCAATGCTCCAGCTTGAAGCGGTCCAGACTATAGGTGCATGGATGGTACTTAGTATTCCTTCTTAGGTCAAAAATCAAGTCAAACTGTCATCTGCCAAGCTTAAATCAATAAAATCTACTACCCATTCTCAATCTTCCGCAATTTTTCACAAAAACAAATATTCACGATTCCGCCACAATAATTAAACATAATTTCAAAAAACCACCAAAAACTAATCTCGTGTGGGCCACAAATTCTTACGATATCTAAACAATTCTTTCTCAAACTCAACCACTAGAAAAGGCAACTGCCTGATATAAAAAAGACCTAAGGTCACACGAAGCAAACTAAGCAAAGCAAAGCACTCAATCATGTTAACTATTATTTAAAAAAAAAAAAACAAAAGTCCAACGCTCGCGAATTTATTATAAATAATAATACTTTATTTCAAAAACACAATTAGCTACAAAACCTTAATATATAAGATATAACGCACATCAATCTTGAACAACACTCGGACGGCTACTAATACGGTGACCGCCTTACAGTGGTCAGCACAGTGCGGCCAACACCCTGACGCATGCCGATATCATTCGGCCATCCGACCGCTGTTGGACGCCCCAGCCCAACATTTCTTTTTTTTTCTTTTATGTATATACAACAACATAATATTTAAACTTTGACAAGATGCAAATTATGAATACAAAATTACTTCACTGATACATTTTTTTTTTTTATACAACATAACTAGGTGCTTGATACTCCTGCCGCAACCAAAGCTTTATCACCAACATAGTTCTGCCAGTGGAATACTGGTGTGAGCGAAAACCTCCGGCGTATTGAAGGGCGTTCGGAATCTAGTGGTCCTATTTACACTCTTTTCGGGTGAACAGTCTTTGATCGATCACGGTAGTCCCCCCATGCGGAGTACGCCTTCGGCGCACTCACTTACCCCAGGTTAGTGGGATGCAGGTGCGTGTGAAAAGCTTTACCACCACCATAGCTACCAGTGTACTATATTTTAAACCGTAACAACGTATAAGTTCAAACAATTATCGTTTATAATATAATCCTACCACCACGATTTGTATATACCTCATACGTATAATTTTATAGAGTCGGCAATCAATACGTTGAAATATAATCGGAGACATATCTATATAGTGTATAAAAATTATTATAAGTATTTAGATAGAGTAAAAAAAAAAACGGAGTATAAATATTAAGGGTATAATAAACGATTAAATATATTAAATCAAAATATAAGTATTTTTAATGTGAAAAAAAAAATAATAACTCGTAATAATATATATTATTAATAATAATAATTTAAAATAATTTATTATTTATTACGGTCGAAATCGGGCGGCCATAATATAATTCCGTCGGTAATACGGTCGCGTAACGGGCATACGCGGACGTTCAGACGCCCGGCGTTCAATGCGCACGCGCGTATATGAGAGCGCAGGAAGATTAACGAAAAAAAAAAAATAAATTCAAAAAACCGAAACGCGCTAGGCCGCCGACGGATCGGGATTCGAACCCGGTTAAAGTTAGGTAATCTAACCGGGGCGGCGGCCGTGTTAACAGCCGTAAGGAAACCTGCCTACCGGTCCCTAACCTAACGCCTAATTTCCTAACATTCCTATCTACCGACTGCGCCACGGTGGCTGCTTGAATAATCGTCGAAAATCGGTGTATTTAAAGTGTTTCGTGATATCGAAAAATCACCGAATTACGGCGAAATATCGCGCGTAACGGTCGGAAATCCGACCGAGAAGGGTCCGAAAACCGTTTTCGACGTTTGACGTTTGTTGAAAAATACGCGAAAAAATGCGATTGGGCGCTAAAAACGACTCATTTACGGTACGGCGATCGACGGCGGCGCGAAAAAAACGACGGCCACGCGAGAAATACGAACGGAAAAAAATACGTTTCCGTCGTAAATCGCGGAGAAAGGGTGTCGGGCCGTCGACTAATTTTAAAACGCGAAAAAACGAACGTCCGATCGTCGAAAATGGATAAAAAGGACGGGAGAAAAGGTATAATAATAATACGGCGCGAAACGTTCAATGGCAGAGAGAGAGTGGCGGTCCGACGCACCGTTTTCGGACGTTTATCGGATAAATGGCGGGCGGGTGTGGGGAATAATTTACAGCGCGAAACGTTCAATGGCGGAGAGAGAGTGGCGGTCCGACGCACCGTTTTCGGACGTTTTTCGGTGAAACGGCGGTCGGTTATCGCGAACGCGGTTATCGGCGTCGTCCGAAAACGTTATCTCGCGAACGTAGGAAAAGCGCGGTACGGACGCCCGTCGACCGATCATCGGTCGTCGGTTTTACTTTCCAGAAACGGCGACCCGTCGCTTTAGGGGTAAATTGAAACGGCTCTTCCAGAAAAAGTCGGGCCCAAAAATTCCGAAACCGATTTTAATAGAAGGACGATAAAAACTTGACCGCGAATAGTGATAATTTCGAAGACGTACGACTCACTCGAGAATTTATAAAAAAAATGAGAAAAAAACGATTGGAAGAAAAGAACTACTGATAACTTTTATTTTATAATAGCAGATATTTAAATTAGTAAGATACATATTCGTTTAGGTACACAGGTCGTTTACAGGTCCGAACTGGTCTCCGTTGTCCCTGGTCGGCCTCTGGTGGTCTGAACTCCTCAACTAGGTTCTGCCGTTGGTTCATTCTCCTACTCTTGTCACTGACTGCTCCCTTGTGTCCTGAATGGCCTTCTTCCTCCCAATCCTTCTGATCCTCCTGAATAACTGCAAAACGTTTTAAGGCACTGATATGCGCTGTTGTTGCATAGAGTTGCTTTTTTCTATGATGTGGATCAGCTAGATTGTAGGTATCACCACCTTTGATTGCAGTGACAACAAGTGGACCCCTAAGCTTTGGTTGTAGCTTAGTTGAGTATCCGGTGGATACTGGTGGTCGCTGTAGAAAGACTATTTCACAAACTTCTAATTTAATCTGCTTCCTATGTTTATCATGTCGTTTCTTCCAGATGGCCTGTTTTTCCAAAATCCGTTTGTGTAGTTCTTGTTGGATTTCTAACGGTTGGTGGTACAGAGGTAATACATTCATCAATGTATCGAGTTGTCCATCAGTCACTAGAATATCAAAACCATAAATTGCGTAAAATGGGTTACACCGGTTGTCTGATTGGGCGCTGTGTTTAGAATTAATTCTAACTCAATCAGTTCCTTATCCCATGTGGCCTCCTCTCTCATTCTGGTGGCGATTACTGTTAGTAGAGTAGAGTTGAATCGCTAAACTTGCTCGTTGGCTCTTGGATAACATACATATACTGAATTGTGGTATATGCCGTTTACTTCACAATACTGTCGAAAGCATTCGGATTGGAACGCCGTACCACGGTCCGTAATGATCCTCTTAGGCAGGCCGTAGTTCAGAGCAAAAGTTTTTATCTGTCCTACCATTATACGGGATTGTGTCGTTTTTGACGGGTTTAATTTAACGAATTTCGTAAGATTGTCCCTAAAACAAATATTTAGACGTTTCCCTTGGTACTGGTGGGAAATGGTCCTAGATGATCTATATGGATTGTTTCAAATGGGCGGTTCCCTGATGTTATTGGATTTAGCATACCAGCTGGCGTACCACGCATCCTTTTGTAAAGCTCACACTCTGGACACATTCTGATGCATATCAGAATGCTGTTTCATATATCTCTTCATGCGTGGAAAGTAGTAGCGCTCGGTGATTTTAGCAATGATTTAGCTTATTTTCATAATAAAGTTAGAAGATGCAATTTGGTGAACATGGAGTTTTCAGACACTAAATAGCAGCTACTATTGGGACTATGGTACAGTGAATTATGAAGAACACTTATTACTGCTAAGCATTCAAATATAAATGAGCTGCTTGCCGATATTATGGCATTTTTAGACCTAACGTGGCGGCTGGTATACCCAGTCACGAAGCTAAGAAACTAAGCACAAGTGCCGCATCCGAGTCTGAGAGTAAATTACGTTGTTGGAACTGCCATATGACTAGCCATAGTAGACGTGACTGCCCCTCACCCCGGCGAGACGTTGGTAAGTGCAACACATGCCATTGGTTTGGCGATAAGCACCATAAGTCCTGTACGGTAAATGAATCGCAAAAGCCAAACAAAGAAAGTAGTGTCTTGTGCACGAATCTAATATATACAGTTCCGTTGGGCTCACACAGCATTAAAGTAGGTGATCATACTAGTGAAGTTCTACACAATAAACAAGTGACTATCAACGGCAACCATGAAGTAGAGGGAGTAATTGATTCCGGCTCATCTATATGCATTATGAGTGAAAGTGCAGGGCGCCGATGCAAATTGAATTGGATCCCCGACAATACTGTGATCAAGGTTTTTGGTGCCAATTCTGAAACCACCACTGTAGGCAAGACTGTAGTTAGTATGAGCATTCATGAGGCATAACTCACATCAATTGAAGTATATTTTGTTCCAGAATCCAGTCACCAACTTGATCTATTAGTTGGACGGCCATGGTGTGAAGCACCAGAGGTCTCGTTTGTGAAGCATGGAAACAATTTAGCTTATTACAACACCATTGCTTTTCCATTTAATGCAACGTCTCCGTTTGACGGCCGTCCAGTCGAAGGTGCGCTGACGGTACGTCATAAAACACTGATTCGATCCAATGAAACCGTTCTAGTTACAGCTTTGGTGAACGGGTCAGAGGTGCAAGTTCCAGTGATGAATAATCTGAGGGAACCTGTGGAAGTAAAAGCAAATGACATACTGGCAAGGCGGGAAATAGTGGTACAGTCGTCGCTGATAGCGACAGAGACCAAGATTCGACAACTGACTTTTAAAGATATCAAAAACCAGAGTATCTGAACGCTGTTCAACAAACTGAACTCTTGGAATTACTAAACGAGCACCCGAAATGCTTTGCGCTGACGATGAGCGAACTGGGATGCACCGATATGGGAATAATGGATATTACGCTTAAACCTGAAGCGCAATCATACGCTGACAAACCGTATAGAGTCTCTAGAGGCGAGCGGGATGAAATCCAACGTCATATGCAGTTATGGAAGAACGCGGCATTGTTGAAGATTCAAATTTCACATATGCTGCTCCAGTACTCCTTGGACACAAAAAAAAATGGCGAATCAAGATTGGTCATCGATCACCAACAGCTGAATGATCAAACCATCAAGCAAGTATATCCGCTTCCAAACATAGATGACTTACTTGAGCAATTCTCCGAATATTACCTTCTTACTGTGTTAGACTTAGCGCACGGATACCTGCAAATTCCACTCACGGAAACAGCAAGACCGTTGACGAGTTTCAGCACACCCGATGGCATGGGCCAATTTACCCTAATGGTATTTGAGTTAAAGAATGCCCCGTTTGAATTTGCCAAAGTGATGGACCGTGCAATTGGACCCTTGAAAAACAAAGGTGTCATTAACTACTTTGACGACTATTTCATACCGGTAAAGGACTGGGAGGACATGAAAGAACGATTGCGTTAAGTACTGAAAGCCTTTGCGATTGCAAATCTTACGCTAAGACCAAGTAAATGTGTATTTGTCGCGAGCAGCGTCGAGATTCTAGGATTTGTGCTATCGGATAAAGGACTAAGATCAGGCGTGACTAAATTGAAGGCAATCAAAGATTACCCCGTATCAATAAACGAGCACGAAATTCGGAATGAACCAACGGCAGACAAAGACCTAGTTGAGGAGTTCAGACCACCAGAGGCCGACTAGGGACAACAGAGACCAGTTCGGAACTGTAAACGACCTGTGTACCTAAACGAATATGTATCTTACTAATTTAAAATATTACGTTGTATAAAAAAAAATGTATTAGTTAAGTAATTTTGTATTCATAATTTGCATCTTGTCAAAGTTTATATATTATGTTGTTGTATATACATAAAAGAAAAAAAAATGTTGGGCCGGGGCGTCCAACAGCGGTTGGATGGCCGAATGATATCGGCATGCGTCAGTGTGTTGGCCGCACTGTGCTGACCACTGTAAGGTGGTCACCGCATTAGTTGCCGTCCGAGTGTTGTTCAAGATTGATGTGCGTTATATATTAAGGTTTTGTAGCTAATTGTGTTTTTGAAATAAAGTATTATTATTTATAATAAATTCGCGAGCGTTGGACTTTTGTTTTTTTTTTTTAAAAAATAGTTAACATGATTAAGTGCTTTGCTTTGCTTATTTTGCTTTGTGTGATGACCATCACCTCAATCATTCCTCTTCTTGTTCTTCACTTCGATGGTTAACACAAGAATTCTCTTCTGGAACACTCAAGGCATCACAAATAAAAAATCCGATATCCTTCATTTTGTCCTTGATAAGAAAATTGACACAGTTCTTTTAAACGAAACCCATCTGGCTGAGAACAAAACATTTAAACTCCCCAACTTTATCACTTACACATTAAACAAACCACTAACTAACGGCAATCTTCAAGCTGGCGGGACCGCAATTCTTATTCAACTGGTAAATCCAAGTACATTTAATATAAGCTCAACTACATTTTCTAATTTTACGATAACACGAATTTCAATAATTTATAAATTAGAAGTCCTTGAAAAAAACATAAGTAAAACATAACTGTGTCCATAATATTTATACTCGTATACACATATATAAAACATATATAATCTTATATTTTTATTCAGTTGTATAAATACAATGTAAAATTTTAGGGCCCACACATAATATAATACAACAATAAAGAACACAAAATCCTATTATTATAAGTGAGTCTTAAATTATTATTTTTTCATTCTATAGGATAATTATTTATTAAAATGATACTTCGATAACATTAATTTAGGAAAAATTATATTCGATTAAGTAATTATCATTTAAAAAACACTTTGCTATATTGTACTTGGTAGTATAATTCGATTGTAATTAGTATTATTAATTTATGATTAAATCGTACTATTATATATACTTATCTATTATACAATATATTATACTTAATTAGAAATATATTTATAAATTTTGGATAACTTACTTCTTGAATTTTGTTTAATATATTATCGTATTGATATTCATTACTAAATTTTAAATTATTTATTATAGCTCCATAAACTAGAATTTAATTTTAAAATAAATTAAAAAAAAAATGATTAAATTTAAGCTATTAATAACATAAGTATTATAGTATTATATATATAGTTTATTGATATCGTGTTTCTTTTTTTTTATTAAGACTTTGATAAGTCGTTTAAACGCCAAAATGTCTCTTATCAGAAATTCAGAACCATGATATCCACTCATAAGCAAGACGAGTGGGACAAATTTATTGACTCTCTAAATCACAAAGACGGTTTGATTTATCATATTAACAAATGCCTCTTGTGTAAACGCCCAGCAACCCATCAACTATCCGGACCAAATGAACTTGTCTTTTCATCATTAGAGATAACAGAACTCATAGCCAACTTCCTCAAATCCAAATTCAGCCTAAATCCGTTACCTGTTCTCCAAGAAGTCAACAACTACATAGAAAAAAACTCTTCGATCTCATTCTACGGATGTTCCTTGACATCTGCACACAACTCCAGGATTTATTTCGAGTCCCCTAGTGTGGGCCACTGATTTCATAAATTAGTTTAAATATTTTCACCTCCACCACTAGAATAGGCAACAGCTTGGTATAGTAAAAGAACTAAGGTCGTTATATAAAACAAGAGTGACATAGACAACCATTCCATCATCCATCGTCAATACAGCAACAACCGTTACCAGTCTACTTGACCAGTGGATCCATAGAATAGCAACAAACAACTGCTAGCCTAATACCAAAGTAATATATTTGAATATTAATATCTAATTAGCGTTTAATGTCTATTACTCTATAATGCAAGCTATATTATCCCATACTATGGTTAAACTAAAAACTAAATAGACAAAAGATAAAAAAATTATGAAAACAATTCAATTATGATGTCCTGCATTTCTTAAAATTTAATCTGGCCACCCTACTATACCCACATTAACTAAACTTATCAGTCAATTACGGAAATATACACAACACTGGTGTGTAGTGTCATTACTGACATCGCCTAGTCATTACCGGCATTTCCGGGATTACCGATAATGCCGGTATCATATATATATATATATATGTATATATAATGTAATTAAAATGTGAAATTTTTGATTTTCAATGCTAGCTATATAATTAATAATTTTTATTATAGCACAGAATAACATAATTATTGTTACAAAATATTTTTAAAAAAAGGAAATTGCATTTGTCATAACTTTGATGTACACAATCTATGTATAAATATATAATAATATTTATTATATAAATATAAATATATTTATTATATAAATATAAATATATTTATTACATTCATAAATTAAACAATTTAATTTATAAACTATACCTTCGTTGTTTATAGCTAAATCATTATGTATAAAATTCAAAATATGCACTTCATTTACTTCATTTACTTCATTTACTTCATTTACTTCATTTACTTCATTTATTTCATTTACTTCATTTACTTTACTTTGAGCATAAAATTCATATTGTATTTTTAATAATTCATTGGCTAAATAATTTAATAATCTATCCTATAAATCATATATATTATCAATATTAATGTATATAAATAATATCAACTCACGGCTCACACTATATAATACACAACTATAATCAGTAATTATAGTATGTACAATATTATAATATGGTTAATTTACAGCTTAAAATTTTTTTTAAGACGTTAAGTTCTTTAGGAGACTTGCGCGACAGTAAATTTATTTTTTGCAGATATCTGTGATTTTTTTTTAGCTCAGAATAAGACATAGAACCATAGGCGTAGGGTGGATAAATTTGTAGGGGCTGTAGCCCTCCAACTAGTTTTGTATAATATAAGGGTTTTTGGAGACGACCCCCGACCACACTATTATTAGTACTTATTAATTAACTTACACTTATTAATGTTATACATATGTTACATATGTACACGCTTATTATATGTGGGACATCCCTATTGTAAAAATACGATAAGAACAAACAAACTAGTGACAGATAATAATTTTTAGATAATAATTTGACTAAATTTTAACTATATGTTTTACGATTTATCATTATTCATTAAATCATCTCATCCGTTTTCTATATTGCCCAATATACGAAGGGCATTGTATAAAATGCCCGGACAATGTATAAAATGCCCGGGCATTGTATAAAATGCCCAAATTGTATACTTTGCCCATAACACATATACTAATGTATATGTATATATATAGTACTAATAAATTAAATACAGATATAATATCATAATACACAAATTTATTTTTAAATAAAATAGGAAAAAAGTATAAGAAAAATTAAAAATGCAAATATACATGATAAAAATGGCGAAATATACATTATGCATTACAAATTTGTACGAAATTAAAAAAAAAAATTTAATTTTTTTCAAATATAAACTACATTTTTTATTGTTAAGTTTTTATTATATACCTATCAACATAATAAAATAAATACAGATTAAGAAAATCACAATTTTATTTATTAGAAAATGTTTAAAATATATTTTAAATATAGTAATTAATTATTATTTTTAACTTCGTAGTTAGTAATCGTAACAATAAACCATTTTTATTTTCTAATGTTAAATATTTTAAATCAAATAGCCTCAAATAATTTTGGTGGTACTAATTATCAATCAGGGGGGCTAAGCCCCCCAAGCCTCCACCTAAATACGCCTATGCATAGAACGTCAAAATCGTTTCAAGTCACCCAGATTTACAGTACACATAATATGTCATAAAAAAAAAATACAGGTGTAATGTTGTGAACCTTTGTTCCACATTATTATATTAATATTATTATTATTGTTCTATATTATAATTATTATTATTGTTAATATTATTATTATTATTGTCATATCTGATATCTATCACATTATATATTAAGAATACTAAGATTAATAATTATATTATTATGAACATTGTAACTTATTAGTCATTACTTGTTTTTAGAACTTTTTAATTATAACAATAATCTTATTTTTATACTTAATCATATTTACCAATTAAGAGAATATTATATACTATTTAAGACTAAATTCTGACTATTGTAAAATAGTTGAGATTGGTGCTAGACGCAGTTACTATGCCCGATTTCAAACAAATTGCGATATTGTTTTAAATCAAATATAATATTATTTTGTATCTATTCTTTAATAAATAAATTGTAAACGGAATTAGAAACTCCGGGTTACAACAGTAAAGTGGATAAAGTTAAATTAAGATTAAAATTTAAATGCAATGAGAATTCATCGCATTCGAAAAACTTATTCTAAGCGAAGTTCAGTCAAATTAATATTGATTAAAATTTTCACGTTTTTATTAAAAATATAAAACGTATATACTATACTCTAGTATACTAATGTATATACTCATTTACATTTATATTTCAACATAAGAGTTCCACAATATTATCACAAATTTTAAGTAGTTACATATATCATCACCTAATAAAATTTTCAAATTTCTAAGTTCAATATAAATGACCATAAAGTATCTAAACGAGTTCCCTAAACAGTGGTTTATCCAGGGGCTGAGGGGGCTACAGCGCTCCCCGAAATTTTAGGAAAAATTGTAGGTATTAATGGAAAAAAGTTCTAAAAATAACGAAAAAGCCGCATTTTTCACGAAAACTGAAATTTTGTCGAATTCGATTTAAATATTTCATAATAACTCATGCAATTATTTTGAAGTTAGAAACTTGAAAATTTTATTGGGTGTTCATACATGTAAAATATTTGGTAAAATTTTGGAACCGTTACGTTCATTTTTCTACAAAATACAGGGAATTGAATATTTCGTAAAATTATCGTATGTATATAATATTTGATAAAATTGGTAATTTTGTGCATTTTGGTTTGAAAATTTTACTGAAATATACTTACATATTACATATTACTTAACATTATAACAAAATATTAGAAAAATCCCTAGTCTCAAAATTTTTTATAGTTGTTTAAAATTGATATTTTTAGTGTATGAAAAAAATAAAAAAACGGCATTATCTGACTCAACTTCGCTCAGAATCGTTTTTTCGAATGCAATGGTTTATCATTGCATTCATACTCAAATTCTAATTAAATACTATGATTTATTGATTTGCACACCTATATCCCTGCGGCAGGAGTATCGGCTCGTCTTTTTAAACTTTCAAGTTCAGCCCGCCCCAAAAAAAAATCCTGGATACGCAACTGTCCCTAAAAGCCTATATCTAACAAAATTTCGCACAAAATGGTTTTTAGAATGCGTTGATTTATCATTTAAAAATTAATCAATTTTTTACACTATACTCTTATACCTTTATCTCTTCTATAGCAGTAATAGCAGTATTAACTCTTCTTTTTATTAATCATTATTTAAAAAATATTGATAAATAATATGAAAAATCGTTATACTTATTATGGATTCTTGAATTTTTTATTACACTAAATACATCAATTTTATACAACAATAACAAAAAAATTGAGACTTGAGATTTTTCTAATATTTTGGTAACACATCAAGTAATATATGAAGTAACTAAAATAAAATTCTCAAATTAAAATTTAAAATTGCAAATTTTATCAAACATTATAGAGACAACAGACGAATTTCAGGAAAAATTTTATCACGTACCTATATAATAATACTTATATGAACATCCTGGAAAATTTTCAAGTCTATAAGTTCAATATAGCCTAAGTTATCGTGAAATATTATAATAATCGATTTTGTCAAAATTTCAGTTTTTGCGATGTATTTTTAACATTCTTTGATCGTTTTTCCTGTTGCATAACTTTAGTCTTTTGAAATTCGAAAAACGACCATGATATAAAGTAACAACTACTCTCCTACCGAAAATAAATGTTATTCCTGAAAATTAGATCATTATTTTAGTTCAAATAAATGTTGTTTACAGTCATGAAAAAAACACACATTATTATAAATTCAATACATTCTTCACTTGTTAATAATCTAAAATTGAAACTAATCTTAGTATAAAACAACATAGAACCATAGAGGTATCTTTATACTAAATTGCTTTTTCATAGTTTAATATCAATTGATGTACTTCGATGTTCGATACTTATATTTCTATTTTTATTATAATATTTTTTACCGGACATTTTTAACCCGGTTAATTTGAGTATGGGATATTTTGGCACCGGATCTAGTGTCTAGTGACGCGGATCATTTGTCGCCGGATATTATTTACCGAATCAAATGTCGTGGTACCTTTTTTAATATCTATTCTTAAATCTTATTTTTATATTTCATAATATTAAATATTGCAAGTATCTTAATATAAATAATGTAACATTGTTTTTAGAAATACATTACATAGAAATTGTAACATTATTATTTTTATATATTAATGTAATATTAAAAAAATAAAAAAAACAGCTGTGCTATTTACCTCTGTATGCAAAACAGGGTTTTTGACTGCCAATAGTAAATTTTCAAAATATATAATTCCATTATTGGAGCTATTTGGATAATGTCTCAATGATAACACAATATGATAATATGTAGAATAAAATATAAAATCTGCGTCAGTTTCATCAAATACCAATGCATCATTATTTATAACTTGTATTAAATTTTGTATATTTTCAGTAATAAAATACTAGGTATAATTAATAAGATAAAAAAAATGTATCATAATTAATAATATTAAATTACATATATAAAAATAATACTCTAAATTTTTTACTTAGATAAATAAATATCGAATAAATGAAATAAGTGGACGATGAAAACAAAATCGTTCGCCGCCGCTATCTCGAAGACGGAAACTTTCCCGCTAAATTAGGATAGATTAGAGATAGATTAGGATAGAATACCTCGCAGTCAAACCAGGCACGTATTTGGGGGGGCGATAGGGCGATCGCCCCCCCCAAGGACCGTATAATATTATACAAAATTCAATAATTAATTTACTTTTAATATAAATATCGCAATAATTTTGTAAATTAACTCTTTTTACTCTTTTTTTTGAAATTGAATACCTGAATAAGTCTAGATATATATTTGTAACATAATATAATAATACCAGTGGCGGCTCGTAATCACTGATCAAGGGAGTGCAACTTTAAATATCTCTCTTTATATGGAAAATAATAAAACATATAAACATACAGTTTAAACATATAGTTTATGTGTATTTATTTTAATTGTATATTAAGTATAAATATATGAGTATTCATCTTATGATATAGATATATTTATAAAAAAATCGCCCCCCCCCCAAGATCACGGTCTAGATACGTGCCTGAGTCAAACCTAGCAATTAATGAACTGGGGACTACGAAATAATGAGGACGAAACGGTGGCGGCGAAATGTTTTGGAACCTATAAATTATTTATTTTTGTGTAATATTTATAATTAACAAAATATTATAATATAATATCTTATTCAGGAAATTAATGAAACAGAGATAAATGTAGATTGAATATTGGTGACCATTTTATTGTAATATACCTAATTAAGACTTGAAGGTTAAACGATAAAATCATTGCAATTTGTAAAGAACGAATAAAAAAAAAAAATAATAATAAGTAGGTACGAGTACATATGAATATAAAATTAGTAAATATTATTTAAAAGAGCAACAAATAATATATTATTAAAACGTGATTATAATAATTTTTTTACATATTGAAATAAAAATAACCCGAACACACCAAATATAATCAAATATTATGTAAAATTACAATGAGAATACTTGAAAAATGGCAAGTCTATTGGTTTTAAATTACTATATATTATCATATTTACATTTCTTTAAAAATAAAATTTCTACAACTTTAGACAATTTTCCGATATTTTTGACACACATTTCTGCTGCACAAAATTCAAATGGATTTAAAATTTCATATTATAACTGTAATAGGTAATTAAATGCGATTATCTACTACAAATTTACACCACCTATGGTAATTAATATTTCTAAAAAAAAGAAACAAATTTTTATTGTTTGAATATAAGACAAATATTTACATAAAAATATATTTTTTAAGAAAATCTGAAAACTAATTAAAAAAAAAACTTTATTACAAAGTCAATTTAACATCTTTCTTTATTTTCTCACATAAAAACGTTGAAAATTATTCTATAATATTGTGGTGAGTCATCAATTTTACAATTATTTATAAATATATATGGTAGTCTGAGACGTTTCCTCACTGTTATTATTATATTTACGAAACTATAATATTATGGAATTTATTCATTATGATTAAAATTCATACCTTATCTAAAAGATATTCACGATAAATTAATAAATATGCTATAGGATAATTTCTATTTTCTTCGGCAACCATAGTACTCAACTTTTCTTTATCATCATTTAATTTGTTTGATTCCTCTTCAATATTTATATTATAATAAAAATAATAATCAGTGTATTTTAGTATCAAATACATTTTGAATGTACGATAAATCACTAACCAAGTGGTAACTTCTATATTGTCAATTAATTGTTGGTAACTTTCTTGTAATAATATCTCAATAAAATAAAGACCTCAAATAAAGTACATTAATAATTAGATATTAAAATACATTAAATAATAAAACATTTTATAATTTTATTATATTATAGTATCAGATTTCACATAAAAAAAAATTATATTAATATTAAATATAATTATAATTTGATATTTTTTTCCATTTATTATATATTTATTATATAGAATGTTTTGTTTTTAATTTTTATACCTATACAATTTTTTCCGTAATAAATTTAATTATGTAATTTGCTTAATGTCACGTAAATTAAAAAAAATTTGTATCAGTGTGCAGCGTAAGTAATAATTTTAGATTCTGGACTAGCAAAGAATGATTGTTCATTTATATCACTGGTTCTCAACCTGGGGGGCGTGCCCCCCAAGGGAGGCGTGACAAAATTTCAGGGGGGGGGGGGGGGAAAATGTTGAAAAAAAACACGAAAAAGGAAAACGTTGCCGTTTTCTAGCCGTGCATTGCCGGTGTGTTGATTGCCGCCGGGGTCGATCAATAGATATACACCGAGCGATTATTACGATTTTATAAGATTATACAAATCATATATTTATGCTCTTTAGTATTCTAGGAATTAATAGAAGCATTGTTTCGGCGAAAAACCGACACTCGACGCGATAAGAACAAGTTTTGATGACCCGAAAAAAAATATTACGATTACACTAATAGTCTTGTACAACGTATGAGATAATATCTATAATTTTGTATTGTTAGTATTTAGTTGTTTCGTAGCTTTCGTGCCGTGCGTTTCAGTTTATAATTTTTTTTTCATAATATTACTGGTAGTGATTTGATATAATATAAATATACCATAACTAAAAATGTCAAAATCAAAAAAAAGATTGTATAGTGACGATTATATTAAATACGGATTTAGTGTAATTGAGAAAAATGGAAGTCATTTACCTCAGTGCGTGAATTGTCACATAGTTTTGAGTAATGATGCAATGCGATCTGGTCGATTGGAACGTCATTTAATCACTAATCATCCCAGTTTAAAAGACAAACCGATCGATTTTTTTCGTGCTAAAATAAACTCGGTAAAACGCATGAAACTTGATTCAACTGGTCATTTTGCAATGAAAAATGAAAAGCTTATGGAAGCTTCTTACGAGATTGCCTTGTTGATAGCTAAAGACAAGAAACCACACACTATTG
Source organism: Tetraneura akinire (assembly GCA_021307375.1). Lineage (NCBI taxonomy): Eukaryota > Metazoa > Arthropoda > Insecta > Hemiptera > Aphididae > Tetraneura > Tetraneura akinire. Next base: position 4,184,572 of record JAIUCT010000012.1, on the reverse strand, counting down.
GTGAGTCCCTTGTAAAACCTTGTTTACTTACTGCTTGTAAAACTTTATTGAACGAAGAAAGTTGTGCTAAAGTTGTAAAAATTTCTCTGTCAAACGATACAATAAAACGCAGAATCGATGAAATGGCTCACGATTTAAAAAATCAAATAATAGAAAAATTAAATAAGTCTCCGTTCTTTTCACTTCAGTGTGACGAAACAACGGACATTTCGCAGAATTCTCAATTACTGTTTTATTGTAAATTTATTGATGATAAAAAATTCAAGGAAGAAATATTATTCTCTCAATCTCTTAAAACAACAACAAAGGCGGTTGATGTATTTTCTGTTCTTTCTGATTTTTTGATATCTAATAGTCTTTCTTGGGAGAAAGTAATTGGTATATGTACTGACGGAGCACAAGCTATGACTGGCTGTAAAAATGGTTTTATTCAACTAGTCAAGGAAAAAAACCCTAACGTAATTGGTTCACACTGCATCATTCATAGACAGGCTTTAGCTTGCAAGACTTTACCTGAATCACTAAACTCCGTTTTGAATTTGGCAATAAAAATTGTCAACTGTATAAAATCTAGTGCTTTAAATACTAGAATTTTTAATGTTTTGTGTAATGAGTTGCAAAGTGACCATCAAACTCTTATTTATCACACAGAAGTTCGTTGGCTGTCTAAAGGTAATATGCTTGATAGAATGTACAGTTTAAAGTCAGAGATTGAAATATTTTTAATGAGTGCTGGGAAATTAGATTTATACAAGTTTACAGATGAAAAATGTATTTTTTATATAGCATATTTAGCAGACTTTTTTGGATTCCTAAATGTTCTAAATTTAAAACTTCAAGGACATACAAATATTCTGAAGTCGTACGATACAATTCAAGCTTTTTTAGAAAAAATATCATTGTGGCAACGTCGTCTTTGTGCAACCAAACCTAATTTCTCATCTTTTCCACGGCTTAATGAACTTCTTGATGATACCGAAAATCACATATTAAATATCGAAAATGAGTTTAAGGAATTGATTTCAGCACATCTGGTATCTTTAAAAGAACAACTATCAAAGTATTTTCCTGATATTTCTACAGAGAACTGGCAATTTAAATTAGTATTAAATCCATTCAAAATTGATGTGGACATACTTCCAGATTATCTTCAAGAGCAAACCATCGACCTTAAGAATGACTCACAAGCAAAAGAAGACTATAAAAATAAGACTGTTGAAGATTTTTGGCTGTGTTATCTCTCTATATATCCGGAAGTTGCCAATGAAGCTGCGAAGCTATTGGTTCAGTTTTCTTCCACCTACCTCTGCGAGTCTGGCTTTTCGGCGCTAACTTGTATCAAATCAAAATATCGAGCACGATTGGACGTGGAGAGTGATTTAAGATGCGCATTATCACAGATGTCGCCAAACATAAAAAAATTAATAAAAAATAAACAGGGCCAACCCTCTCATTAATTGTATATTACTATATTTAATAATAGTTAATATTAATTTTAAATTATAATAATTTTTTTTTTTTTGTTCAAATAAATTAATTTAATATTAAAAAAACGTCATTGAAGTTGTATTCATATTAATCCAATAACCAACATTAATGTATAGTTTATAAATATTATGCATACATCAATCTTATAGTAGTGATGGGGGGGGGAGGAGGCGTGAATTCATAAAATAGTTTGAAAGGGGGCGTGGACCTCAAAAGGTTGAGAACCCATGATTTATATCAATGGTGTGTATTTTTTTTTTTATATGTTTTTGATTTTGTTATTGACTTTGTATTCGATAATCTGATTTAGAATGAAGATACTTACTAGATAAGAAGAATAAAGGAAGAATCTACTTACGAGCTAAGCATTGCTGCCAGGATATAGACATATATATAATATATAGTATATTATATTCTTAATAATTACTACTTGATACGTCATAAAATAAAATATTTAACTATCTAAGCTGTGAGGCCCACGTAAACCCGGGGTCCAAGGCAAGTGCCTACATTGCCTCCCCCTAATGACGGCCCTGATTATTTAAAAAAAATAAAAAAAAAATAAAAAAAAAAACACTAAAACAAATGTTTATAGTGTTGTAAAAGTAAATTCATTACAATATACCACGTAATAAAATGATTGTTATCTGTAAATTGTTAATTGTTATTCTGTTAATTGTCGTCTTATATTTTATTAAAAAAAGTAGTATCGTTATATAAAAATAAATAAGTAAGTATCAAAATAATAATTAAACACTAATAGTTTATGTAAGTATTGATAATAACTACTTTAACTTTAAGCTTATGGGTTTTAAAATTATTGTATAATCATGTTGTTCAATTGGGATATATATGTAGGTATATAACCAAACATTTTATTGTTTTAGTGTTAAGTTGCTTGTAGAATAATAATTTTGTAACAAATATATAAATACCCAGTTTCTACAAAATTATTTTTTTATAATTGTACTAATACGTATTTTGAGAACTATATTTTCATATTTTTAACAACATTAGCTTTTTAGCACTGATAATAAAAAAATAGTTTTCGTAATATCTACGTATTTATTAAAATATAAATACATAATTTTGTAGAAACTGGATATTTATTTATTATATAAACATTTATATTATAAACTTTTTTATGATTGTATAAATATATATAGATATATAATATATAAATCAAAAATCATAGTTTATTTTATTTAAATTAACTTCACATTGCATTTGTAGTATTATTATTACCATCTTCCAGTACATCAACCGTAATATTATAATTGTTGTAGAAAAAATATATGCTTGCTGCATTATAACATGATTTTATGAAAATTAACATTTCTTCCACAGTAAAATTTTGTTGTTGCTAAAATTAATTAATTTTTTCTATTAATCTTAAAAATATAGAATAAAGTTAATATATAGATTACAGATTATAAAAATAAAAAGACGAGTTGATACTCCTGCCGCATGGGATATAGGTGTGGAAATTATAGTATTTAATTTTAATTAGAATTTGAATTCAATGTTACACCATTGCATTCAAAAAACGATTCTGAGCGAAGTTCAGTCAAATAATGAAGGAATTGATTAAAAATTTTATATTTTTTATGAAATATTAAAACGCTAAATTTTATCACACATATGGGATTCATATAGGTTCACATATAGTACATAAATAAATACCCTATACAATTTTCTAGTCTCTAACTTCAAAATTGCCTGAGTTATCGTGAAATATTGAAGTCGAATTCGTCGAAATTTCAGTTTTTGTGAAAAATGCTGCTTTTTCGTCATTTTTTCGTTTATTCTTCCGCATAGGGTCAATTTTGAAAAATTCAAAAAACGACTTAAATATAGTACCAACTACAGCCAATTTTCTACTGAAAACCTATACTATTCGTAAATATTTGAACATTATTTCTGGTCAAAAAAATTGCTTCATACATAACAATAAGAAAAATCCATATAAATACTTTAAATAGGTCAGATTTTACTAAAATTTCAATTTTAAACACCTATAAAAAAATTTGAGCATTGGAATTTTTCTAATATTTTGATATCATGTTAAGTAATATGTAAGTATACTTCAGTAAAATTTTCAGACCTAAATGCCCAAAATTACCAATTTAATATACAAATACATAATATATATATATATTATAATATACACATATTCATATACATAAAAACGAGAATTTTACGAAATATTCAATGTCCTATATTTTGAAGAAAAATTAACCTGTAAAATTATACTGCTGTGAAAGTAATACAAGTGTAAATAGGATAATATTGAATTTTGGTTAACATTTGAATGAAATGATAATTCTTCACATTCGAAGAAACGTTTCTGAGCGAAGTTCATAGGTTCAAAATATATAATATATACTAATTATTATAAAATTAAATAGAAATCAATAATAATAGCAGTAATATAATTATTATTTAAGCAATTTTATAATAATGTGTATACTTGAATAATTATTTTCACAATTAGGTAAACAAATTGAATGTAATACAGTAATATGTTAAATGATAATGGAAAAATCCTTACTATATACAAATTAACCAATGAACTGTGAAATTTAAGTCTATATAAGTCTGTTCCGACTGAATGGTAATTTTCCCAATACGTTTTTATAACTGAAATGAATTAAAATAGAAATTGTAATAGGTATAAAATAATTTTCAATTATTGTATGTAGTGTAACGGTTGCATTTATACCCGAGTCGTCATTTTATGTCGCCTCAGCATTATTTACGTGTTAGGCCAGACACCGGTGAGCTGAGTGCGATATATAATTAACTAGTCGAGTTTCAATAGCCGAACCGTCTTGTCGGGTCTTAATAGTGAATTGTGAATACATATCGTCGTGATTATTTATTTATTAATATATTAATTTGTTCAGCTCAACTAGAAGCTCGCACTCCGCTACACCTGTGACCTACAATAAACTACCCTCCAAGATCAGGGTTACTCAGGTGATAGTGTATTTGTATTTATTATATTTGTTTTTGTTATAGTACGTTATAGTCGTATTAAGTTTATGTTCGTTGCTAAATTACGAGTTAGATATTGAACGCAGGTCATAAGTTTCTAGGACCTGTATAATATAAATAAGAAACCTTTGTTTTATATCGGTCTAACGACCCGGTTCAAAAGGTCGGTTAGTGTAGTAGGAAATAGCCAGCCGACTGCTCCTCAACTGAATAGGATTTGATAGGAAACACTGAACGACGCCCTGTACTGTAAGGTACGTGGCGTGTAACGTTACAGTAGATTCGGATGACTGATAGAAATAAAATAAGGATTATAGAAAATTAAAATTTTATTAACATCCTGCTAGTAGATTAAATTTCTTTTTAAATACCACACCAACATATTTTTCAGGAAATTAAAAAATTTATTTTCATATATTATATTACGTAAATTAAGTTAAAAATAAAGTTATTTATATATAATAATTAATTATTAATCATAAATTAAAGAAAAAATCTAAAATCCAGAAGTTGTTTAATTAAATAAATAAAAACAAAAATGTATATTTTACCAAATATAGTTAAATTAAAAGTTTAACATATAATTTGAAATTAAATTATTAATTATACTTACGATTGTTATTATTAAAAAGAGAAATCACTATAATTATAATGAATTATAAAAAAAAATATGTTATACCTTTGCTCGAAAATATATAAAGTTTTAATCAATCATGATATTTTTGTTTTAAAATATAATATTGAACTTATTACCTATGTTATAAATTTACGATTATTAATGTTATTTCATTATTCTACATGCATATACTTTCTATCACTATCACATACAGATAACCGTAATTTGCTTAGTTTATACATTATAGATATATTGTGTCATATAAACACATTTTTGAAAGAATTAAAAACAATTCGAATGATTAAATAAAATGTAGAATTCTTTAGTTTTAAATACATTTTATAATTCGTGAATAGCAGTACAATCATCATATTATATGTAAAACCTTATTTGCTATCTATAAAAATGCCTTCAGGTATGGAATAACCGAATATCCAAATATAATTATATAAAATAACTTATAGTAGCAACGTAATATGATAATCTCGTGATATTCGATGCTGAAAAATGTAATGTCTTCTCTAAATTGTTATGTAACACTTTTTCTGATAACCAAATCATTAATATAAACAACGATCGTCGAGTTGTTGAATTATTAGAACTACCTGATTATTCTGTCCAAAAATGTATGGTTCACGTAACACCTAATAAAATCAAGCTAAGTAATAAAAAATTACCAAATATGAAAGCACCAGGGCACGATCACATCACAAATTTAATGTTCAAAAAGCTACAAGATATAGAACTCGTCTATATGACAGCATTATTTAATTCTCTCTCAAGACTTGAACATTATCCACTGAAGTGGAAAATAGCAACAGTTATACTCAACAAAAAACCTGGTAAGGATAAATCAAATCCGGATAGCTATAGACCAATAAGTCTTTTAACCACCTTATCCAAAATATTTGAAAAGGTTATTCACACTAGGTTACAAGATTTTATAAATAACACAGACACTATTTCTAAATTTTAATTTGGGTATAGATCGAATCATTCAACAGTTCAACAACTATTACTTATAACGGAGCATATAAGCGCTTCTTTCGAAAAGCAATGTCATACTGGTGCCGTCTTTGTTGATATCGCAAAGGCTTTCGACAAAGTATGACACACAGGTCTTATGTTCAAACTAAAAAGTATAAACACAACAAAATACTTAATTTTATATTATTAAATCTTTTCTTTCAAACATACAATTTTCAGTAATAATAAATGATAACTTCTCTGATCTCCAGCCTATTACAGCAGGCCATCAGCATGGTGTAAAAAATGGAAGATTCAAATAAACGCTTCAAAAAGCACGGAAATTATTTTCAGCCTCCGTCGTTACTCTACTCCATTACCACTAAAATTCGACAACGAGCACATACCTTGGAAACCGTCAGTCAAATACCTCGGAGTCGCTCTTGATAAGAGGCTGACCTGGGGGCCTCACATATCAACCAAACTACAACTAGCATACCAACGTCTATAAATGCTATTTCCAATATTAAATTAAAATTCAGTCATTCAAAAAAAATGTTCAATATTAATATTCAAGCAATTACTACTACCAATAATTACTTATGCATGCCCAATTTGGGGAAACTGTTCAGCTACACACTTATAAAAAATCCAAATTTTTCAAAATAAAGTGCTAAGAATTATTACAATTCACAAATGCTCCTGTCTTGGTTCATTCGTCATGTTAATATACACAAAGACCTCCAAATTGTTATACCTTCAGACCTCATACGCACCTTATCAAGAAATTTCCATAACTCATTACTCAACTCAAGAGGCTCGCTCCACTACAATTTTCATATCCATCCACCACTCCAACGATGTCTAAAACGCGGCCGCCCCCACGATCTAATTAAATAAACTCAACCTCCAGTCTCTATCTGTATACGTTTACGTTTTATATAATTTTGTATTGGTTATTTAATTACTTTATACTTAGTTCACTCATCTGTTTATCTGTTTACATTTGTTCAATTACTGATATTTATATATACCAATATATTAACTATCATTTTAAAATAGCCAAAAATTTATGTTCATTTTATCCATAAATGTAGATAGCCATGGGCTAGGAACGTTTTATTTTATTAATAAAAAAAAAAAAAAAAAATATGATTTTTTTATCAAGACCATTGGATACCGGTTGATTTTTCACCCAAAACTACCTCTTTTTTTCCATCAGTCCGATCGATGTTATGGAGCGATAAAAATTTTTAAATTGATTTTATTTGATTATGAAGGCTACTTGGAATCGGTCTGGGCACAATTTAAAATTCCATTCTTAATTAAACAAAAATGATGTTTTTAATTTTTGAAATTTTATTAATTTTTTTAATTCATATTTATATAAACAAATAAAATGAAAAAAATGCCTTATAGATGTCAAACTTGTTCTTGAAATTTTGAATTCATGTATGTTTTCAAAAATAAAACTGGATCATTATTACAATAGTACTGATGGAAGAAACTAGTTAGTTTTTATAGCATAAAATTCAATCATTCTAAAGAATAGCAAATATATTTACATTGCGTGCGCGTATGCTAGTTACCCCATTCTACTAAGCCATAATATATAATATTTAATACGAGTTTCGTAGTTTTTAACAATATAAAAATTACACTCATACTAATAATCAATTACTTTTCACACAACAACAAAGCGTAACACAAAAAAAACTAAAAATAGTCAAAACATGACTCAAAAGCCTTAATATATTTCATAAATCTTTTATTTTATTTTTTTATTTGATAATGTTTATAAAATATTCAGTTTTGTATCCACAGTAAGACTAAATAATACTATATTTTTAATTAAATAAAATATAAAACATATATAGTATTAATAATTTAATATACTTACTAAATATATTAGAATTCATTTCAACAGGAAAAATTCCTGTTAATTATAAATAAGTTAATGATTTAACTTTATTTTTAATTCAATTTAGTAATGAATATAACTATTTCTTCATAAACCATCCACAATAAAATTTCCTAATATCTAAGATCGATAATTCTTAATAGCTATCGTAAAATAATTTTAAAAACCTAATCATAATTTTCCAACTATAATCAAAAATTAGGACATACAAAAAATTAGGTACATAATATTTTGAAAGTAAATTAATCAATATGTGGATATGCTATAATAAAATTTTCAAATATTAAAACATTATTTAGAAATAACAATATTATAATTTAGAAGAATTCACATCAAATTTTATAGATATTATATTAGAATAAGAACTTCAATTTTATTAAGCTTTAAAAAACTATTTTGACTTAGAATATTGAAAATAATTTAAGGAATATGTAGTTAAGCCACTATAAAATTTTCAGATAGTTAAACTTAAATTTCTTAATTTTGTCTAATATTGTAAGGAAAATGAGAATTTTAGGAAAGTTTCAAAGTTCTATATTTAGATATAATCAACATAATATAAAGTTCAAAATTATATATTTATATCACAAATTAAATATAGGTAAATGTGTAAATAATAAATAACATTTTTAAGTCTTTGTATTCTATATTTCCTGAGTTATCGTAAAATAGTAAAATAGATTTTAAAAAAATTACAGTCCCCATGAATATTGATGAATTCTCTATATTTTTTGATAATTTTTCTTATTGAATAAGATTAATTTGAAATATTCAAATATTGACCTAAATAAAATACCACCTAAACGTGATTATCTATTAAAAACATAACATACCTTATATTTGGTAATTCTTTTTATAGCATTTATGGCTATCTAAGAGTTTTTGCCTACAAAACAACGTTATACCACCTATCCTTGTCACGCACTAGCTCTCTCTATGTCTTAATTCCTATTTCATTCAGGATTTCTTCGACTGAATCAATCCACCTTTCCTAGGTCTTCCTCGAGACCTATTTTCAAGTGGACACTATAGTCGTTGTCCTTTAATCCAGCTTGTCATTGGTTCCACACCAACCATATCGTACAATTTCCTATTATATCTTCTTCTCCAGTTATCCGTTGCTACATCGTATATGGAGCCACATATTCTTCTAAATATCTTGTTTTCAAAGCTTCTCATCATTTTTTTAGTTTGCAAACAACTGTATGTTGGTATTATTATTTCAACGTATAGTCTTACTTTGATTTTTATTGGGAGGGCTTTAGACCTAAAGAATTTTCACGGTGCAAAAAAAGGATTTTCTGCCTTACATATCCGAATACCTATTTCTTTGGCACAGCCACTTTTCGCACTTAAGTACTTAAAGTCTTCTAATTTTTCGTATAATAACTGTTCTGTATTTCTGAAATATTCAACATTTTTTGGTCCATTATTTTGGTTTTATTAAATTTAGCTAATTTGACGACATATTCTATTTACCTCATTAGCAATGTGTCTGATTGTGGTCAGTGCGTTTTTTAAGGAATTTTCTCAATTCTATAAAATCCAAATCATCTGTAAATCCGAGAATCTTAATTATGTTTTGGTTTTTTTGAATACCATGTTCACCAGTTTGTAGTTCTCTTACTACTTATTCCAACGCTAGGTTGAATAACACTGAGGATAGTGAGTCTCCTTGTTTTAACCTTGTGTCCACTAAGAAAGGTGACGATAGCTCGTTATCCACTTTTACCCTGTATTCCGTTTCTTCTATACACATTCTTGTTGATTTAAATTATTTTTCTAGGAACCTAAAGTCGTTCATTATATTATATAGGTTATGGCTATGGATACTGTCGTACGATTTCCTGAAGTCGACAAATACTTAGCAAAAATTTCGGCGGTACACGTATCTTTTTTCAATTATCTACCAAATGGTAACTAAATGTACAATATTGTCAATCTTTCCTTTCTAAATCCGTATTGGTAATTCCCCAAACAACTTTTGATGTACGGTTCAAGGCGATTTAGCAACAATATAAAAAATATCTTTTATGCTGAGTTCTAGAGCTCTGCAATATGCTTCATGCTTCTGTATTTATTGCAGTTCATTTTATCCAATTTTTTATGCAAGGGTTTAACGGTTGCTCCTTTCTATTCTTCAAGCATTTGTTCTTCGTTCCATATCTTTTGGCATACTTAATAAAATGGCTTTGTGTACTCTTTTTCTCCATACTGTATTAATTCTGCATAATTTTTAATACATAGATTAAGTGTTTATATACAAACCACCCCCACTAAAAGAACACACTATTGTAAAACCAATATATTATTCGATTCAATATTTCAATTAAAATATAAAATAGTATACGTTATAGTTTTTATATTATCTACCTAAGCTTCAGCTTACACAGACCAATACTATATAAGTATCCTTGACTTACGGTATATTAATATTTATTTATAATCATAGGTCATAATAATTAACGTAAACTAAATAAAAATTATTTTGATGTTTTGAGTTACTTGTAGATTTATTTAATATGATATTTGTAAATAAACTACATTATTATTGTTCGTATACTATATTATTATAGTAATTATAGTAATTATATAGTAATTATACTATATTATATTACATAGTATAATATGTTTGTGTATATTATATACTCATATGTTATATTATAGTAAATATATCAAAATGTATTTAAAATATATAAATATATTTACCAGGATAGTTTACTAGAAGCAAAAAATATAATATCACATCATGCATTGTTATTTATTGAAATATTTATATTATTGAAATTATTAATATATGTAGGTATACAGTAAAATTTTAGTAAAACTTTTTGATTTCCAATAACGGGTGTTCATAGTAGGGACATATAAATCCGACACTCGTCATTTCCTGATATTTTAAGATTTTAACTCGATTTATTTAACAAATTATAGTTTCGTTTGGTAGGCGATACATCCAAGTACATATTTTTAATTTCTTATTTTACAAAAAAACATCTTAGAAGAAATCACTCTTATAGTACAAAATCTTACTAAAAAACTATTCTTACTATATTTGCTTTATCGAACACATACATTTTTTTTAGGAATTAACAGTAGAAAACAATGGGTTTATCCAATTTTACTAAATCGTGATAATTTTGGTGATTATAAAACCTTAAATAATGAACTAACAAAGGACAGAAGTTAATATTTAATGAATCGGACATGTTTAATTCTTAATTTTTGATAAATTAAAAAAGGTTTTAATAATAAGTACACCAGAGTCACAACGTCAAGTCGTATACTAGTCTTTACTAAAAACGGGTACGTTATCAGTTATGAAATCGGAATGCGTGAAAGGTTATATCTATTAATAACAATTTTAATAATCGGATAGTTAAAAAACGTTCCGACGATGGATATATTCACGAGTGTGCCTGCCATTTGCGGCATATCATTAAAAAAAAGCAAGGGAAGGCAAGGGAAGGTGTGCAATCATAGTGTTTAATTTTAATTATAATTTTGCAATGGCAAACCATTTCATTCGAAAAAACGATTCTGAGCGAAGTTCCGTCATATAATGCCGTTTTTTTGTCATTTTTTTTCATAACATTTTCTATGTACTCAAAATATCAAATTTAAACAGCTATAAAAAAAATTGAGACTAGGGATTTTTATGTAAATAAAAAAAATACTTTAGTAAAATTATCAGACCTTGATGCCAAAAATTGCCAATTTTATCAAACATTATACACGTAAAAAGGAGAATTTTACGAAATATTCAACGTCCTATATTTTGTAGAAAAATGAACGTAACACGGTACCAAAATTTTACCACATATTAATATATGGTAACTTATGTAAATACCCAATAAAAATTGTAAGTCTTTAACTTCAAAATTGCCTAAATTATCGTAAAATATTGAAACCGAATTCGTCGAAATTCAGTTTTCATGAAAAATACAAATAAACTTTTTCTTCAATTTGCCCTCTAGCTAATTCTAGAGAATTGGAAAAAATCACCTAACAATATTATGTATATATAACCGAATGGTTCGTTAATTCTCATTATAGACCTTAGCCGTTGATCAATAATCTATGATCTGCGATATGAATATATGATCAACCCCAGGGAGGTGCTCAAAGAAATATTATAAGATTTACGATGGAAATTTCTGTTTATATAGATGGTTGGCTGGTTGCTATTAGTTACAATAATATTATTTTGGTTGCTATTAGTAACAATAATAATATTATTACTTTGGTTGCTATTAGTAACAATAATATTTATATTATCACTATGGTTACTATTTTAAACAAATTTATCCAATGAAACAAATTCGTCGAAGGAAAAATGTCCTTTTTTCGTTATTTTTCGTCCTTTTTCTGTGTGACATGAGGTCAATTTTGAGAAATTCGAAAAATGACCTTAATAAAGTACAAACTACATCCAATTTACAATCGAAAACATACAACATTCGTGAAAATCGGAGCATTATTTCGGGTAGTAAAAGTGTCTTCATACTATTAAAAAAAAACAAAAAAAAAAAAAAAAAAGACCCACATCATTGTAAAACCAATACATTCTTCGCTTCGCTCAGAATCTAAAATTGTTGTATATATATATACTAGCTGACCCGACAGACTTCGTCCTGTCAAAAAGATTTGTAATGTGGCAGTTTTTGTGCCTACGTATATTAAAAAATTCTCCTGAACAGAACCGTCACCCTGGTGATAGGGCGTTGTGAATAAAAAATAATTAAATAAAACATATATAAGGATTTAAAAGTAAGTAATCGCTTTATTGTTAATCATGTGAATCATAATTATTATTATTATCATTGTAGTGCTTTGTGGTATACGATGTTTTTTGTTTGATTACCTGGCGCATAGATAAACAAATCTGATGGTTTTCCAACACGGGAACAGGCAACATACAATTGACCATGGGAGAAACATGGGTTTTCTAGATTAATACCACAAACACTTAATGATTGCCCCTGGGACTTGTTTATAGTCATAGCAAAAGCAAGACACACTGGAAACTGTAGTCGTTTAAACTCAAATGGCACATCAGTCGGAATCATTGGGATGCGCGGTATGAGAACATCTTCTCCTTTATACTTTCCTATAAGTATAGTTGCTTCTATCACATTGTTTAGTAATTTTTTTTATCGCTAACCGTGTACCGTTGCAAAGACGCGGTTGGTTGATATTTCGCAACATTATAACCACCGATCCAACTTTTAATTGAAGATTGTGAGGTGGCAATCCTGGCAAATCCAGCGAGTTTAAAAATTCCGGTGGATAGTTGACTACATCATCTTGATTAGTAGCCGAATCAACTGATTTATATATCCTCAATTCGCCTGTAATTTGTTCTTGAATTTTGAAATTTAATACATTTACATCTATGTTTTTTGCAGCCAGTATAGCTCGTTCGCTCAACCAATCATGGTTTCTGTAATTTTGAGAAACATCTGGAAACACCTTCTGAATAAGTTCATCTTTTGATCGAGTTAACTGACAAAAACTTTGAGGAAAGTTAATGAAGCCAGTCAACATGTCTATAGGAAATTTGCCATTACCAATGTCAATGAGTTGTTTAGAGAATATGTTTCCAGATTGGTCATTTTGCAACTCGACACGCATATTCTTGCTTAAATGAAGTACTTTGACATGTTTCCACAAACTGGAGGACTTTAGACATGCATTGAGTTCATCAGCTGGCGTTGATCGTGGAATCACCGGCAATGTTTGACGAAAATCTCCTGCTAATAAAATCATTGCACCACCAAATCGGTTATTATTGCTCCGTAGATCTTTTAAGGTTCTGTCCAAAGCCTCCAAAGATTTTTTATGTGCCATCGTGCATTCATCCCAAACAATCAATTTACATTGCTGCAAAACCTTTGCCATTGCAGAGTTCTTCGAAATGTTGCAAGTTGGAGTTTCATTGCTTTGCATATTTAATGGCAATTTTAGTGCTGAATGGGCTGTTCGACCACCTTCAAGCAAAGTTGCTGCGATTCCCGACGAAGCGAGTGCAAGTGCAATTTTATTTTGTGAGCGAATTGTTGCTAATATTAATGAAATCAAAAAAGTTTTTCCTGTACCACCAGGTGCATCTAAGAAGTAAATCCCTCCAGTTTCATCATTTGTTACTTTCATAAGAGTTTCAAATACATACTTCTGTTGTTCATTTAACAGTGGAAGATTTGTTTGAATTAATTCTTTCAAAGCGTTGAGATCATACAGTCTTTCTCGATGCACCTCTTGGTTAAAAGCGTCATGCATTGGACGATTGGGCGCGGTCAGGCCTAATTGAATTAATAGTTTGTTTGACATTATCAAGCACATGTCCTCAATTGAAATCAATGCTTCATTGTAAATTTCTTCACTGATTTGTATATTTGGATTTCCCATTATATTCTGTATTTGATACAAAATATCATCACACATATAATCTTTGTACTTGATCCACAAATCAATTGGGTTTGATGGGAAGCATGTAGATATGATTATAGAAAACAATGTTCGTATTTGATGAGCGTGTGATGATATTACAGCATCATTGAGAGTTTGATCCTAATGAGCGTCATTTTCAAGCAATTGCAAACGTTGACAGGCTTCTCTGTAGGATCCACACAATTCACCATCAACAGTTCGTAACTGTTGGAATGATGTTGGGCCACGTACATTGACTAATAGCAGTCGTAAATAAAAACATTCATCATTGCTTGGATGTACTGAATAAATCCGGCCAATCGCATCGGTGGAATATACATCTGTATATCCTGGAACTGGTTTTCCTTGTTTCCGTCGTATAAATCTCCTTGAGGATTGATTCCAGGTATAATATTTTGGCATTTCAGAATATAGCAATGTTTGTGCGAAATCATCGTTTTGGCATGTCTCAAAAAAACTGGTTAATGTAGTAGATGGTGGCGGCTGAGCAGCTCTTTGTACTGCGTTCTGTGCTGTAAAATACACTCTTTGTCCATTTTCTAAATGCACAGCTAAGTGAACAACAGAAGGGTGTCTCTCATGAATAGGAAAAGAAAATATTCGCCAAACTGCTTCATTACTACTGACATAGCGGCCCATTTGGTATTGGGTAACTTCATCATTGGAATTCTCTGCACCAATTCCAATCACAGCCATATCACTCCCTTTGGTTACATATTTGCAAATGTATTTAATAGATTTCACTGAATGGCAAGATTCAACGTTGATGTGTGCTTTGAATGTCTTTGATAAAATGGGTGAATATGGAACAATCCAACGATTATCTATTTCAATATCTTGTTGATTTAATTTGACAATTGTTGATTTTCCTTTTTCTCCTGTCGATCTGCGACGATACAATGGATAACCGTCATTACCAGTAATTGTTTCCGATATTAATGTCCGTGGATATCGTTTTGAACATTTACCATCCATCATACACGGTGAATTTTGATTAAGAGTTCCACAGGGACCATGTATCATGTTTTTGATAACTACCTCATGCAATCCAGGATCTACTTGTACATTAGGGATTTCAGCTGATATCACTGCATCAACTTCATTTGGCCTTATCTTTTCAACCAACCAAATCAAAATGTGTGCATGTGGCAATCCTCGTTTCTGCCACTCCACAGAATACATCCAGCAGCGTGTCTCACCAAACACATTATGTTTTACGATGAAATCCATTAAAGATTTCAACTTTTGTCTAAAAGACTCTGGCTGTAATATCATGACGATCAATGGATGATTGCCCAGAGAATAACTCCCGCTTGATTTCTATCCATTGCGGATTGCATGTAAATGTGATGAACAAATCTGCTGTACCATAATGACGAACATACGACATGGCATCTTGAGCATATTCGTGCATATGCCGAGGGCTTCCGATGTATGTTGCTGGAAGAATAGTCATCCGACCGACATTCTGTGCATTTCCATCAGTATTAATCGCATCTCGAAGGTGTATATACTCTTCAGATCGGAGTTTGGTTTGATTCAACCTGATGAATGTTAATCTCTCCGTTTCAATTTTAACATACATGTCAACAACATATTTGTGATATAATCGCCGACATTTCAATATGTGATTATCTTCATTTTCCCGAATCATTAGGCGGTATGAATAATAGTTCATTGAACTGACTTTTTTGTTGGTTTCAGAACCTGTAAATAGATTTTGTTTTAATAACATTCAAATATAAAATTAAAATACATAATATAATGACTGAGATATTATCGCCATAGCTAAACTAATATTTTAGTTACCTGTAATGGGATTTATCATTTTTATTGAGAAATCGTAGCCATCTTCACCTTGCCAAAATATAATGGGATATTGCAGTGCATCATATGAGCGGTGTGTTTCCTTTATACGTTGTAATTGATCATTCCGACGATGTAAAACAATATCACGGGATTCCAAGTTTTCTCCAACTACAACGATAGCAACTTCATCAATA